>JAPXFQ010001355.1:600000-1120173 GCA_028564705.1 Apricaphanius iberus
TTTGTTTATACTTGTTTTGGTCTTACCATATTCCATTTTGTTCCTGTGCTAGTTATTGCTCAAGAAGTCTTGCCGTATAAATTCACTTTTTTTTGTGTCTAGGTTCTTGGTGTATTCTTGTTCTGTTATTTTGTGCATTTGGATTTCTTTGCTCTGAGGTCTGTTTTTCTCCTTTTCTCCTGATTTGTTGGCATTTTTGACTTAGTTCCGCCGTTAAGTGTTAACCTTCCCTAAGCCCGTTAGTTTGGTCCCCAACTCAGGTGTTTTTTTTTCAATTTATTCAAAAGATGCATTGGAAACAGCTTGAACAGACACTTTTGGATGCAGATGCTCTACCTCACCTAAATCCAATGTAACAATCACACTCATTCCGTATTATTTAAACTCTCACCGGCCATGCTATACACACATATTACGAGCATCAGCACGCAATGTGACATTCAAAACAGATTTGAGTTCTATTTTTTAAGAGTGTTCGCGACAATTTTCAGAGTTTCAGATGCGCCAACACAGGAAACAGCCACGATTTAGCGAAATAAAACTTCTGCTAGACGTTCAACATAAAAGTTCTGTGTCTCTGGTTGAAGGGATGAACCCATAGTCTCCTTCTTCCTCTGCTTTCTTCTCTCAGCACCTCGTTAACAAGAAGAAGAAAGGCCAGGATTCATTTTTTAATTGATGTTGAATGTAAAAATATGGATGACTGTTAGAAAATTACGTAACAACACAACTGTGATGAAGTGTGTTCATAAGAAATAGTTATAGAGCTGGGTACGATCTTAACACGAACGAGCAAGTGCGACAAAAATTAGTAGGCTATTTCCTACACAAATATACATTTTATTTCAACAAATCAATAAATGTGGTTCTTTTATGAACGAGAACTTACCCATTTTATAACTAAAGAGGAGCAGCAGTAGAAAAGTCCACAGCTGGAAACCCGCACGCATGATTCTCACTTCACGTTTTGGTTTAAATTGACACCTTTAAATAGAAGGGTGTAAAACGTGTACGCTTGCGTTACGCTCGCACGACGCTTTGGTGATAATTCGGGGTAACAAGTAACTCACATTCCTTCTAGAGTCTTGTAGCAAAAGTAGGTGTTGGCTAGCAGACTGAGAGACGAGGACTGGGCGGATACTTCCTTGCTATTTCAACTCAATACGGAGGTGTGGCCGAGACTGGGCTTGTTCTATATTCTACAGCGCCAGGATGGTTGGTGTCAGCAATAAAGTCCAATATCTGCATTAAGGGCTGACCCAGTGGCAATGCCCAATTTTAATTCAAGATCAGTGTAAAGTTGTTAACTGAAGAGGGCTCTCCACTGACAGTTTTTGATATAAAGTTAATATTTTTACTGAAATGTACTAAGATATCAAAAATAATGACCAGACATGTATACAGCACTATTAGACACTCATTTACACAGTAAAAATATTTGGGGCGAGTTGCACTTTAAATGCTGTATACGCTTTCAACTGTTCAAAAATGCTAAAGAAAGTCAAACTCACCATTCAAAACCTCATATAATTGACAGCATAGAGCCATCTTGAACAAACAAGGTACTTTGATATCAAGAAAGATCTAATTAATGTAGTCCAATAAAATAGTTTGTCCATATCAAGTCGTATGTCAACAATTTCGATACAATCTGCTGCTGGAATCCTAAGTTTTCTTCAGATGGCTCTATTTCTCAGAAAGTTTTCATCATAATTTCTGTTGTTTGATGCTAGTTTTTTGTTAAAGGTTTTGGATAAAAATTGGATAACTATGGATTTAGGTCTGTCAAAAAAGTTTGAATTAAATGTACATAAACCAACCACTTATTGCATAGATTTATTGTGTTGCATATAAATTAATAATCTATATTTAATTTGTCATCTACTTGACCACAGAAATAAAAAGTTAGTCAGTTCAGACAGTAAGGGTTTATTTGTCAAATATGAGGACAGCAAATGCAAGGAAGAGCTAGTTGTCGTGACTCTTGGTCTGAACTGACACTACAGTATCTGGTTGTTTGGAGAGTTATCTTAGAAGAAGATCAAATAAACTGCAGCCCCTATTGAAAGAGTTAACCACAGTAAAGAAGGGATCTAAAGTTATTAGAGCACCTCACATGTCATAGGAGTCAATAAAGCCTAGAGCCAATCTGTGCAGGGGAAGCTGTTCATCTTTTTTGTCCTGTTTGAAGACATAACAAACAGCCTCCATGTTTGTGGCTAGAGTTTCTAATGTTTTAAAAATGAATCTAAATGTGGGAGTTTTTAAAAATAGAACATTTTTAGACTCCCTGTGATAGATCGTTGACTTCCTCAGAGTGTACTCTGCTTCTCAAGGTTTTGACGACTGGAGACAGGCACCAGCCGAACGACACATTAACACATTAAACTGGAAAATTAGAAATAAAGTCGGAAATGGGTGCACAGGGTAACATTTTGGGGGGAGTTTAAGTGCTTAAAAGATTTTTACTTTGAGTGAAATTATGTTATTTTAAATGAAAGAATTAATACATATATAATTATAAAATTAATAAAAATAAACCAGAAAACCTTTTTCAAATTCATCATAAAATTTGTTGAAATAATACAACAGGTAACGTATCTATGTTTTAAAAGGGGGAAGTGCTTAAAGTGACAACATAGTGTTTTAAAGAGTAACTCGCCCCCCACCAGAGTATAACCCCGCCCGCATTTGTTTTTAAACAAACAACTGGCGGACCAGGCAACACGCGGGGGGGATAAAGGGCTGGCCGTGGTCTGGGCTGTGACTGATATTGTGCAGCAGCACAGAGTAAAAGACGACCAGAAAGATGGAGAGAGCCATATTAACACGAGCTCAATTACCTCAGAAGGAAATAATCTGGAGGTTTAGGTTTGTTCTCCATTTCCTTCTCCAGATAACAGAGTACAGGTAGATAGGTTCTGTGGAGGAGGCGAGCAGCCCTGCGCGATACCGGTTGGAGCCGTTGTCTTGTTCTCTGCCCAGGGCAGCAGCAGATACCAAGCATGTGGCGGCATTACGGCATAGAATGGTCTCTGAGTTGTACATTGTTGTTGGCCAAATCTAATGCTAAATATAGATTAGCTTGAGTAATTTTGTGTTACTCTGCCTCGACTGTACAGACGTGGACAAAATTGTTGGTACCCTTCATTAAATAAAAGAAAAACTCATAATGGTCACAGAAATAACTGTAATCTGACAATAGTAATAATAAATAAAAATTATATAAATGTTGACCAATGAAAGTCAGACATTGCTTTTCATCCATGCTTCAACGGAATTATTTAAAAAATAAATGCATGAAACAGGCCTGGACAAAAATTATGGTACCCCTAGAAAAGAATGAAAATAATGTGACCAAAGGGACATGTTAATCCAAGGTATGTCCACTAATCAGCATCCTAGGTGTCTACAATCCTGTAATCACTCAGTGGGCCTATATATAGGACTCCAGGTAGTCACTGTGTTGTTTGGTGACGTGGTGTGTACCACACTCAATATAAACCAGAGGAAGCAAAGGAAAGAGTTGTCTCAGGAGATGAGAAAGAAAATCATAGACAAGCATGTTAACTGTAAAGGCTATAAGACCATCTCCAAGCAGCTAGATGTTTCTGTGACTACAGCTGCACATGTCATTCAGTAATGTACGATCCATGGGACTGTAGCCAACCTCCCTGGACGTGGCTGCAGGAGGAAAATTGATGACAAATCAAAGAGACGGATAATCCAAATGGTAACAAAAGAGCCTAGAAAGACAAAATAGATCCAAGCTGAACTTTATGCTCAAGGAACATCAGTGTCAGATCGGAACATCCTTCGCTGGACAAATCATAAAAAAAACAGACTGGAGTATGCCAAACTACATGCTGACGAGCCACAAAGCTTCTGGGAGAATGTCCTGTGGACAGATGAGACAAAAATTAAACTTTTTGCCAAGGCACATCAGCTCTATGTTCACAGACGGAAAAATGAAGCATATCTAGAAAAGAACACGGTCCCTACTGTGAAACATGGGGGAGGCTCGGTTATGTTCTGGGGCTGATTTGCTGCATCTGACACAGGGTGTCTTGAATCTGTGCAGGGTACAATGAAATCTCAAGACTATCAGGGGATTCTAGAGAGAAATGTGCTGGCCAGTGTCAGAAAGCATGGTCTCAGTCGCAGGTCACGGGTCTTACAACAGGAAAATGACCCAAAACACACAGCTAAAAACACCCAAGAAGGGCTAAGAGGAAAACACTGGCCTTCTATGAGCCCTGATCTCAATCCTATTGAGCATCTTTGGAAGGAGCTGAAACGTGCTGTCTGGAAAAGGCGCCCTTCAAACCGGAAACAACTAGAACAGTTTGCTCATGAGGAGTGGGCCAAAATACCTGCTGAGAGGTGCAGAAGTCTCATTGACAGTTACAGGAATCATTTGTTTGCAGTGATTGCCTCAAAAGGTTGTGCAACCAAATATTAAGTTGTGGGTACCATCATTTTTGTCCAGGCCTGTTTCATGCATTTATTTTTTAAATAATTCCGTTGAAGCATGGATGAAAAGCAATGTCTGACTTTCATTGGTCAACATTTATATAATTTTTATTTATTATTACTTTTGTCAGATTAAAGTTATTTCTGTGACCATTATGAGTTTTTCTTTGATTTAATGAAGGGTACCAACAATTGTGTCCACGTCTGTATATCATTGTCTGCAGCAGAAAATGTGTGTTGTAGAGAGATGCCCAAGATTTAAAATATCCACGCATGATGAAAATCATTCAGGAATGTGCAAAACAAAAAAACATTTCACACAGTTATTGCATTAAAAATGAACCAAGATTTTATTTTCTATTTACTGATATCAGTTATTCAGTTATTTGTCATAGGTAATGAGCAAATATCAGCGAGTAGGGGTAACCACCTGCATAACAGAGCAACCAGGTTTTGAGCTAGTTGTGGTGCAGGCAGTTCATGGCACCTCGCTATGGAGGTGTGACCGAGACTGCACGTATTATATACCCCACCAAGGCAGGATTCCAATTCTAGTGAATTCCAGAGCAGTGTAATTGTTCAACAACTTGGGGCACTAAACTAATGGATTTTGGTACAAAATTTATATTTATAAGTTATATTTAATACTTAAAATAATGACCGGACATGTAGATAGTGGTATTATAGACTCACTTACACAGTTTATCAACAATAAAACTTGATTTTGGGGTGAGTTACACTTTAAGGTATATCTCCAAAAACTCAGCAGCAAGAAAAAACCATCAGAACAACAAGGATTGCATGGAAACAAGAAGTCTCACTTTAACATAAACTCGAGGTTTGTGTGTGGATCCAGAAGTTTTACTCAAGCAAATGTTGGGCAGATATACAACATTTGGAAATTGCTGTGGTACTTTGCGCAAACTTATGAAAAAGGCAAACCCTTAAAGGAGCATGAGGCAGGATTAATAAGCAAACCTCACGAGTGATGCGGCTGGCGCTGTAAGTAACTGCAGCGACCGACACGGGAGTGTTCACGAACTCTTAAGCCGCGTTGACACCAGCCAGCTCGTCCAGGAAGCAAAACGCTCAAATGGACGAAAGTCGATGCTTTAAAATTAAACCACAGCTGCTTCTATACCTTTTAGTCGCCGTCGCTGCATCAACTCAGTTTGTCAGCGGGCAAGCAGGGATTTCTCTGTTGTTTCTCTCAGTGTTTTCCACACAGAGATGAATCTGTGACCTGACTACAGCCACAACACGAAAGCATGAGCAACATCGACTCGTGTCACACGATAGCACAGAGCGGGAATGTTCAGGCACGAACTGACAAACATTTTGCTGAATACAGGCTGTTCAAGAAAATAGAATGATACGTGCTTGGGCTCATTCTTTTTGGTTTGGAATGCTTTTTAACCCAATAGCATTATAAAACTGGACATGCATCGTTTTTTTGTTACAAATCCTCCTCCTTTACATACAAGTAAAATCTGCTAAACAGAATAAACCTTTATTACAAGCACCTTATGCTTCTGTTGCTGCGTGCGCTCCCTGGGTGTTCAGGATCGCCCTGGAGCCGGTAAAGAGTGAATGGGGTTTGACCATCCCACAAGAGGTGGAGCCATGGAAGGGCTCCTGACACCGGATACAGAAATCAAAGAGAGAGCTGGAACAGGTGCATTTGCCCCTTTGAACCTTGGCTGAGTGGGTTGCAGGAAAGCCACAGCGTCTATGAGACCGTAGAGACTCGTTCTGCTTCAGAGTGCCAGCAGCCTGAATTAAGCTTAAATCAAACGTTTTGGGAAGTGTTTTGTGGAGTGGTGCACACAGTGGTAGATGGGCACAAACAGCCCATCAACAAATACTCAGCAAGAAGATACAAGCACACACGGCCGGGCAAGAACAACGGTCAGCAAAAAGAACACAGAGGCAGTCTTACATTCGAGCAGTGGCATTAAGGCCTACAATACCAGGCTCAAGGTTTTCAGCCCTTTTCAATCGTAGATGACAGAAGATTTAGGGAATTCACCATGGCATTTGATGCCTGATTTGTTTGAGAAGATAAGAGCTGATGTGTGGGGGGAAAAATCAATACACCACCTGCTATGTGCTCAACAATTGACTGATGAGCCTCCAGCACAACAGGTTACATGTCTGTTACATGCCCCAATGTGACCAAGTTCAAGCTGCAGTCACCCTTGTTAGCCTGTTTTGAGGTAACAGACAACCATGCATCTGGAAATCTGGCTAGAGAGCTTGAAAGGATTGCAATTGGATGGAACCAATGCAACCATGGACTGGAACCATCTAAATTGTTTTGCGCACATATTAAATTTAATAGTCAGAATATATCCATCCATCCATTTTCTGAACCGCTTAGTCGTCCAGGGGTCAAGGGGGGGCTGGTGCCTATCTCCAGCTGTCAACTGGTGAGAGGCGGGGTACACCCTGGATAGGTCGCCAGTCTATCACAGGGCAGTCAGAATACAGTAGACTCAAATTCAAGAGATTATCAGAAAGGTGAAAGCAATAACTGAATATAAACGCCACAGCAAAGTAGCTTTTGCTAAACTGCGAGAGGCAGATGAGACAGCCCCAACAGCGACTGAAACAAGATGTGCCAAAAAGGCGGAATTCCACTTATTACATGCTGTAGCGGATTAAAGAAGTGAAGGATCCCCTCATTTCCACCCTGGCCTTGGTAAATCGTCAACTTCACTCACTGTCAGTGGAAATGGTCAAGGAAACCTGTGAGGTCCTGCAGCCTTTTGAGGAAGGGACTGTGGAGTGCAGAGAGTAATGACAAAGTAGTGTTATAATACATGTATATATTTCACGTTGTGTCATTACATTTGCCTCAACACATTTATCAATCCTTTCCAAGATGTTAGCATTTAAGATGTTTGTTTTCTGTGACAAAATATACTTAATGTACGGTACTGGAGGAGCTGTTACTGCATTAAAAGCATGGCACATCGTCTTTCCTTCTTCCATACTGGTTGAAAAGCCATTTTAATGGTAAGAGGGATGCAGATAATTACTACAGACAGATAAATCCTTCCATTTATCAGCCAATCCAATACATGATAGACATTATCATGGCAGAAATGGTCAACCAGTTGAGGGGGATTGAAAAAGTGAGCCTGCTTGCAGATGCTACACCTAGAAAGAAGCATGCATTTTTGCATAATAGATATGCAGAAGATGCTGTAACAAGAGTTGTGGGATAACCTACAGGTCAATCCTTCCAGTGAAACAGTGCCTGTGATTTGGGCTGATTTTATGGAGCGGGTTGCATCTCCAATAGGAGGAGTCTAAACACCTTCACAGAGGCAATGCCGGTGTTTAAAGGTTTCCTGTCAGAGTAGCTCCTGTCCCTAACATCTGACTCATGGAGTAGTGGAAGTCTAGTGCAATTGTCTTCAAAAAAAAACTATGACGTTATGTTAAGACTAGACTCTGTATAGGGGCCAATTAAGTTCCGTCTTTTTTCAAAAGCAGGACAAATAATTACAGACAGGAGAAACCAGGTCATTCCTTGAAAGGTTCGGCAGCTGATGTTCCTCAATGCCAATCTGTAAGTGACAATTCATTTAGACGTGAACTAGTAATTTTGAACACATTCATTGCGAACATAATTTTTTTAATGTAATTTTGGATTTTATATTTAATAAGCTTCAGCCAGTTTGCACCTTTATTCAAGCCTAGGGTATACAGCAAAAATGGATACAGTATTAACAGGTGACTGAGTAATTCCGCTCTCTTGGATGCAAGCTGAATATCAATGCCATTCATGCATGTGTGCACAGACAATGCAAGTCTATGCGTGCTTCTACCAAGGACAGAGTCCTGCATAGCAATTCTACCAACCACATATCATTTGCAAGGCAAGGCTATCCTTGCGTCACTTCCGGCATTTTAGACAACTGCTTTATGTAAAGAGATTTTGTTGTTTTCTAATTGCCGTTTGTGTTGTTGAGCTACTGTTTTATTTGTGTAATTCGTTTATGATTCTGTAAATATTTTATGTCATTTTTATGTCTGAATTTGCAAAAATGTTTTTGAGATATGTTTCTTACTGAATTGAAAATGCGTTTGTAGTCAGTTTCTGAATTTGTAAATTTGTGTCTAAGTTTGCTTGTTTTGGAATGTATTTTTAGGAGGGGGATTTGTAAAAAATATTTTTTTTACTTTTTATTTTCAGCAACACCAACAGAAATTACATGCAAATTTACTAACTTCACTTCCTTCTATTTTACAGTGTATTAATGTTTCACACATTGATCACATTATAGATATTTACAGCAATCCAGTCTATCCAATCTAAATGTGCATATTGCATAAAAAATAATTCTCAGACTCCTATGTAAATGAATAAAAAAATGATATAAATAGATGAAATAATAAATGAGTTCTACAGCTTCATTATCTGTATTACTGTATTCCATATTTTTTGAAAATGTTCTAGTTTCAGTCTTGCAGTAACTTGTTCTATAATGTAAACCTGTCTCACCCTGCTTCTACAGTGCTTAACACTGGGAGGCTGCAAATTCAAACCTTTAGACTCTAATAAATTTCTTTGCTGTCATAAGGAAATTACTTAGTAGGTTTGTGTTGTTTCTATCTGTAAAATGTTTAGGTACTATCCCCAATATAAACAAAGTTAGATCGAATTGTACCTCTGCATGCAGGACTTTTTAAAATTTATTTGTGGACACCTTTCCAAAAGTCTATGATCTTTAGACAGTTCCAAAATATATTAGAGTAATCCTCCACAAATATGCAATTTCTCCAACATAGATTTGACTTATTACTATATCTGAAAGTAATAATTAGAGTATTGAAAAAACACATCTTTACCTTCCATTCAAATTCCTTCCATGAAGGGCTGTTGGTTAGTTTGTGTTCCATCCATTTTTGTTTTACATCTGTATTGTTAACAAAATAATGTTGCTGTAAAGTTTTATAGTTTTTTTATATCAGTCTTTTTTTTCGATTGTCCTTTTCAGTTGATAACACCATTTCTTCAGTTTAGTTGTATGTGTATGTAATGTATTTGATCTCTTTCATTATGGTTCCATATGTAATGCCTCAATTAAAATATTTATAAAAGTCATTGGTACATTAAATTCCTGTTTAAGTTGTTCAAATTCAGTTCAAAACTACTTTATTGATCCCAGAGGGAAATTAAGTGTTGTTGTAGCTCATTGCTAATTAATTTTTCAAGGAGTTGTTGTAGACCATGATGGCTGTGGGGAGAAAGGATTTCCTGTAGTGGTCTGTGTTTCATGCAAACTAAAGAAGCCACCGACTGAAGATACTCTGTTGCCGTAGGATAGTCTCATGAAGAGGATGCTCAGGGTTTTCCATAATCTTTTTAATTTTATGAGGAATCCTTCTTTGCATCATTATCTCCAGTTTTTCCACAGTAGTCCCCAGAACAGAACCAGCCTACTTTATCAGGTTGTTGAGCCATTTTAAGTCCCTGGCATGAATTGTGTTGAATGCACTGGAGAAATCAAAGAACATGATTATTCCAGTGCTGCCTGCTTTGTCCAGATGACAGTGACTTGGTTGAAGCAGGTTGATGATGGCATCTTCAACACCAACTCCATGGTGATAAGCAAACTGCAGGGGCTCCTGATAGGTTTTATTTTGCTTACTCAGGTAGTGCAACAGGATTCTCTCCAGGACCTTCAGGATGTTGGATGTCAGGGTGACAGGTCTACAGTCATTGATGACAGATTGGTGAGTTTTCTTTGGAACTGGAACAAGGCAGGATGTCTTGCACACCACTGGAACATTCTCCTGGGTCAGGCTAAGGTTGAAGAGGTGCTGCAGAATCCCACAGAGCTGCTCTGCACAGGTCTTCAGGACTCTGGGGCTGACACCATCTGGACCTGCAGCCTTGTTCCGTTTCAGATTCTTTAACTGCCTCTTCACCTGACTGCTAGATACAGACAGGTGGGAGAGTGAGATAAAGGGAGTAGCAGAATCTTCTGACTTGGTTGAAGACAAAGTTTTGGAAGTAGCAGAGTTCCTGACAGAGGTGGAAGATAAAACATCTGAGGTGTGACACAACAGGTGTGGATCAGAGGAGAGGGAGATGTGTCTTTGGCTGGAAACAGGAGAGGAGGATGCTGAGCTTGTTCCTGAACTGAACCTATTGAAGAACCTGTGCAGTTCATTGGCTCTATCAATACTACTATCTATCCAGTCCTTCCTGTGCTTTAAGCCTGTGATCTTTTTCATTCCAGACCAGAAATCTCTTATATTGTTCTTATGTTTCTCCAGCTTCTTCCTGTAAGCCTCTTTGCTGTCTCTGAACTTGACTTTTAGTTGCTTCTGTATACTCCTTAATAACTCCCTCCTTGAAGGCTCTTTTTTTGTTGTTCAGCAGTTCCTTCAGCTCATTGGTGATCCAGCGTTTGTTATTAGGGAAGCATCTCACTGTTCTGGAGGGGATGATGTTGTCCACACAGACGTTTATGTAGTCAGTCACAAACTCAGTCATCTCCATGTGGATGGCAAAGAGTCAATCCTTCAATGATTTTATTGCACCTTAAAAATGTGATCAATGATTACTATTCCATTATTTATCCATTTATCAAAACTTTTGTCCATAGTACTTGGTACAAAGTTTTTTTTTGTGTGAAATTTTTGTAGTTTTACTTACAGATCTTGACAAGTTTAAGGTATTTTTTTATGGTTGACCATATTTTCATTGTTTCGTTAATTAACAATTAACAATTTTGAATGTTGAGATCTCTTTGTACTGTTTTTATTGTAAAGGGCATTGACTTTAAATGCGTCTTTGGGTAGGCTCTCTGTTCCATTTCTATCCATATAGTCTATTTATCTTTAGTTATTCTTAAGATAAGTATTTCAAGTTGAGATGCCCAGCAGTAGTTCTTTATATCCGGTAGATTTAGTCCTCCTCAACTCTTGGCTGACAGAAGGGTTTTATATTTAATTTTTGCTTTTATTTTTTTAAAATTGGAACTAGGGATGTTGATCAGAAGTGACTGAAACAAAAACAGCAATCTTGGCAGTAAATTTATTCTAATTATTTCAACCTCCCGGACGAGGTTAAAGGGTAAAACTTCTCATCTCTCCAACTCCTTTTTAATTTAACTGATCCCTTTTCACAATTTGCATCATACATCTGTGAAATTAGGGTTAATGATTGTTGCTCAGACTTTTTTGCCCCAAAAGAGAAGTTAGACAGGTGGGTTGCTTGAGTCCTTCTTTGTTTATGATAAGTATTGAGCCATTGGCAGAGTTAATTAGACCTTTTTTTATGTTGGGAATAAGGGATGAGGGGGGAGTGGAACATAAATTATCACTCTTTGTAGATCATTTATTAATATTCTTAAAAACCCATTAAAATCAATCCCAGCACTAAATGAGGTAATGGGGGATTGTGGAAAGGTGTCAGGATACTTAACTAATGAAAGCAATAGCCATGATGATTTCAGGTGAATGTTTAGCAGAATTGAAAGAAAATGTAGACTTTAAATTGACGGACAAAGGATTTACATTTTTAGGTGTAATAATTGCCCCCAATTTTTTACAGTAAAAAATAGTTTAACGTAAATTAGCTTTGCACTTCTCAGCCACCATACCTACCATGCTCAGTACAATTACCTGCAACTCTAAATCGAGCTTTGGCAGTATTCGGACTGATGGCTTATCCCAGAATGAGTGTCTTGTCACATACGTAAAAAAAGGGGCCTTGAAAAACCACAAGGCCCAGAGTGGGGTAGACTTCAGGACCGGGATGGAGCAGAAATGGAATGCATGTACTGTGTAACGTAAAAGGACAATTGTTTTGAATTAAATGTTGCTGAAAAAGCAAAGTAATATAAATAAAATAAATAAATGTAAATAAATAAATGATTATATAAATTAATAATAATATAATTCATCATTTATTCTTAATATATATAAAATCCTTTAATATGGATATGATTTAATATGGATAGAGTAGATTAATCACTCATCTGTGGAAAACAGCGAATATCACAAGAAATAGGTCTTTCCAAAAATAAAAGCTACACCGTATTAGCATGTTAAACAAATCAGGTCCTTATAGATCTCTCTGATGGAGCTGCCCTTCACACTCATCTTCTTCACTTAGTTGCATATACAACAAAAACGGGTAGCGGTGAGGCAGTTGCCTTGCTGCAACGACCTAACTTCTCATAGTTTGTCTCGCTGACATAAGGATTTGCATTCGACAATGCAGCCGAAGTAGTCGAATGCAAATCCACTGAGCTCTCAACACAGAGCGCATTGTTGGAAGACAAAGTGATAAAATAAATGTAAAATTCTGTATCATTCGATACGTATGTGTGTTGAACCGAAAGCACTGTATTGAACGGTTCAAAACAGATACATGTATTTTGGCACACACACACACACACACACACACACACACACACACGCACACACACACACACACACAAAAGGTACTTAGTCCGCGATCATTTGTCCAAGTTCTCCCACTTAAAAAGATGACAAAAGCCTGTAGTTTAAATCATAGGTTTACCTCAACTATGAGCTTCCAATTGCAAAAACTTGCGACATCTGATACAACTGAACATTTCAGAGAGGTTTTTTATAGTGGCCAGTCTAAGGCACACCTGTGCAATAATCATGCTGTCTAATCAGCATCTTGATATGACACACCTGTGAGGTGGGATGGATTATCTCAGCAAAGAAGAAGTGGTCACTAACACTAATTTAGACAGATTTGTGAACAATATTTGAGAGAAATGTTTTTTTTTTGTATGTAAAAAATGTTTCCCCATCGTACTGCAGTGGGGATTCTTGTTGTGAATGACATATAATAACATCATACACAGCTTAGGACTGAAACAAAAGCGGCTAGTTCAATGCAGGTTGCAAGAATCAATTGACTCAATCCTTGCCAAATCAAACTGATCGAGAGGATGAAAGAAGTCACTTAACTAAATGAGACATCTGAAGGCAAAAGAGGAAAGTACAGGCACTTTCAAAGAACACAAAAATGTGAACAAACTTCCCACAAATATTAAGAGTGAAACATTCAATTAATAATCTGTATTTGCAATTTAGAAAAAAAGATGTGACACCACAAACATTGTTAGAAGTTATTCCTGGATCCATTTGTACAAGAATATCAGTTTTTCTTTCCATGGAGACTGGAATCAACTCAATTCAAGCTATTCATGCTCAAATAAAACTGCAAGTATGATCATCTTAAATATCTAATCCATCTCTACTGTAGGTTTCTTCAGCATGGGCCAAAGGACAGAGAAAGGCAGCGGACCCCCATATCTCTACTCTCCATTAACATAGTGAGCAGCTGTGAAAGGGCAGAGCGCCGGCTGCCTGGAGATTTATCAGAATGTCACTGTACGCCACATTAGCCCTGACACCGCATGCAGCACACTCACAAATACACGCACATTTGTAGCTGCCACACTTGAGACCTGGGTAGGATCAGGGTCAAACTGATATGTCACAAGCAGGCGTATCATCGGAGGGTGTTCTGCAGAGGAGTGCTTGTGCTTTAATATACTGGTGTGGGTTTTTTCTTTTATACTTGTGTTTGCTTTGCTACTCAGACTTTTGTTCTTTCATCTTCAGCAATGAGACCGAAAGACAAACAAGTCTGGCAACACCTGCGTTTCCACTCCTGAAAGCAAGATTCAGCACATCAAAGCACGGCGTTCGCTCCGCCGCTTTCTTAATTCATTAAACACTCCCTTTAATCACTCTGAAACACACGGCTGCATCGGTTCTTTCAGCTGCATCCAGTTTTCCGAGCAAGAGCCTGGGCATTTTTCATAAGAGATCAGGTATTTAGTTTTAAATATAAACAGCCAGTGGGGAAAAAAGGCTTCTGTAAAAAGTTTTCAGTCAATTTATTTTGAATAAACACCTGATATCTTTGCAGTAATGAGGCAACGCAAACTCATACCTGTAGGCTACACATATGTATCTACCTACAAGATAAAATGGAAAGACAAGGAATGTAAGTGAGTCAAATAAAACCATATCCAGCTATCTTGTTATAATGTCTCAGAGAAAGGCAGAAGCCAACGAGTGAGCCGCAAACGTTTTTCAGTCTCATTCTTCATGACTTAAAAAACAGGAACTTCTTTGTGTCAATAGCTACATGTAGCTTTTCATCAGAACATACATAATCACATGTGGGGTGCCCCAGGGCTCCATCCTTGTGGACCCTTCTCATATACATGCTCATGCTGGACCAGATTAAAAAAACGTATATACAGATGATCCTCAGCTCTAGAATTCAAGATCACAAGGTGATTTTAAGCCCATCTGAACCCTAACTGAATGGCATTAAGCAAATTAATGCTGGATGTGCCATTATTTTCTCCTGATGCATAGAAACAATACTGTATTAAATATTTTTGGACATAAGGAGGACAGATCAAAAGAAACCGTACAGCTTCAGTTTGTACAGTTACAAACTAATGATTATGCCCAAAATGTAGATGTACTGATGGACTCAGACCTGAATCTCTAGAAAGGTATGTTAAGAACCATACAAGGCATGGGCATTGCAACCATGGGGCAAGTGGGTGTTTCAACACTCACACTTTTTCTTGTGAGATAATTGAACACCTTCACTTTTACAGCAGTTTTTCTGAAAAAACAGTTTTCTGTTAGATTTGTTTCCCTAACCTGAGTGCATAGTTAGGTAAATGAAAGAACATTTTTCTACATGAGAAAAAATAAAAAAATTGGTGTGATGCCATATGTGCAATGAAAACCATGTAATACGTGTTTTGGAAAGCGTAGTGCTCCTTCTCTGAATGTTCGGTGCGCTAGTTCAGCTCTGCTGCAGTGCTAGCACATACTCCACTCTGTCTTGCTTTTCATATATGCGCTCTTTGCTAGTGTTCAGTTCAATTCAGCTTTATCAATATACCACTGATTCACAACAGATGTCATCTTAAGGCACTTTACAAGAAAAGACATTGCAATTCAATCATACATACATTCCAATCAAAAGTTTTCTATTTTAAGGAATCCCAGCAGATTGCATCAAGTCACTGATTGGCAGTTGTGCCCCTGTGATCCAGACTCCAACTAATAATAATAATAATAACTTCCCTTTGACAGGAAGAAACCTCCAGCAGAACCTAGCTAAGTATGAACGGCAATCTGCTGTTTCTGTAGCAGGCAGGAAAAGTTGATCGCGGCACGATTAGAGGTTCGGCTTACATAGACGGGATCTGTGCATTTTAGGTCTTCTTGTCTAACATCTGCTGATTAGCAGCTTTGTTAAAGGAATTATATCAAAGATTATAGTCAACGTGATGTGTGGGTTGTAAAAGAATCCATAAAGATAGTTTGCAGGCTATATTAATGTTAGGTATGTTAGCAATGTTTTTTTCCGGCCATTAATCCTTTTCCTGGTGTCCCCTGGTATCTCTGTACTCTCTGGAGCCTGCACCAGCCTCATAGCTGTATAGTTGTGGTCCATCATGTATAATTGTACATGTTTCAAGTTTTTTTTTGAGTCAGAACTGGCATTAAAATCCATAGATTTGTATCGATCGTGCTGACAAGACTGCCTTCTTTCACGTCACTTCTGGTCTGGTGGAGGTTAAATCTCACAAAAATGTAAAATAGTTTTCTTTCTGCGTCTTTTTTTATTTAAAAAAGCTTTCTGATGTATTTCTCTAAACATTGGATTAATGGGGGGCTCTAACCTGCAACCTGGACTTTATTCACTTTTCCCATCAGAATGTGCAATTTTTTCTCCACTGGCGATTGAGATGATTTAGGATCAACTAGATCTCTAATGATCTAAAAAAAAAAAGGTCCACAGCAACTTGTCGCCCAAAAATAGTTTTGACCAAAAAACAAAACAAAAATGTTCTATAGGTTCAGACTGCAAAAGTGATATTTGTTTTCTTAAAAAGAATGATTTAAAGTAAATATGATAAAAAACTAAATAATCCTTCCTTTAGAAAGATAGTTCCCACAAATTAACATTTATACAAATACTGTAATGTAGGCATATTTTTATTTCTGTAGTTGTTGTTGATAATAAGTTTGTGTAAACAAATCATGAAGGATTCTGCATTATAATCACATTTTTACATAAACCAAACCTGTTATCAATTTGACATTTAGTTGTAGATGGTTGATATGGAAAAATTCTGATAAGATAAATCTTCTCTGGCTAGGATAAAGAAAAGTACTTATTGCTGTCAGTGAAATGTCAGACCTATTTGCGAAGCAAAGATTTTGTGTCCTTATTTGCACTCGAGCAGACAGTTGGAACATACCACTATTTATTTTTAACATAAAGAGCCTGCTAATGAATTATGTGAGCTCTACACATCAGTTTAGATACAGCTCATCAGTCTCGGGCCATTAAATGCTGCCAACAGTGTCAATACAGCAACAGCAGCGTGGGATGTTAGTGAGTTTGTCATTGAATCCATCAGACATCTGAGCCACTCTCTCCTACTCAACTGTGTGGGAGGTACAGGGCTGTTATTAATGACACTTTGGCTATTTTTCTGCCTCGTATGGCTACTTCCATCACTGCACTCACTCAGTTCTTTCAGCTTTAAAAGAGTGCACACCCTCAGTCAGCGTATGTTTAGCCAGCGCTAATGTGAGCTAAAGACGGCCTGCTTAAAGTGTCACAATCACTGTTTCGTGTTGTAAAAAATTCGAGTGATGGAATTTTTTGAAGCAGATTATTGTGCCTGGATAAGATGAATTATTTCTGGACAGGAACCAGCATGTTTTGTGTCCTGACCAGGACACAAAATTAAGTCATGGTGATTGAAGAGTGTACCTCTGATAGAATGCAAAATTTCTCAGATTTAAAACACAAATGTTGCTTATAGTGTTCAATTTAACTGAAAAATATTTTCTCAAACCTCGCTGCTGCATTTGATACAGTTGATATGACAGTTTTCAGTTTTATTCATTTTCAAAAGTCAACATGTATAGAAATGATATCTGGAAACATCTCTGTAAATAAATATTAAAATAAACTAACCCTTATAAGATTAAAGTATTTATAAGTAACAATAACAGTACTTTTTAACTTAAACAGGACAAATGTGAAACATAAAATCTGAAATAATAGTCTAAGGAAGGCTATAGCACATACCTGCAGCGCTGCAGTGCTGGCTTTTTCCGTCTCACCCTTAGCAGTGTCAAGATGAACCCCATCTGATCCTTAATACAAGAACAGCAGACATGGGGTAAGGTAAGGAAAATACTGATGTAACAAACAAGCCAAAAGGCACACAGCCAGAGAAACTCTGTTCTATACGTAGGAGATATGTAATGTTTTGAAGTCACACAGGTTTTATTCTTAGACAAATTAAGTTCTTTAATATCCATCTTACACGTGGCATTTAGTGTGAAATCGCTTTTGTTACTGGAAAGTCCAATATATTTGGCATATTTTTTCGTTGGCAAGTTACGTTATGGTTACAATATATAATATTATTTTCTTCCTGGGCAAAATTATTACCAACTCACATTTCCTTTCTGTCTTTTCTTCCCTATGAGAGAGAATTCGAAACTTTGCCGCTGCCTTTTCATCCTCAACTCTGCTCTATCACTGTCTTTGTGTTGCCAACTTTCTGACAGAAGTTGCTAGATGACGTCACATACTAATATGCATATTAATGGCATCATAACGTTGGAGTGATGTAATGACGTCATCACTCATGTGGCCGTCATCCTTTTGTCCTCCGACATCCAATATGAATAAAGCTAGTTTGCAATAAAACCAAGGTGCTCAGACATGTCGAGATACAAGAACATGTAGAACAGAAAAGGGCAACCTCAAAATGACATGGAAAGATGGCAGTAATAATAGACAGGAAAAAGAACTAGTAGGTGGCTTTATAACATTCAAAGGAAAGTTGGTAATATGAGGAAAACAACAAAACACAAAGGAGGAAATAATTGTATCTAAATCAAACTTTATTTATTAAGCACTTTTCAAACCAAAGCTTCTCAAAGTACTTTACAGATTAAAACAACCCCACAACCTGGACCCCCACCCTCTTCCCAAACCCAAAATAAAACCATCATCGCAACAACACCCTCCTCCCAACCCAACCCATCTACCATAGACACACACACACACACCTGCACCTACTTAAAAGCAACAGTAAACAAAAGCAACAAGGGGCTGAGTACAGATGAGCCAGGAAACGCCATCATGGGAGCCATATGCATCGGCAGCAGCAGATCAGCAAAAATCAATAAATAGTTGTGTAAAATCGGACCTTAAGCGCATGAAGCTCCATTTTCCGACAACATTGAATGCAGCACGACGTAACCGGACCATAGACTGTATACTCCAGACGCTTCTGAGAGGGGGGAAGTGAGAGAGAAGCCGACCTGCACACAGAGGCAGGAGCACACCAGGGAAGAAGAAACTATGCCAATCTTACAAAATAGAATATCATTTCTAGCTCAAAGCTGATTGCTTTGAAACTATTTGAGGCGATAAAAATTGAAAATCATAATTTTTGCTACATGTAAACTAAGTCAGAGAAGGTGAAATCTTTACGTTTGTCAAGAAAAAAAAGGTAAAATGAATTTAAATTCTACAGGAATGAAGCGAAAACGAAGCATCTCTAGTGTTTTCTCACCAAAGACAAAGGTGAGAGTAACCTGGTGAGTAAAGTGGACGGAGGAGACGATGTGGAAGAAGAGAGAGGGGAGTGACAGAAAAGTGACAGAGGGGAAAGACGAGATCAAGGACAGGGGAGAATGCTAGAATGGCACGTCGGAGAGAGAAGGAGGGAGAGAATCACCGAGATGAGGAGGGAGAAAGAGAAAGACAGGGCAACATACCTAAACAACAAACCTAAAATTTTTAGTGTAAAGTGAATTGTCGAAAGGCTTTTTTCATGAAATAAAGCAGAGATTAATAGAATTTTGGTTTTAACTTCACAATCAATACCACTGCGACCTGTTGCTGCTTTTCTTTTTCATCATATGGTACATTTCCATATATTTGTAGAGATTTTCACCTATATATATATATATATATATATGTATAGGTGAATTTTTGTATATTGGAATTTTGCTAACGGGAGTTAGTATTAGCTATAGCACGTAAAACACTCACCTAGAGCTTGTAGAGCTTCTCCTCCATGCTAGGTCTCACTCCACCGACTGCTTTACCCCCGACATAGCTGATACATTCAAAATGGTCAGATTTATAGTGGTTTTCTCTGTGTTAAATACTACTTTCTTCGTCCTGGAGGCTACGGCCATCACTCTCGTTCTTCTTCTGTAGTTGTAGTCCGATAAGCGTTTTTACACAAAATCGAACGTAACTTTTACCTCCGGTCGAAAATCAGCGTTTTCTCTGCATCAAAATTTGTTTTTAAAATTCACATACATCATATGATTGATCCACGGCGCATTTCAAACTGGATCAGAAAATAAGTGTAATCGCTCCATTGACTCTCATTCATTTTTTTTTTTGGCATTTAGGGACCCATGGACCGGAAGTAGAAGGCCGTGACTTAGGCTCCCCATAGCCTATGTGCGACAGACATAGTTGGACCTTTATGGAAATACGGAACAAATAGCATCCCTTATTAGTTCCAAACGGGACACCACATTTAATTATCAAACAAGGGATGATTCCATATTTTAAGGGATGGTTGGCAACCCTAGGCAGCACCCTCAGCAACCCTAGTTCCAACAATTTTGAAATACAGACACAAATACATTATTTGCATGTGCAGGGACTGGAAAGCCCTCTCCAGGACTACAGAACCCCAAAATAACAAGAGCCAGACTATATCATAACTCAGATTGATAAAAAACACAACTTTGCATTTGCAAATAAAACTGAAAGAACATTGGTCTGGAAATTTAAAGCACAAGTTGGACAGGCACAACAAGTGCTTCACAGAATCTCGATATCATTAATGTTAATTTGACAGTTTGAGATGAAAATTACATTTCATATTTTTCCTTGTTGTTATATGATTGCATTTTTTTTTCTCGTTTTGTTTTCTGATCTTTGACTTCAAGAAAAGGATAGTGGTTATCTGATTGAGTCAATAAAAACATCAGTGCAGAAAATATGTTCACGCAGTAGAGGTGAATTAAAGGAGTACCAGTCTTGATGCAACCCTTTAGTAAAAGGGAACTGAACATAAACAACGCAGGTTCAAGGATAACATGGCATCCGAATTACACCGGAAAAAGAAAAATGGATGGATGGATTTACAAGCTTCATCAGATTCAATAGAGAACATCCGTGCACAGCAGTTGTCTGCTTTCTCAGTGTTTGTTGTGTATTTACATTAGAAGAAAAGCAGAGAAAAATAAATTCCTGGCTGAAAATATGCAGAAATAAGGATTTTTGTTTCAGCAGTACTGACTAAACAGAATTTTGTAGAACTTAGTATTAATGGGGACAGCAACTTCCACTGTTCCTTGCACTGCATTTATACACGGATCGATAAAACAACAAAGTGACTCCAGAAGGCCACTGACAAGTTCAAGTCTCCCCTTGCAGCAGCAGGTGAATTTAACAAAGTTGGCTCTCTGACTCTGAAGAGAAGAACAAAGGCAGTGGGAGATCAGGGAGACGTGTACGTGTAAACAGGCTGTGAACCTGTGAAGGTGATATCTGACAGAGAGAGTGTCATGACACTCTGTGGATACGGAAAATAATTCTGAAGCTCTGTGGACTGCTGCTGCTGGGCATCAGTTAAAAGCTTGTCTGTGTGCAGGTCTGAGGTCTAAGAACTTTGAAATGTGTGAAATGGCTCAAGGCAACTGGACATCGGATGGCATTTGATTCGTCTCGGTGAGGATATTGACCACCAGGTTGGTTCAGTGCAGCACCACAGAGATGCTTTAATCTTTCTTCCAAACCCTCACTGCAATGTACTAATCGAGCTGAGAAACAGAGGCGGAAAAATATATTTTGAATGTTAAAAAGCAAATTAATTTCCAGTATTATAACTTTTTAAAATATTTCTCAATCTTAAAAAGATACAGCTTAACGTGAACAATATGAAGCAAAAATCAATGAGAGAAGTGGAGGTTTCACTCTGTGAGTCTGCAGATTGTATTATTTCCTGTGTGTAAAGGACTGTAAAGCACTATGGCTTATTATTTTTATATGAGGTGCTCGAATGCTGCGGTACACTTGAATTTTGTCTTTTCACACCTTTAAGGCATTGGCTTAGACACTCGAGCAACTTTGCCAACTACTTTCAGCCAAACATAGTTGCTTTTTAAAATGTGTTTATAGCTCCTTATCATTGCAAAACTATTTATTTTCAAACTTTGACAAAGATAGAGTTGTGTGTGTGAGGTGGGGGGATGAAGGGACTTGCATTTCACAAGACAAAGAATGCATTAGGTGCATTTCCACTATCGAAACTCCACGGTAATTTTACCTGAGGAGGTACATCTCCTGGCCTGCTCCTCTTAGCAGTCGTGTCTCCCTACAAAGTTGGCTTTTCAAGGAAGTTGCAAAGATGTTTGCATATCACAACTATTCTGCAGTGAGTGCAGTCATTGATCAGCAACAAAAGGTCCCCATAGAAATGGAGAATAATTATTAAAAAGAGAGCGTTAGGAAAAAAAGCAGATGGTTGCTTTATTTCCATTTGCTTTGTTGTTCTTAAAATGCTTTGCCAGCGACTATCTGAACTTTTATAAAGCTGGTTGTGTGTTGACGTTGTTGTTGGTTTTAATTACATGCAAAACATAGATATAGATATATAGCTATAATGAAGACTCAGGACAACACAGCTTCTGTTCTAGAAAGTAGCTTCAGCCGGGTTTTATTGGATCTTTGGTTCTCAATACAATGCTACATAGGTCATTGACCTCGATATCTAACATTCTGTATCCATTGTCTGTTAACAATTGACATACCTTATCTCTGAGCAGACGTCCACGCTGAGATCCCAGCCAGACCAACTAAAACCCTCTACCTCATAAAAGGCAGCCCTATCTTTATATACTTGATTCACTGCGTCATTACGGGATAACATCTGGTGTTCTTTGGACAGCGCAACCACTGGCTCCGACATTAGTCTTATCTTCAGGCGCCTAAATGTCTGGTCTGAAGAGGCCCCAGAAAAGTCGGGAACAAACATTTCCTAGTGTCGCTTATTGACAAGTCATTTGTGGACTAGTACCACAGTGCATTTTCAGTTCTCTGAATTGAATGCACGTGTTGATTACACGTGCCACGCAGGCCCAAATTTTGGCTTCTACATGCCCCGGTTTGATGCCATTAGGCATCACTAATTAGCTACCTATAAATGCAGTTAATATGAGTATTATATGGTAAGTAAACATCAATACGGTAGGATATACTGTGGTAAATAGGCATATGACAGACACATAAAAGTAACATTATAATGGGACTTATGCAGGATTACACGTGTCCAAAGTAATGGTGAGTAACAATCAAACCTATGTCAGTTGTGGTCCGTTGTGTGGGATCAAAAACCTGTCGCTACAAGAACAGGAAAAATTATCCCACTGCCCCTCCGGCCAGGTGACAACCTTACGGTCCACCGGACCTTCAAGCGACATGAGGCATAATCCTTAATATAGCATTACCAAAATGTGATTAAATGCAATCCTTAATAAGTCTGACACAAGTGAGAGTAAATGGCACAAATGAGAATAAATGTAAACATTAAAACATTCAACTTAGTTATAAATTCAAATTACCAACTGGCTTATTTGTTGTAACATACTAGAAATAACATATGAAACACATAACATATAACAGATGAGAAAATGTTGATCTTGTCCATCCCGGGAAGGTATGATCGATATGGTGTTAAACAGTCTCGATTGTCCACATATAATGAACACAATGAATAGAGTAAGAGTATAAATCCTTCTTGAAGGTTACGATGAGGGATGAAGGGGTGATGAGGTGATGGTGTCCTGGAGGGGACTTGTAGTCAGAAAGCACTTAATTGAGCTTGTTTAACAGTCTTGGCTTTGATACTTAGGCATGTTGGGGGCAGAAGGATTGTTCATTGCGATCACTTCCAACTGGATCAGCTGGGTTGCAGCAGCCAGGTTCATCTGTTTGATCAGTGTCCTTGTCCATACTCTCCTCACCACAGGTATGACGAGACATGTCAATAAGAAAATTACAATTAGAACTATGGTCGCACTAATTGCCACCTTAATTAGCATTGCTTTCCTATCTCCTAAATTTAGGTCTAACCACCCCCCAGACCAGTCATTCTTCCCAGCATTCAAACTAAGTTCTTCTCTAAGTGCTCTAAGTTTTGTCATTGCGGCAGTAAAGGATCCTTCGTTAGAAGTGTGTGATGGAATATACGTGCAACATTCTGTATCTTGAAATAATTCGCAGAGTCCTCCTTTATCTGCCAACAGCCAGTCCAAAGCCTGTCGAGTTTGTAGAGTCATCTTACTAGTCTCATGTAATTGTTGACCTAACATTCCAAGAGCATCTCCAGTATAATTAAGGATTCGCTGTTGATTATAATAAATATAATTAATCCATTCTACATTCTTATTTATGGTAATCTGAGGAATTATTGACTCAAATCCTGCTTTTATTTCATGTCTTGCCTTGAATTCATCTGGAATTCCTTTAGGTTGTCCTATTATGTCAAGATAAACACTCTGATCTGGCACATACTGTCTCTTTACTCTAGGATTAGCATTCAAACGATCAAGGTTAATTATCTCATTCACACCTTCATACAACATTGTGAAAGGTATTTTCAATCTTACCATGGTGCACAAACCTATCCATCGTGGTGGCAAAGTGTTTCTTAGGATGTCATCTCCACACATAAAATAACTATCTGCTATTGCCCAAGTTTGTTCACTCAGAAAGTATAGAGGAGGGAGTGTCATAGTCATATTATCACAGGTTTGACTCAGGGGTTCAGGTTTTTCATACCAAACTGGTGTGGTAACAAAAATAGGTGTCACGTTAGCATGTGGAAACCATGATAGAACCCAAGTTACCTTACAGTTGACTGTTGTGTTACCCATCAAGGTTCCTTCACTCTCAGAGAAGCCTCCGCTAGCAAAACATTCACATTCAGCATCATAATCTACTTTATACGTAGTTGGAGGACCATTTTGTGCTGTTGAAATGTTAAATTCTGCACATTTATCTCCTATTTTGTAACCTCTATGTTCGTCTAAATAATTATGAATTCTTCTCGACCCATAGAGTAATCTGCATTTAATTCCACACAAGGAAAATCTGAAAAATAATGGTGTACCACTTGCATTGTTGAATTCTCCTAATTTACAAGCTTGTTTTTGTACTGAAGCACATTCCTCAAAAGTATATTTTTCTGGAATTGCAATTGGAGGAATTCTTGGTGAACCAGAACATATAATACATTCTTTGGAAGTCATTTCTCTTGCTGTATACCATGCCCATAAATACCAGCTATTTTGGTTAGCTTCTTCCCAAAGTTTATCTGTTGTTAACTTTGGCCTTTTTGCTCTGGGGATGATCACATTAATGGATTTTGTTCTAATCGGTTTATAGCTAGGATCATTTGTATTTTGATATTGTGATCCCTTAATTGTATCTAGTCCCCCCCTGACGACGGTCAGAACTGACCTCGTCACCTGGCTTAATCATACTTTGTGTAACTACATTCGCTGCCTGTTTCATGGAAGGCTTATTATTAGCTACAGGTGGGTTAGGAGCAACTGGCGCTGCTTGATTAGTTGTTGGCCTGTTAATTGCTGTTTGTACAGGTGTTGTCTTTACTATTTCAGGTAACACAATAGGTGAGAGTTTTTCTGTTACCAGTGTAGGTGAGTCTACTAATATAGTAGGTGCTTCAATAGGTGGGGGTTCTGTTGGTAGCTCCCACACGATCTTAAATCTATCCTCAGGTGTCTGTGCTAGTGTAGGTAGTTTAACTTCCTTAACATTTTCTGTTTGTCTACGTGTTCGTGAATGAAGTGTGTGTTTTAAACTATTGAATACTGGTGTCCTGACTGATCTGGTGCGGTGTAGTGACATGTCAGCGTCATACTTAACTTGTGGTGTTGTGTCTTCTTGCTGCCGTCTTCACGAATGCTCTAGTGACCGGGCGTTGCCTTCTGCTCCTTTGGGAATTGTCTTCACCTCCTCCAGGACTAATTCCTTCATCACCAGCATTCCTGCCACCATCCAAGATAGTACAGTTATCAGACCCACAATCTTTTTCATGTTTTTCAGTTTTTTCTTTCTTATTTTCTCGTTGGGTACTCTCCTGTTTTGTTTCTCTGACTTTGGTGCAGTGGCTCAGATGATACCACGTTGAGGAACCGTCAACCTGGATTGCCGTGGGGGTTGCCTGAACCACGAGAAATGGTCCCTCGTGCCTTGGTTCATGCCATTTCCTCCGGAAGACCTTAATATAAACCTGATCTCCAGGAGCCACTGGACCTTCGATATCTCTGCTTATGGCAGCCTCTTTTTCTTTTTCCTGGAAATAGATTGCTTTGTGGATACTAGTTAGTTGCCTGACATAGCTTTTGAGATCTTGCTCTGCTTGCTCAAGTGATGGTCCCTTATGGGGACCACAAAACTGTGGGACCGGCATTGGCCTGCCTGTTAGAGCTTCATGTGGAGACAAGTGAGTTACTCTGTTTTCTTGCATGCGGTAAGAAAGCAAAGCAAGCGGCAACGCATCCACCCAGTTTAGTTTGGCACATGCACACACCTTCTTGATCTTAGTTTTCAAGGTCAAGTTTACCCTTTCTATAATTCCCTGGGATTGGGGATGATAGACTGCTCCTAATCTCTGTTTAATCCTCAACTGCTGCAAGACTCCCTTAAATACTTTATGAATGAAAGCTGGGCCATTGTCTGATGAAAGCTCTGTTGGAATTCCAAACCGAGGTATAATCTCTCTGACCAGAAATTTCACAGCAGTTTCTGCGCTCATATCCTTAGAAGGGATTGCTTCAACCCATCGGCTGAATCTGTCAATCACAACCAACATGTATCGCTTTCCCTGCACTGTTTTTATCATGTCTGCATAGTCAATGACAAGGTGTCTGAATGGACCTTCAGGTATTGGGATGTGTCCTGTTGGTGTTTTTATGCCTTTTCGAACATTGTTCTGAGCACAAATGCTGCATCTGTTTAGTACTTCTTCCACCATTGCCTTTAAATATGGTGACCAGTAGCCCTGACGTTCGAGTTTTCTTATCACCTCAGCTCTGCCACAATGATCGATTCCATGGCCTTCTGATATTAGGATTTTAAAGTGAGACTGGTGCTACAACTAGACCTTCGTGTGATCGCCATAAACCGTTTTTGTCTTTTGATGCACCTCTCTGATGCCACACATGTTGTTCACTCTGAGTGGCGTTTTCTTGGATATGTATTAATTCTTTAGGCGTTATCACTGGATCAATTGAAATTACCGGGCTTAAAATGGCAATCTCACATTTTGCAACTAGTTTTGCTGCTTCGTCTGCTGCATTGTTACCCTTTATCACGTCTGTGTTGCCTTTTCGGTGAGCTGGGCATTTTATCACAGCCAGTTTTGTAGGAAGCATCATTGCTGTAATTAGTTCGTTTATTTGTTTCCCATGTTGTATGGGAGTTCCATCTGCCTTTTTGAAGCCTCTTTGTTTCCACACATTTCCGAAAAGGTGACAAACACCGATTGAATAAGCAGAATCTGAGAAAACGTTTGCGGTTTTGCCCTCTGCTAATTTGCAAGCTTCTGTTAGCGCTTTCAGTTCAGCCAGTTGAGCTGAACAGGGTTGCTCGCATTTTTCTGCTCTGACTGTTTTAAAGCCGTCATTTGTTTTTTCCACCACTGCATAGCATTTTACTTCAATGAATGGATCACGTTCTACGTTTAGAGAAACTTGAAACTCCCCTGCAGGATTCTCATGGCACCCCTAGCGTGAATTTGTGAAGTGGTTCACTGGACCTCTAAAATTGCCTCTCTGTCCTGTACGGCCCCGCCCGTCCCACTCAGGGGCAACAGGTGTATCCTCACAATCTCGGGCCAGATGTCCCGGCCGATTGCACACCCAGCAACAGTCTCCATAAGGCCTTGCGCCTCTGCCTCTTTGCCCTTCACTCCAAGTTCTGCGGTAAAATGGACGTCTTTGGCTCATTCCTCGACCACCCCTTCGATTTGGGAATATATTAATCCCAGGAGGGGGGATTGGTGGGGGATTAGGCGGCTGTGGTGTCATAACCATTTGTGTAGTATGTCCTTCAGTCTCTAAAGCAGTTGCTGGTTTCGTTTGCTTTGCTTTAGCTTTATCTTGTAGTTCTGCAATGTGGAGCTGTGTAAGTTTTCGTTGAGCGTTTCTTTCATCTTCTTGGGCTTTCAAAAGCTCCTTTCTGTATATTCCAATAATATGGCACACGTTTTCCCTGAACATGACATGGCTCATGGAGTGAATCCCAACTGTTTTTTCAAGTCTTTCCTTCACTTTTTCTGGGAGAGCAGCCATTAGGGATGACCGAAACAATGTCCGCATCACGGCATTTTCATTAGGGTCGCTTTCCGTTTCTTCTTGCCATCTTTTGAGCTGTCGTTCTACGTACGCAGCTGGATTCTCCCCTTCTGATATTCCTTCGCCTTTTAAGACGGATGGGTCAACATTTGTGGGGTATTGTTTCCTCAGTAGGTCCCATACCCTGTTTCTATAGGGGTTGAAGGTCACCCCATCATTGTCGGAGTCCGTTATAAAACAAAGATCTCCTTCATTTAGCATATTGTTCATGGCAGTCATGCCCATGACTCTTGCTAGTATCGCTTTAATGTCCCCCAGGGCGAGCATCAGTCCGGTAGTCTGTTCTTCGAATGCTCTGACCCACCTTGTCGCCCCGTCGTGGATATCGGGCAGACGGGCCACCAAGCCATTGAGGTCTAACATTTGCCAGGGAACATAATTTATGTTATTGCCCTTTACCAAAATAGGGCACATTGCCCCATCAGGGAACCTTTGGGGTTTTTTAATTTTTTCTCTGTCACGTAAGTCATGCTGCTTTTGTGCATCCACCACAATGTTTGTTGCAGTTTCCGCTGGGTTCTGATGTGTTGGCTGGGCTGCTGAGGTGGTTGGTGTGGGTGAGTAGCAATTGGGACGATAATTAAGGTTAAAGTCCTTTTGTTTTACTTTTGTTTCTTTTTGTTGTCCTTTGTCATCTGATTGTTGTGGTTCTACAAATGTATTGTAACATTTATCAATCTCTTTTTCTAATTCATTTATTATTGTTCGTTTAACTCCCCTGTTGGGATTGAGATCTTTATTTTGCAGTGTTTGCCAGAACTGATCCTTGACAGTCTCAGGGTTTTGTGTCTTTATTCCTGCATAGCAGTCTCTGAATTCAGGTTTCTTAATGGTAGTACTGCAATGGACAGGTGATCGTAATTGTTGTGGGGATGGAAGTCCATTCCCTTCTCCGCTTTCTTCTGATAAGATGGTTCCTGTTAATCTTAGCAGTGGTGCGTATTCTTCCATATCATCTTTCTTTATATCAAAGTTAGCATTTATGTGTAGATCACCTTGCAGGCATGGGTAAATGCCTTGTGTAGGATCTTGATTTACAAGTGGTTTTGTTTCTGTTTGCTTTTCAGGTAGATTTAACTCTCCCTGTTTCTCAGTCAGGCTTGTCATCATTGCTTTGAGATTTCCTCTGAAATTATCACCTTCAGTTCTGAAAAGTTTTAGAATCTGTAGTTCTTTTTGTCTTTTTTCTTTTCTATTTTTCCTATTTTGTTTGGCTTTGTAGTCAAGAATCCTTTGTTCCATTATTTCATTAAAAAGCAAGTCGAATGATCCTCCTTGTGGCCAGGGGTTTGTAAAGTTTTTGGTTCGTTTATACCATTTCTGAGATATTTTATCGATGTCTTTTGCTAATTCAGGATTTTTTACTGACAGAATGGAGACAGGGTCGGCAGCCATGATGAACTCTAGTGTATTTGTGTTTCAGATTTTTAACGTGTTTTAGTTTAATCAGAATATTTTATTTATTTAATGGCAATTCCACAAATTATCAGTTGATTATGAGCCTTCTTGCTGTTCTGAAAGAGGGGAGGGGAGGTTAAGTCCTGATCTTTAGATCTGTGTATTTTCTATTAACTTTTGTTTTTGTAAGCAGTAAGTTGTTTTATTATTTTGAAAATGTCCTTTAATTAGATCCTTTATAAAAAGACATCAAGGTTAATGCTTCATCATTGGAACAATTCAACTGTAGCACAAAAAGTCAGGAAAGGATTTTCCCTTATTGTTATCTCAGTATGGGTGAAGCAACTGTGTAAATAATCAATTAGTTTTTGACAATATACTCTCAAAGCTCAAATGATGTTGTCTATTTTATGTTTCATTAATAGGAGTAAGCTTAATAGGCAAAGCAATGTTTAAAATATTGTTTATTTCAATTTCATGAGCACACCACACTGATCAGTTCACAGCTGTGCTTGCTGCTAACTTTTTTTTGACCAAGGGTAAATTTGGAGGGCTGGTCCCTAGGAGGGTCTTCAGGCAGAATTATGCAGTGGAGGAGAAGAGTTGGCTTAAGGGCGAACACCCCACCCCCCACCACAAGCCCATCCCCCCCCCAACCGCCCCCACAACCCCCACACACCCCCAACCCCAACCCCACTACCACACCCCCCAAACACCCACCGCCAACACGCCCTACCCACCCACTACCACACCCCAACACATTAGAACCCACGCCCCTTAAACCCAACCTCTCTCGCACACAACCCCATCCACCCAACAAAACCCACAGCCATTCTTCGTTTGCTTCCGTGTTGACAGAGAGAAACAGATCCGAGCCCTCTCTTACTTGCTACCCCAGCAATTCAACTTACAGCCTGCAAACCGAGCAATACAGCCCTCTCCGGTAAGTCGTGAATTATCTTTATCTGTACTTAGTTAGGTTGGTTTTAATGCGTATGTGTCTGTGTGTATATGACAATCCTAGTTATAAGCTTATTGGTGCGATAGTTTTAACACTTATGACATCAATTTAAGCTGTTCACTTTTGTTTTAAAACAGAGATCAAACGGTTTTCTGGCTTGTATATTTCCTTTGACGTCTGCAGAGGGTTGCGCAAAAATGTGTGTGTGTGTGTGTGTGAGCGTGTGTGGGTGTGTGTGTGTGTGTGTGTGCGTTTGAGTGCGCCTTCAATAACAGGAAATGCCTTTCTTCTCTTGCAAGCCAGAGAGTTGAAAAAAGAAAAAATCAAACCAGATTTTCAACAACAACCCAACAGAGCTCTGTTACTTTCTAAAAGCACAAGCTTTTGTACTTAAAATAAAGCTTTACATAAATATTAGTGTTTTAACTGTTTGCTGTTTTACAGATGTTTAAAGCTTCTCGCCTTCCGAACACTTCAGAACGCTTCCGAGCACAGAGAGAGGAAAAAGGCAACCAGCTTCACAGTTTGTACAACTCGTAAAGTATAATCCACTCTGAATTCTCAGCACAGTGCTAATTACAACATTATCAATCTTCTTCAGCACAACAACGTATTCTAAGTAGCCTCCTTCAGCAAGAATATTCAAAGCAACCTCAACACATCGAAATTGAACTAAAAGTGTAAAATATAACAGTGAACATAGCAATCGGCACACAGCACAAAACTTGTCATTGATTTATATGCAATTTATAAGCAATTGAATCAAGAGCATGCAATGTCATTCAGAGCATTTTTTGCAAGCAGTGTGCAGCGGCAGTTATACACACAAAATCATTATTATAGCAGATCTGTCAAACCATGCATTTGTCAAAGGTCACGTCAATGTCCGTGTCTATTTACTTTGAAATAAACTTTCCCTATTCTCCCAGTTTGGTCTGTTGTTTTTTATTTGTTTGATTGTTGTACTTAAATGTCCTAAATTTTAAACCTGCAGGGTTTTAAATCCAATCCAAATTAATTTATTTTTTATTTTTTTTATAATATGTGCACTTTATAGTAGTAATTATTATCATTGATTATTATCATTACTACTCTTTTTACCTTTTTACAGTCGACTGTCTTAATTCTTAACTCACACAATAGCACACTACTGCTATTTTCTCTTTATGAAGCTTCAATTTAACTCTTTACTCTTTAACTCTTAACTCTTAGCGCTATTTTCTTTAACACAGTTTCACACAGAGTATTCTTTTTCACAAATACTTCTCAAGAGGTTTTTTTTGTGTTACTCTAAGGGTTTTTTCCTTTTTTTTTCCAAAAGTTCTTAAAGCAGAACTTTTTATTTATTTATTATTTTCTCATTTATACTATTTTTTTGTTCTTTCTTAAAACTAAGGCACAGTTTCTTTTACCTCTATTTTCATTTACTCTGTTTTTCTTATATTGTCTCTTTTATCTCTTCTTTGTCTCTTCTTTTTCTCTTTACAGCTGTCTCTAAGTCCAATTTTGGGTCTCGTATCTGCTCAGGGTTCTTTTTCCTTTTTAACACTTATAAGCAAATTTTAGACAGCTCTATCTCCCGGGAGATATTTGGCTGCAGCGTATTTCCAGATAAGAAGCTGATACAGCCTAGGAACTTCTTCTGACTTTAGCATCCAGACAAACTCCGACACCAGAGGAGAAAATGTAAAATTATTTTACCTTTAGAAGTATCTATTTTGGCCGGCCTTTCTCCCCTGAAGCCGGGGTGCGTTCGGCTGCCGTCAGACCTTGGCTAAGCTCGCCAAATGTTGTTGGTTTTAATTACATGCAAAACATAGATATAGATATATAGCTATAATGAAGACTCAGGACAACACAGCCTCTGTTCTAGAAAGTAGCTTCAGCCGGGTTTTATTGGATCTTGGTTCTCAATACAATGCTACATAGGTCATTGACCTCTATATCTAACATTCTATATCCATTGTCTATTAACAATTGACATACCTTATCTCTGAGCAGACGTCCTCGCTGAGATCCCAGCAGACCAACTAAAACCCCCTCCTCTAAAAGGAGCCCTATCTTTTATACTTGATCACTGCGTCACTTACGGGAACCATCTGGTGTTCTTTGGCCAGCGCAACCACTTGGCTCCGACATTAGTTTATCTTCAGGCGCCTAATTGTCTGGTTCTGAAGAGGCCAGAAAAGCTGGGAACAAAACATTTCCTAGAATCGCTTAATGACAAGTCTTTCGTGGAAGTACCACGTGCATCTTCTCAGCTTCTCAGAATTGATGCACGTGTTGATTACACGTGCCACGCAGGCCCAAATTTTGGCTTCTACAACGTCTGCAGATATAATTTTCTTCTGAGTTGGAACCAATCAGTGTGAGTTAACCATAGCGCCCGCTCAGCGATTTCCAAGTACATACTCTAAGACTGGTATTCGTTTGTCACAGTGCAATGAAGACATGTGCACACCATGCAGGTCCAATAAGTTTTGATAGTGGAAACGTGATTCACATTGAGCCATCTTGACAGCCACCTAAACATGTTTAGGATTTCCTTCTTTCACCTCCAGAATATTGCTAAAATTAGAAACATCCTGTCCAGGAGTGATGCAGAGAAACTAGTCCATGCATTTTTTACTTCAAGGCTGGACTACTGTGATTCTTTATCATCAGGAAGTCCACAAAATGCAATTAAGTTGCATTTACTTCAGTCGATCCAAAATGCTGCAGCAAGAATTCTGATGTTAACCAGACAGAACACATTTCTCCTGTTTTAGCTTCTCTTCGTTGGCTCCCTGTTAAATCCAAAATAGGTTTTCAAGATCCTTCTTCTAACATATAAACATAACATATAAAGCCCTTAATAATCAACTTACAGAGATCTGATTGTTCCATATGTTCCTAACAGAGCATGTCGCTCCGAGACTGCCGGTTTACTGGTGGTTCGTAGCATTTCAAAAAGTAGAATTGGAAGTAGATCTTTTACTTACCAGGCTCCTCTCCTTTGGAACCAGCTCCCAGTTTTAGTCCGTGACGTAGACACTCTGTTTTCAAGACTAAGCTTAAAACATTCCTTTTTAATAAAGCTAATAGTTAGAATGGCTTTAGTCATCCTGAGCTAACTTTGCAGTTATGTTGCTATAGGCTTAGACTGTTGGAGGAAAGACTGACCAAATTTCTTCACTCTGCTACTTTTCCCTTCTACAACTGTTTGGATGTATTTTCTTGTGTTATTTAGACAGGTAACTTTTTTTTCAGTGTTTTTCTCTCCATAGAAACTACATCTGCTCTGATATTGTCCTTAGCTGAGATGCCTTGCGTAGGGGGACACATTGACTGAGATGATCGTCTCAGAGACTTAACATCTTCCATGTCCTATATTCAAGTTTTTTTAAACTTTTTTTAATATATAAAGTACTCGTACATAAGTTCCTTTTGTTCTTTGTGACTCTGCTCTGTCTCTGAAATCCATAGACCATCGCGGTAGGTAGCCACTCACACTGAACCCGGTTCTGCTGGAGGTTTCTTTCTGTTAAAGGAGATATTTTCTTCTCCACTGTCCCAATATGCTTGCTCAGTATGAGGGACTGCTGAGAGGACTGCTGTCGTTGCAATCTGCATCAACAGGGCACAACTCTAGTCAATGGATCGAGGCAAACTGCTTGGAAGTGAATCTTTTTATGATTGAACTGATATTACTTTTCTTATAAAGTGCATTGAGATGACAGATGTGCATTGAACCTCAAACAAAAACAGTCCAATGAATGTTCTACAGTAAAATAGCTGGACCACAACAAGTCTTAAATCCACAATCCAACATAATCTACTGCTGAAAACCTGGGTTATTTCTTTCTTTCTTTGTATTTCATAAAAAATGTTCATTAGTAATACCATTAGCATGCTTATATTAGTCTAAAAATAAAACAGCAGATTTATCAGAATCGTCCCTGCTTGTGCTAGCTTTGCTGTTGTTTTAACTGAGGCAACCTCTAATTTCCATTGTTGTATACAAGTGAATCAAAGTATCTTCAGTGCCTCCAAAAGTCCCAGTTGATAGCTTACAGCATCCTCTGCTGGTTGTCTTGGGTCAATACATTGGATGGTTGTAAATTCATTTATATGGGTGTTGCAATTTGACTTAGGCTAGTCCCACACCTCAATAGGCAGTTCTGTCCCCCCCCCCCCCCCATCAGTGTCGGACATGCTTGTAACACTCTTTTAGCATGGCTTCTTAAGGCTTTCTGTTAAAAACAGTTTTCTTCTCCTCAGATTGAAATATATTTGATCAATGACAGTGGAAAATTCTGCATTGTTATAACACATACACACATACGGAAACATGATATGGCATTAAGCCCCGATTTGTAGAGTGCTGTCATAGTTTCGTCAACAAATTTTCCTGCCTGGGCGGGGGGATCTCAACAACTCCTACAGAGTTACCTTGCTCATTTCCTATCAGATCAGTTCAGGTGGATTTCCATGATTTTTAGGTTTGCATTTGTGCAATATGCAGAAATTCTACTTAAAATAAAACTACACACATGGTATAGAGTAAGAGATGTTTGAATACCCGTGCAAGGCCCTTTATAGGCATTTAACATCTGAGAGTAAAATCACAGAAGTCTTTACATAAAGATGTTTTATGCTTAGAAGGAAAGGTTAAGTATGCAGTTACATTCCGAAAAGCAAATTTTAGTAAATGTAGTTTCCACTTAAAACAGCATGACCATTATTGTCTGTGTTTCTCATAGGAATGGGACTGGAGGTCCATTACTGGTTATCATTTAGGGCCTTGGGGATTGAGAGAAAACATAGCAAAGGAAGTAATAGTCTTTTTTTCTACATCCAGCTCATAACCATTGGACTGATGGGAGGGCTCAGTCAGACTCAGCTGTAAGGAACAGTTGTAGGTATAGAGAGAACATGAATTGTAATTATAATGTTTCATATTTCTAAAGATATCAGGAACAGTAGTAGGAAGACTGAATCATTCCAGATGGGACTTACAGAGCTTAAACGTAGTGTAGCCCAATCAGTTCAGATTTGGCATTTTAGGAGGCCAAAGATTTCCTGTTTTTATTTGTATTATCATTAACTTCACACATACACAATAACCTAATGTTTAGGCAACCAGAACTACTTTATAACTAAGTTCACTATATGTCATTTGAACATGGAGCATTTTACCAGGACAGGAAATTCATCAAAATGACTTTGTTTATTTGAGTGAAATTGAAAATGCAAAAAAAGAAAAACAGGACTGGTGCTTGCGCTCACAACAATAGATATTACATATGTACGGTGCAAGAACAAGTTTGTCAAGAGTGGTTTGAGAGTTGATGGAACCTTTGTAAGAAGGGCCCTCCAAGTGGCGCTACATCTTTCATAATAGATCTTTAAGCTATGGGGAGCCTAAGTCTCCTCCCCTTCTGGTCAGCCCATGGGTCCCCTGGCCGAAAAAATAAAGAATGGAAGTCAATAAAAGTTTTTTTTTTGGTCCACTTTGTCTTACACAAATGTTGTTCTTGCATTTTAATGATATCTAATGCTGTACATTCCGACTGTGTTTGTCAAGTGGTTTGGGATTTTTTTGATTGTAAAAATACGCAATTAAAATGCCTACAAATCAGAAGTCGCATATATGACGTCATTTGGCTAACGGGAGCTAACACTAGCTTAAGCACATAAAACAGTAACCGTGACCTTGTAGAACTTCTACCACATGCTGGCTATCACTCCACCGACTGTTTTACCCCCGACATAGCTGCTACTTTCCGCATGTGCAGATTTATAGTGTTTTTCTCCGTGTTTAATGATCCTTTCTTCGTCCTGGAGGCTAAGACCCTCGCTCTACTTTTTTACATAAAACCTAAAGTAACTTTTGCCGGCGATTGAAAATCAGCGTTTTCTGTTAATCAAAATTAGTCTTTAAAATTCCCAGACATCATATGTTCGATCCAAGGCGCATTTCAATCTGGACCAGAACATAATTTTTATCGCTCCATTGACTCTCATTAATTTTTTTTGGCAGTAGGGGACCCGTGGACTGGAAGTAGAAGGGTGTGACTAAAGAACTTCTACTTCTATCCAAGTGTTTCAGAACTGAGTTCAGTACTGGTAGATCAAAAGTTGAGCATTAGACCTACAGGGAGTATATCCCATTGTTCTAACTCGTCAACTGGCACTTCTAATAACTACATACTTCAAGGTTTGTCATTAAATAAACAAAGAAAAATATCAACATAGCTAATTCATTTAAGAATCAAAATACAATTAATTTAATTGTTAGGTGTGTACAAATTATTTATATCAGTGACTTTTAGATAAATACATACAGTGCTGTGAAAGAGTGCTGTTTGCCCCCCTCCCGATTATCTAGTTTTGTACATGTTAGTCACCCTAAAATGTCTCATATCATCAAACAAATGTGATTATTAGTCCAAGACAGCACAAGTAAACACATTAGTTATTATTAAGGGAGAAAGAAAATTCAAACTTACATTGCCCTATTAGACAAAGTGATCGTCCCTCCCAACGTTAAAACTTAACATAACAGTGGGACATCACCACTGTCAAGTAAAGTCAACTTTATTTATATATCACTTTACAACACAAAAGCATGCCCAAAGTGCTTTCCCACTGAGGTCAGTTTCTCCAGCTAGCTACACCCAGGCTTGATTACTGTCAAACCTGTTCTCAATCAATAAATCACTTTACTCAGACCGGCCTTACAAAGAGAAGTAGACCAAAAGATCCTCAACAGCCAGACAGCAGGCTGAGATACAAGAAATTCAGGGACAAACCAGAAAAAATGAAGTGAGATCTATCAGTTTGGAAAAGGTTCTAAGGTATTTTCTAAAGTTTTGGGACATCAAGCACATGGAGAGCCGTTATCCACAAATGGTAAAAACACGGAGCAGTGGTGAAACTTTCCAAGAGAGCAGACACAGAGGTCACAAAAGACTTCATGACATCATCCAAAGAAATTCAGGCCTCACCTGCCTCAGTTAAGGTCAGAGTTCACGACTCCACCATAAGAGAGAGAATGGACAAAAAAGGTTCTAAGACAAAAATCATCCAGAGCAAAAAGAACAATGAGGCTTGCATACATTTACCAAGATAACGTCCTGATGGGAAATCCTCTGTGGACTCATTAGACAAAAGTCAAACATTCTGGAAGGTGTGAGTCTCGTTACATCTGGCGGAAGTAACACTGCATTTCAGAAAAAGAACATCACACCAATAGTAAAACATGGTGGTGGGAATTTGAAGGTCTTCAGGACTTGGAAATCTTGCTGTGATAAATGTAACCAGGAATTCTGCTGAAGGAGAACCCTGATTGGCTGAAGAGAAACAAAGACGGACTCTGGAGTGGCCTAGTCAAAATCCTGACCTAAATTCTATTGGGATGCTGTGGGATGATCTTAAAAAGGCGCCCTACGTGGGGCGGGATCTGGACCCGGGAGCTGGAAGATCTGGATGTCCAGGTGCCGGCTGGGCGTGGCCTGGGGAGGGCGTACATCCGCTGTGGCTCTTGCTGTGGCTCCCTGGCGGGTGGGTGTGTGGGGGCGGGCCGGGTTGTTGGCGGTGGGTATTGGTCCGGGGTGGCGGCGGCGTGTGTTGTCCGTCGGTTGGCTGCGGATCCCCCTTGTCTGCGGCGGCGGCGGGGGGCCCTTGTCGGCTGGTCCCTGGTTGGGGCCCCGCTGGGGGGCGGGGTGCCCCTGGTCCCCGTGGCCTCCGGTTCCTGATCCGGGCTCGCCCTGGCGTAGCCGGTTACCGGCGGAGCCCGTGGGCTCGTCACTGCGATCTCTCGGGCCCCAGCATTGCGGCTGGTGGGTGCTACCCTGGGTTCTGTTCCTCTCTTGGCGGGTGATCGACCCTGCGCTGATCCGCCTGTGGCCTCTGTACTCTGTGGGACCCTGGATGCATACATCTCTTGCCTCCTCCATGTCTGTGTCGATTCCTGTAGGACGGATTGACGGTTCCTTACACCAGCTATCAATCACTTGCATGGGGAAACCTTATTCAGACCTGCATGCTCGCACACACATAGGTGTGGGGACATTGGTGTGGACGGACATATCTTAAGTTGAGGTTATCATCATTAGTTAGTTGTTCACAGGAGCTTACCAGAAACATTTGTATTATGTTCATTAATCCATGCTTGTGTGTAGTGAATGTGTAATTCTTAGTTTATTCTACTAGATCCTAACTATTGGTTTGGTTCTGTACAGTTTGTTGTTTTTGTTTTGTATTACTGTTTCTCTGCCGTCCGGCAGAGGTGGAGGACTGGGATGTTTTCTTGTGTTCTTTGTTTGAATCCTTGTCTTGTGTCGTCGGTTCGCGCCTCTGCTGGTCCGGTTTCTTTTCTTCACCTTCTTCCTTTCTCCCTTCTTGTCTCAGTTTAGTGTCCATGACGTCAGGAAATTGAACCCACAGTAATCACTAATAAAGATTTTTCATACATATACATTAAGTGGCATACTACAGCGAAGCTGTAATGCTCTGCTTGGGAAAGTAAAACTGCTGGGCTTGTACTTGGTACCCAGACACCAATTCTGAGTAGCACACTGCTAGACAGGACACTGTAGAATTAAATTTTTATAAAAAAGATAATTCAGTGCATGTTCAAGCAGAGACAAAATGGAGCCAATTTCCAGTTCTCAGTTTTATTTTAAACAGATATTGCAGTTTTACAGAGAAACATGCCCATTTTCTCTGGGCCAGATAAGACATCTGACAACGAATGGTTTTCATGTCATAACTTTTATAGACATCGAAAATTTCCCATCATCTGGGCGTCTCTTCTCCCTCGGAATCTGCTCCAATCAGAACGTTTTTAAAAAGTGTCTTGACAACCACTGGTCCGTCCAGAATTAAGTGTCCTCCTCCTGGATCCAAGTCAAAAGTTAATTCTGAGTTTTATGGTTTTATGGTCCGTCCTCCCTACATCTGGCCTCCTAATCTACACATCCTGGTCTTATGGCCTTGGCTCCTAATCTATAGACATCCTGTTTTTACAACATGCAGTAAATTACCCAAGAGTTTTATTGCTTAAAAGCTTACCCCAGTTAAGAATATGTAATCTACTGGTCAAGAATATGTTTTACAACCATGCATAATATAAACAGACTTTTACCTTCTGAATGCTTACTAAAGATATAAAATAGCCCAAAAAAATAACATACAACAACACGTTAAAAAAAAAAAAGAAAAAAAAAAAAAAGGCGGTTCATGATTGACACCATGCAATGTGGCTGAACTACAACAATTTATCCTCATCAAACATAAATCAGTCTGGACTCCTCCACTGCTGGAAAAGACTCACTGCCAGTTATCGCCTTGATTAGTGTTGTTAATGCCAAAGGCGCACCAAACCAGTTATTACGTTCAGGAGCCAATCACTTTGTCATGCAGGGCCAGGTAGGTTTGTTGTATAAAAACTGCATCCCCTCTTTTCGGGGGGGGGGGGGATTTTACAACACTGTATTCAAAACAGTTGGACAATAAGTTTCACACATGGTACTATTCTTGTAGTCAGACTGATCAACCCTTATGGGGTTTTGGCTGAAACCTTGAGACTGCTTGGCTATTGCCAGGATTACTATCAAATAAGTTTAGATGTCCACAGCCTCTAAAAGTGAACTGTGACACTTTTGGAATTCTCTGACTTGTCTCCTGATGTCCTTGTCATTTTAATTCTTCAATATCAGAAAAAAACAGGCATTTCTCACACAATTCTCCCCTTTGCACTGACTTTAATAATGCAGAGGTCAAGGCTTTGGTCACAAGACTTTGCAGGGAATCAGATACAATTTGAAGACCAATTTAAACTAAATAGGCAATCCCCACACACAAAGCTCGCTTTGGCATCGATGGCTAAAAATGAACATATATCAAAGTAGAGAGAAAAAATAAGTACAAAGAATGTGTGCATGACATAAAGGCCAATTTCTATTAAAGCCTCGTCGAAACAATTGCAAGTTTCACTGAGTCTTAAAATGGCTGCAATAAAAATGAAGTCTTAAAACAACAAAATATAGAAAAATCGCTTTATGTTGACCAACCTGTTTGGTTTTTCAACACCGCACTGAACAGAGTTACTGTGTTTTTTTTAGACACAGTGATATGAGACCTGGTTCCGGACAATAAAAAGAGGTTGGGCTAATTCTCTCTGACACACACACCATTAAATCACAGAACTCTGCAAGAACGAGCAGATATAGAACATGGATAGTTTGATTGCGATTAGCTAAATAGCGAGCAAAAAAACTCAGAGTAGTTCTCACAGTATTTTACTGGAATTTTGGTCCGTTACGTTTGACTACGCTGGTGTAACTGCATCTTGTTTATACGATGCATTGCTTATACACACATTTTTGGCTCTATCCTCAAATTCTCCATGGGTCTGACATCAGAGACTATTTGTTTTGCTGTCACTAAGTCACTTTATACCTGTCTTGGTGGTTTACTTTGGACAGTGTTTCCAAACCCTAGATCTTTTTACACTTTATTATACTTGCTTAAGATAATTGTAGTTCAACAACAACCTGTTAATCAGCCATCAATTGAAATCAGGTGAAAACAGGAAAGCATCTACAACATTCAGGACAGTGTTCCTTGAGGATCAGGGTTGAAAAACGCTAGGTTAAGTCACTGTCTGTTTGGAATTTCTATTTGCTTTCATGCATTAACATCTCTATTACATGTTTTTTCCTCGTAACAGCAGCCATAGTCCCTTCCGAAGGAAAAACAGCTGTACAACATAATGTCGCCAACCTCTCATACTTCCAGAATAGAGTTTTGTTCCCAGGCTTTGAGGTTTCTCCTTCTTTCTTTTAAACAATGGTCAAAATAGCCACATAAAGTTATGTTTTTGTCAGACCAGTGGTGTAATCAATTTACCATCTCTTGAGTACAAGTCAAGTGTAGGTCCAAGTTACATAGTCCAAATGTCCTAGACACCAAGCCTGAGTTAAAGTCCCAAAATGAATCTTCCAGTCCAAGTCAAGTCGTCATCACCTGAAAGCAAGTCAAAAATTAAAAAAAGGGTTTAGATTTTTGGTCATTGGCAGTCATACATGTTTATTTTTTTGTATCTCCTCAGTGCCCCCATGCTATCATCAAGTTAACACAGTAGTATGTGGAAAAAAAGAAAACGTGCTTGAAATAAATTTGAATACAATAAATAATAAACATCTCACCTGTACAAAGGTTTTGGGAAGTTGTTAGAAAAGGGATACTCCACCCTATCTTAGCATAAATCAGTGTAAGTGAATGGGAACTACTAGGAAGAGGGTATGCTAGTAGTTTCAATTCGCTTACACTGTTTTATGCTAAGCTAATGGAGTAACCCTGTCAATTTGTCCAGTAATCTGACCCTATCATTGCAAGTCTGACATTAAGTCCAAATCATCTGTATTTCTCTCAAGTCAAGTCACAAGTCCCATTAAGGGGACTGAATCCGAGTCCAGGACTCAAGTACTCTATCTCCGCGTCAGACAAAAGACAAAAGTGATAGTCTGCATCTCTAAATGAATTACAAATGTTAAGAATTGTATTAAATTGACCTCCTGGCCTTGAATGTTTATATAAAATAAGTCATATTATGAATTATGACATTACGGGTAAGTCCCGCCTTCCTGTATCTCAACTATGGCTCCGAAGCCACGGTGCCGTCCACTTCAACCAATCAAGTGATGCCAAGGGCTGTCAATCATCACGAAACGCTGTGTGCTCATGCTCGTAATTGCGCGCATGCTCAGTTTTCTGTTTACACGGAGCCTCCTAATCAAGCCTCCGTCTTTAGTCTCGACTTTTTCAATCCAAAAAAGCATCCTCACCTCCGATACCTCCATTGTTTACACTCTGATTGTTTTCTCTCTCTCCTCCGCATGAGATCTCTATGCAAAAAGACCTCAGGTCAGGATTTAAATGTGTGCCTTCTTGCTGCAAGGCAACAGTGCTAGCTAACTGAACATCTGACTGTAATAATCTGTGTTAAAAATGTTTCCACCAGGAATTAGTGACATTATATTTTTCACTTTTTTCCCTGACTATACAGAAAATGAATCAAACTGTAAAACTGAAACAAATGTGCGTACCGGACCAGGAGTTTTGGCACACCCCTAATCAACACTGAAAAAAATCAAATACACAATGGTTTAAGTGCATCATGAAAATCCTAAAATGAATTTGACGTCCCTGCTGATGATGTACATTTTTTGACTGGTGCTATATGAACCTCAGAAAGCTTCCAACCTCTCGACCTGTTGACTCTAGATCAGTATTGTCATTTTATTAAACTTAGGATAAAGATTATTTTTTTATTTTTTTTAAAGGAAATTAATAAAACTCTGGTCTTGCTCAGCGAACATATGTGCTTTTTATGCAGGCTTTAATTAGAGATTGCACGAGACATAAGGTCAGAGTGCAGTCAGGCAGGAATAAGTCAGTTCAGCATTACGCTCAAGGACATGCTAACCAAAACACGACCTGCTGTGACCAGACAGAGAGCGTCAGCAGTCTGAAGCTGTCTCTTTGGGTTCTGTAACATTTCCACACAGCGATCACAGGCCATGGGCTCAGCCTTCAGAGAACTGTGTCTACGTTAGCAGGACACATTAAGGATGGACACAGAGACAGACTTTAGACTTTTATAACATTGTGAATATTCAGTCTGAGCATATTTGTTAAAGCTGGAATCCTATTTGCATAAATGAATGAAGTCGGTGCTGTTCAGGGAAGCAGAACAAGCCCTTAGTGAAATTACATTTATATTTCATGTGAAAATAAATGTTATTTTATCACCATAATCTACTTCATATTCAACATTAAACACTATGGATCCGCGTTGCAGCGTTATTAGAGAATTAAAGTGGAAAACATCTTGACCTTGGAGACAAATCATTTCACATTAAACACATTCCAACTGTAGAAAATAATTGCAAATTGAAGTGAATCCTGGTGTTTTATTAAATCTATGATCCAGTCTGATGGCCTGATGCCTATGTCTGCCTAATTGACTCATCATCTAGTTTTCCTTGTGATGAAGTTTTAAATGAAGGCAGGAGAAGAGTGTCCATCTGTTGTGCATCTGTGTCCACTGATGCTTTGCAGGGTAATGCAAATTAACGCTGAATATGAGCTTGTTCAGCTCCTGGTTGTTCCATTGTCTGAGGATTTACGGAACCTGTTGTGCATTCATGATCAACATTTGATGGGAAAACTATGATTAGGTGGGCAGGATAGGAGACAGCTGAATGACTAGCATGAGAAAAGGACGTACAGTATAAGCTTTCAGTTGTGGGTGTCTTTGTCATGTTAGATAGACATGAATATATTTACAGTCACAGTATAAAATACTTTTCTACCAAGCAAATCTTTCATAAAGTCATTCCTCAGTTCCTTTCTTTAAGCACCATTATCTTTTCCCAGAGGGCCTGGTGGCACCAGTGTCTGCCTCTGACAGTGCGCCCCAGTGTGTGTGTGAATTGGTGAATGACGAATGCAGTATAAAGCGCTTTGGGGTTTGTAGGGACTAAGTGAAGTGCTATACAAATACAGGCCATTTACCATTTAAACAATTTTGAGATTATTTGGATTATTATATTTTATTATTATAAAGTTGCCTGTTGAGATGGCATTTTCACTGCCCTGTGGTAGAACTGTTTACCTCCCGTACTTGTTATTTATGTGAGCTGACCTGGTTGAGCAGTCAAAAACAGATTCAAGGACAGAAAGAAATAAGTATGAGTCAAACAGAGAGAAATACCTAAACTGAACAAAAAAACCAAGACAAAGAATAATTTAAAAAAAGATTTACCATCACTACTGGGTTTGCTTTTGGGAAAGACAGAATGTTTAGTTTGCCAGTCCCCCAAAAGAAATCAATCAGAAAATGACTTACAAAGGCCTGAAGCAAGAAGTTATGTCCTGCTATTGGCTTCAATTATTAAGAAAAATGAAGACTCTTAGAGGATATAGGGAGAGAAAGTTTGACAGTAAAAGCATGATTTAAATACATTTAACTTACAGATAGCTCCTTTAAGCTACTTTTTCACCTTCAGCCACATTTTCCTCACCTCTATTTGTGCTTTTATTTCATAAGGCCCCAGAAATTACTCATCGAGGGCATCCACCCACAGAGGACTAAGTGAAGAGAGCTTTATGAAATTATTCTCCCCTTCTGATTACGTGCGTTTCTCCTCAGACAAAAGAAACACCTCTGCTCCTAGCGTTGTTATTGACCGAGCCAGGTTGTGATGGTTCGTCAGACATCAGTTTTAATTGCCTTTTTCAATGCTCCTTCAGTTATTGTCAGTTTCACTTTAATTGTGATATACTAACTTCCAACTAACTGTCCCCGAGTGGAGGGGAAAGGTGGGAAAATTATACAAGATTGCTGTAGAAAAATCGAACTGGCCCGGAGTCCAGTTTTTTTTTTTTGTGTGTGAGATGGTGCCATCAATAAAATTAAGCAGCGACACAGGCAAGGGACTGCAAAGTCAGTTGGCAGGAAGAAGTAGTGAACTAAAGTTAGAGGGAGATTGGCAGGCAGTGGGGGAACTAGGTAGTCCTCTCAGTTACAGAGACTTGAGGGATGTTTAACATTCTCAATTAGGAGCTTATATATAAAAATGGTTGTGACAGTAATAAAGGAGGAAGTGCAAATAAAAAAAGATGGAATGAAAGCGATTGGAATAGGTTTCTACTACATGTATTTACAAAGCAAGTCAAAACTACATGATGGTAGCCACAATAAATTCTACCCGTAATAAAGATGGTACAAGAAATTAATGGAAGCTTTGACTTTTTTTTATGTCCATGGAATTTTTCTACTTAAAAATTGGTTTATAGTGCTGGAGGAAGGGTTGGATAGTTTTAACCAAATATTGGATAAGCAATTAAGGCCTCATTAGCAGTATTACATAAAACAGAGAGTCTCATGGTTGTTTACCCTTCTGAAAAAAGCATCATCATCAGATTGCACTGAATCCTTACCACTCAATAAAATAAGAAATAGGAAAAGAATGTAATATAACTGTTTCAGTTGTCACTGGGTTATTTTAGTTTCTTTAGTTTTTTCGCTTAAAGGTCTCTGTCACCGAGAAACCGTGTAATGCTTGTTTTTTAAAATTCGATTGGCCACTATGAGTTGCATATGCATGCTGCACATGAAAATATTCTCCAACCCCCGTTGCCTGCATTAGCAGCAGAAAGAAAATATCCAGGAGCAAGTCAGGAAAGCCAGTCCCTTCGACTTCCTAGAGAAAATTAATATTTATGGTCCTGCCTACCTTGGCTTGTGACCGCCTTTGACAAGGTTGTATTGTGGAGAAAAAGATATCACATCAGCCTTGCAATCGTTACCTAAGGGAGAAGAGCTGAGGAAGAAACGGTTGGAATAGGTCTATGGAACACCACTAGAGAAGTATATCTAAGTCAGTTATTTGCTCAAAGGCAGTGCAACCGTGCATTGCTGTTAGCCAATCAAAGGCGACCGGTTGCATATCCTGAATATTAATGAGTAACACTTGTAATCCTGCTGTTCCCCCCCACCCATTCCTGCAACAAACTTCAACCCCCTGAAAGAGGAGCGATAGAGCATTTGTTTCCCACAGAAAACGATTTAACAGACCACAGCAAATTTAATTTAAAACCCAATGAATAAAAACTTTAAGAACCAGATTATTCACTTAATATAACTTTAGCTTTTGGCATGCAAAGCATTTTGTACAAACCATTGCTATGTTTAGCATTGAGTTTTCAAAAGTTTGCATGTTCATTTAAAGAAGTTGCCAGCCTGCTGATTTTTTCTCTGTAGTCAGTTTATTAAATTAATGGGGACAGATAAAAATAATGCTCACTCCAGGGCTCAGTTCATCAGAGAAAAGGCAACTGTTCACAGAAATAAAATTTTGTAAAAAATTATACAATGATGTGCCAACAAAACCACGACTTTTGGTTAGTTTATATGATGGTATAACCCTGTTCCTGTGTCAATTAGATAATTCCGATCCATTTATTATCAATTTCAATTGTACACACGCTTTTCTTAAATACTTTTTTCACACTCTCGGAAATGTAAGCTACTTTTTTTCTAATTTAAATATTCATGCTTTGGGTTTCAGCATTGATTAATTCTGATTATTTTTTATTAAATTAGCAATTTTAGAACTATAACTGAAGCTACATTGAAAATAAAAAAATAATTTTTTTAAAATTTGTTTGATTATGTCTCCCAGCTGGCCTGGGAACGCCTCGGGATTCCTCCCGAGGAGCTGGTGGCCAAGTGGCCAGGGAGAGGGAAGTCTGGGTCTCTCTTCTTAGGCTGCCGCCCCGCGACCTGACTCCGGATAAGCGGAAGAAGATAGATGGATGGATGGATGGATAGATTGAATTAAAAAAATATGTTTTTTTACCCAAATGAATAAGTTTGTCAAATACAGCCTACTAACACATTATAAAGTTGTTGCCTTTGAATTTTCAATCTGATAGTTTAGCATATAGGTCATGACGACCTTCCAAAGTGGATGGAATCACACACTCTTAAGGACATCTTAAATGAACACCCAGTAGACAATATGCAAACTGAAAATGGGTGTTTCAAAAAACAACAGAACTGGTTCACCATCTGCCCATCTCAGTTCTCAGACCTAAACCGTCTGGGCTAAATTGAAGCGCAGAGTGGATGAGAGAGAACTCTGGACAAGAATAGAGAGATTTTATTAAGATTAATGATGAGACATTCCTTTGCTTGCAGGCTCAAACTTTGTGATATGTTATACAAGCAAACTAACTGTTGTCCTGGTGGCAGAACATAATTGTAAGAAGAGTTTAGAGCCGGTGTTCCACCACTTGTTTTTTTTTTGTTGTCTTTCTTAATGTAATGAATAATCTAATTTCTTCCAGGCTTACCTCCACACAAGTAGGGGATTCTACTCTATGACTTTTATGAGGATAGGAGAAACCTTTTCACTGAGCATTCAAGCAGTTAATAATATCTGATTTAAACTGTGTATTTCAAATTACCAAAGAAAACATGTAGGAGAGAAAACAATATTCTTTTTACCATTACTTTCTGTTACATGTGCTTTTATTATTATTATTAACCTAAATTTTAGAATATTGTAAATGGATCATTTATAGGCGAAGCTTCATGAACACTTCACTCATTCTAGTGAGTAAGAAGGTCAAGCATTCCAGACCAAATACCCCAAAATTATCTTAGCAGGAAACTTGCTGATGATGCATTATGCTTCTAAATTCATGCCCTCTGCAGAAGCTATGCATGTAACCATAAGTAAACTACTCCACCCACCGAGCCATAGTCACCCAAAAATGTTTAATGGTAACTTAACTAGGAGTATAGTAACTTAAAATAAAGCTTCTATTCTACTGTTTAAATGTTTTCAGTGTTTACCATAATATTCACTTATTTATGTTTTCAAGTGTTTGCAAAACTATTTTAATGCAATTAAATAAGAGGAAAACCTACCTTCAGGGTCTCCTTATCTAAGTAACACGTGTAGCGTTTGACTCAAAAGTAAATTAAAATAGCCAAAAGTCAATTATTTAATATTATTTAAAATTTAGGTTCACACAATGTAAACACATTAGCTGAGTTATCTCAATTCCCAATACGAATCTGTTATTCAAGATTAGGCATTTGCTAATATTGAACCTCAACCCAATATAACGATGTCTACAAAATACATGCCATAAGCTGAAAAAGCTGAGTAACTTTAAAGTATAAAAGAATTTAAAAAAAACTATTTAAACACCAGTGCATGATTTACTACAGTACTGTGTTAAACTAGAGTTACTGCATGTTTTTCCTGATCGCGAACTATAGTTTATGCAAGAGCGCCTCAATATGCTGCTCCGACAGGGTTCCTGAAAATATCTCACATTAAACATCCATAGTTTTACCATTTGTCTCTTAATACAGTCTTACAGTCTTGGCCCCAGTGTAAAAAAATTAATTCTCCTACTACTGACAATGTGTTCTTTGGAGTAGTTAGCTGCAGTGCTAGGATAATGCTAGTAGGGTTTACTTCTATTTTGATATGACTCATTGATAGTTCTGCATGTAACTTGTTGGGATTCCAGGTAATCATGTGGGTACTAAACATATACGCAAATTTACAAATGTAGCATTTTGCACTGAATGTAACAAAAAAATAATGTATTTCCGCTGTCTGGGGATATCTGAACGTGGATTGGGAGCTGCAGCAGCCAATGTAGTCTCGCTTTCAATAGCATTAATATAAAAGATGAAAAACACAGACAGTTCAACAAAGTATTTCACATGGCCAGATAACCTGTTTTGCTAGCAATTCACAAAACACAAGGGGTGTGGCCAACCTCAAATCCCATTTTTTATGTATGTATGCATCAGGGGTCGCGTTAACCGCATATTTTCCGTATTTGACCGTTTATTTTAGAATGGTGACGGAATAATCTGAAGGTTGTCTATCAGCCCTACACATCAGTATTCATACCTTTGACTACTTGGTGCAAATACTTTCAACTTTTCGCGTGGAGTCCAGGTAAATAAATCAATTAAAGAAAATAATCCCAGACCCTATATTCAATGCATTTCGCTGTACGAGAGCTGACTGCACTTTGTAAATTTACAGAGGCTTTGTAGTATGAGTAGGATTTATATTTTTGTAAAATTAGATTATGACCGGGTTTTTTTTAACCTGTTGGTAAAATGACTGACGAAAACATCTCTTTCTTGACACCTGGTATGTACTGTATGTATGTATGTATGTGTGTATGTATGTGTGTGTGTGTGTGTGTTTGGAGATGGTATTACTATCTTCATGGGGACCAAAAATTGGACGTTTACTATTCTCGTGGGGACTGACAGCCCTTGTGGGGACCAAAATCCCAGTCCTGACAAGTTGGAGGGCATTTTTGAGGCTCAAAATGGGGTTTTAGTGTCAGGGTTACAATTAGGTTATGATTAGGGTAAGAGTTAGGCATTCATTTTTGATGGTTGAGGGCCTAGGTAAAGCATTGTGTCAATGATATGTCCCCACAAGACATGAAAACCAAACACATGTGTGTGTGTGTGACAGTGTGAGGGTCCTGTCACCATGGCTCCGATTGGTCATACACTCTGGCTGCTTGGCCACAGGGATATCCCTTTGGCTAAGGGGTTAGCACGCATGGCTTTTGCCCAGCAGTTGTGTGATCGAATCCTGCCCGGGCCCTCATCGTGTGCCTTGCCACACATGTATGTATGTATGTATCTATGTGACTGGTTGAAATTAACCGCGGTTGATTGTATGTAGTCAGATTGGAATTATGACAGATACAGTACTAGATATTATGACAAATATTTAAAGAGAAGCGACAAAAGCAGACAAGGTCGATTAGTAGTGCTTGCCAAAAACCGATGGTGTCCACCCTGGACATGCTACCATTAAATATTTTTTCTGTTGCCTAGATATTGAGTTGTAAGCATATCATGACAGTCATGAGACTGCCCTACAGCAACAGTGTCTTTTGTCAGAGGCCTGTTCAGACTCTTTGCAAGACTGATTGCTACCAGATTTCCTTTTTGCCCACAGCATCTCCATCCACAATTACTCTATAAAGATACTTTGATGATATGAGGTACAACATTTAACTTCCATTTGGGATAAATACAAGATTTCTGAACTGAATTATGACAAGCTGCATTCGAACATCTTAGCTTCTGAGGACATTTTTCTATCTTTTACATATTTATGTGTCTTTTGAAATCAAATCAAACAGCTACCCTCTTGACAAACGGTTTATCTATGCTCGTCAGGTACAAAGCTAAAAAAGAACCCTGAGCAGCATGTTATTTAGTGATTTGGAGAGTTTACTGCTCCTTAATGTGCTTTTCAGGAACAATGAAGCCCCAGCGGATCAAAGGAGTGGCTTTGACAAGGACACATGCTTTAAAGGTGGAGTGGAGAGTAAATGCTCGTAACTGTCATTTAGGCCACTTACAGTTAAGGAGCGATGATGGTCTGACAGCCAATAGCTGTTTGGAGAAAATGAGATGTGAGCAGCAGTCTCAAGTATCAGACACACGATTTGTAGCCTGAGCCTCTCTGTCGGAGATTTAGCGGGTGCTTTCTGAGGTATTTGAAGCATTTAATTTAGCAGGCTTTCTGTCCTGGTTGGAATGCCTTGGATCATGTTGTCTCATTACCCCACCAGCCAGTCAAACAGTGATAAGTTAAAACCACGGGTTTTTTCTTTTTGTGGATAGTGGCGGAGGTGGGGATTTGAATGCACATCTCTCTGTAGGATGTCTGATTTATCATTCGGAGTGGCAAAGGAGAAAACAGAAATGTAGGTGCTATGTGCAGCCTTGAATCCCTCGGTTTTTCCGTTAGAGTTAGTAGAGGTGACTGGACAATAATGACCAAGACTTCCAGCTCAATTTTGTTATCCCACACTGCCATCTGTGGACATAAGAATGAACACAGAGTCTAAGCCGACATCAACAAAAAAATAAAAACAGGGAAAAAAAGCATTACCCTTACATAAGTGATGTATGAACCGGCGATATGAGGGAGTGGAGGGGTCTCACGTGAAAGTAACGGAGGCTTGATTGACTGTGATCGATCGATTTGTGGTTTTGATGCGACCCGCATTGACGCCTCAGACAGATCGAGTCAGAGCAAAAGAAACACATTGAGGCTTCCATCTCCTACATCCAACAATGTTTTTTCCCGCGTCGAAACGGGCACACATCCTGTAATTCTTCCTCTCAGAGGCAGCACACCCAATCCCATCTGTTAAAAGGAGAGTAAATCCTGGCAGAGAGAATTTATCAGCAGCCAAGATTTATTTTACTGGAACCAACTTTGAGTTTTCATTGTGAAGCAGTCTGTCTCTTTCTTCTTCTTCCCCCACTCCTCCCTCTCCCCCCCGCCATGCGAGCTGTCCCGCGGGCTCGCACAGCGCTACCTCAGCCCGGTCGATAGCCACTAATGAAAGGCGCCTTTATGAAGGCGTCAGCTGCTTTCCCTCGCGGGGAAAGCAGCTCTAATTTGAAGTAATGGCTATCGGCCGAGCCACTGATTTATTGAGCTGATGATTAGTGCGCTGTATGAACACCGGCAAAAGAAGGAAGACGAGGAGGAAGGAGGAGACAGGCGGCAGGAGTAGAGGAGGATGGGGAAAAATAGAAAAAAAAGATAGGTGGTAATGGCTGAGATAGCAAGAGAAGGTTGGAGTATAATTATTATATTAGAGTCATTGTTTTATAAAAGCTTTTTTTATTTTTATGTTCTGTTAATAAGGTTCTTACCTGTGTAGTACAGGAAGAACTTGAAGCTTGTCAAATTCTTCTTTCTTTATGTCACCGTTCCTGTCACTGTTCCCATCTGTTAATATTTGAGAAGTTGGGTTAAATATTAGCAACCATCCAAAGCTAATAGCAGCACCCTTAACAATTGTATTTAAATAAGCTAAAGACTTTAGTAAGGGTTACTTTGGCACTAGTGGTCTTTTCTCATTAGTAGCTTGACAGGAAGAAGGACAGAGAGACACAGAGAACAGGAAGACGGGTAGTAAATGGACCGACACTGGAAATCAAACCTAGGATAGCTGTGTCGATGGCTGTAACCTCTGTATAAGGTGCACTTGCTCTATAGCTGAGCCACATGGAGTCCCAAACAACCTGTGCTCATGGGGAGTCTAAGACACACCCCTCTACCTCTGGCACATGGGTCCCTTACTGCCAAATAAATTAATGAGAGTCAATGGAGCAATTAAAAAGTTATTTTCTGATCCTGTTTGAAATGCTCTGTGGATCGAACATGAGATGTCTAGGAATTTTAAAGACACATTTTGATGTACAGTAGATAAAACACAAAAAACAAGAAGAAGAAGAAAAAAGAAGAATAACCGGATAAATGCATTTTTCAGCACATCCACAGACATGGCAAACTTGTAGGGGGCAGTATTTTTTCCCTAATCATATCCACTCAGAGTAACTTTCTACTCTGTAACTTCTAGATACAGTAGTGATAGAGCCTGCAAAAACAATAAAGCAAAAAATGCTTTGATAATTGATAATACCACCACAGCTCTAAAGGGCAGAAATGCTGTTTCTGATTGGAAACAAAGCTTGCACAATTGATTTTGGAGCATTTTTTGTCATGGATAGTGATGTTACGGCACTTAAAACTCTGGTTTCATCTGTCCACACGCAGACACTGCAAACGAAGAAAACGCAGATCTTCACTTTGGCCGGAGTTTTTGAAAAGATTGGTTTTTGGTGCACAAAATCTGCATTTATGTGTGGATGACATGCATAACTCTAAAAAAATATCTCAGTTTTGTTAGATGCATTGCTACTTGTGGACAAAGTGTAAATCTGGTCATATGTAAAGTTGCAGCTTTGCTGTGTCAGATTTGTTTGTTCAGACTCAGGTGCAGACAAGCAGGTTTTTAGTGAAGGCATTATTTAATAATACATTTTGTGGGAGAAGCACTTATAATAGGGTGGTTGAAAGGAGACAAGACGCAGGCGGAAGAACGAAGACGAACTGGCAACAGGCTGCTGAGAAGGAGGGGTATATAAAGGGCAGAGAAACAATGGGAAGGCGAAGGGGACACAGCTGAAGATGATTAGACAAACGAGGACACAAGCTGACAGACACAGAAGGGGAGGAAAAGGGAGAAACAAACAGGGAGGAAGGGGTGACATAGACAGAGACGAAGACAGATCCTAACATCCTGGACGAGAAACAGTCGGTGGAGTGAGAGCCAGCATGCGGGAGAAGCTCTACAAGGTGTCGGTGAGAATTTCATGTGCTAGCTAGTGCTAGCTAATATTAGCCCCAGATGCCATATATGCGACTTCGATTTGTAGGCATTTTGATTGCGAATTTTTACAATCAAATAAATACCAAATCCCTTGACAAACACCATAGAAACACACATTATTAATCATTTAAATTGAGGTACAACATATGTGTAATTCAGGACGCAAGACAAAGCGGACCACAAGATAACTTTTATTGCTCCATTGACTTCCATTCATTATTTTTTTTCGGCCAGGGGACCCATGGGCTAACTAACCTTGCTCTCAGGGTCCCGAAATTAACACTCGCCACTCGTCAAATGTGAGCACATTTTCAGTTTGGCGAGTAAAATTTGGAGCGCTTTCTGCCACATGGTGAGTAAATGTTTGCACCAAATTAATTATGTAATCCTCTTTTCAAAGAATTTCTGTGACGCTCCTCTGCTGTCTGCATGTGATGTACACAAGCGTACGTGAAACTTGAACACAAACATACGTAAGTTTCCTCATTCCGGACATGAAAATATTTCACGTTTGCGAAATTCACTGTTTGAATCCAAAATAGGTAACCTATGTGATTCATGTGTCCGATGAGGAGAAGAAACGGCTGTAATTAGTGACGCGCCGCAGCAGCGAGCCGCAAGGTTTCAGAACAGTCTGACTGAAAGAAGCTGTAGTTTCAATTACTTTTTCAATCCTTAGTGTTATTTAGGATTAAAAACTGTTTCATCCGTCGTCAAGTCTAGTTTCTTTTTATTTGGGCTTTGTGATGGTAACTTTGGCTTTGGATCCAAGAGCGCAGCTGGTCGTGCTTTTGGCCAAATTACAGCGTCAAAAATGAATAGACTTTCATTAGCATGGACCACGCTTACAGAGATAAGATTTGTTTAGATTAGAATATTTATTGACAAAAAGGTTAGATAGATGGTGTGTCTGGAAGGATGCACTGATGGTGGCTTGAAGACTCTGTGTGGGAGTGCAGTCTTCGGAAGTCCGTCTTCTTCTCGAGCCTGCTCAGGACCCTCCCAGACGAAGAACCTGAAAGAAACAGATATTAGTGCTGGAACTTGAAAAAAGCAGATAAGGGGATGAAGGGATGAGGGGATGAAGGAGGAAAAGAAGGGATGAGGGGATGAAGGAGGAAACAAAGGGATGAAGGGATGAGGGGATGAGGGGATGATGGGGGTGATGGGATGAGGGGATGGTGGGGTGAAGGGATGAGGAAGGGGATGAAAGGATGATGGGGGTGAAGGAATGAGGGAGGAGATGATGGGGTGAAGGGATGAGGGAGGGGATGAAGGGATGAGGGAGGGGATGAAAGGGATAAAGGGATGATGGAGGGGATGAAGGGATGATGGTGTGAAGGGATGAGGAAGGGGATGAAAAGGATAAAGGGATTATGGAGGGGATGATGGGGTGAAGGGATGAGGGAGGGGAAGAGGGAGGGGATGAAGGGATGTAAGGAATGAGGAGATGAAGGGATGAAGGATGGAATGATGGATGAAAGAAAGGTAAAATGGGGATGTAATACTGAGACAAAGTAAAGGATCTGGGCGAGGGAGGGTGGGGTTTACGAGATCACAGTCTGAGAGACGCTGATGGTCAGGTGCTCAGGGTTTAAATAGATCACGGAGTAATTAGGGATGGAATTCAGGTATGAGATGCCAGGTGAATCGGAACTGAGTAGATTTCTGAGAGGATACTGAATATGGGGCGTAAGGTGTTCGTTTAGTGGGGACCCAATCTGAGCTGGTCACATTTCAATGTTTTCATCAGTTAAAATAACATTTAAAGTCAGTTTATTTTTGCTAAGGTTTATGTGACAATTTAATAGAAAATCACAAATAAAAGAAATGCAGCTTTTTTCACAAAAGCTTTTTCACAAAAAAGTGAACGACTGTTTAATTTGTTAACTTAGCCAGTTATTGCTATGGACTGTTATGTCAAATAAATAAATTCTGTAAAATTCAAAAATGTATTTTTTCTTTTTTGAAAACATATTTCTAAAATATTGTTTTTTAAATCTGAACTGACCAAAAAGTTGTTATTCTTATTAACTATTTTTGAAGTTGTCACTCCTTTATGTTTGGCTCCAACATAATATCATATAACGGAATAATGTGTTTTAACGTGTTTAATGTGTAAAAAATATGCCTGGCCGGTATGTATTTTAAATCTACCGGCCATCTTGGCCGGTGACTCAAAATTTTAATTTCTGACCCTGCTTGCTCTTCAAGATGGATTCAGAGTTTTCCAAACTCATGAGAATCCATCTTAGACCACTTCAATATAAATCTTCCAACCTCCGACCCAAATTTCGCCAACCAATCATTTGTCAGCGTTGTGCTTTAGGGCAGGATTTCAGTTGTGAAGATAAGTAAAACAAGCCAGGTAAGTTAAACAAACATGGCCGCGCCGGTTGATGATCGCATAGAAGCGGCTATTGAACCGCTTGTAGAGGAACTGGATACTTTTTTTTTAAAATGAGCAAAGGGAAGCACTTTGTGAAAAGTGAAACAACTGAAACAAATATGGCCACGCTGGTTGACGCTGGCGTAGAAGCAAGTGCTAGCCGAACGCTACCTTCCGCGTCCTCCAGTCAGCTCAAAATATTCTACCAGATGGCCCTCCTTCTTTCAGACGGTTTCTCCTGCAAAGATTCCAGATCGAAATGTGTAGGTTCAACACGGGATGGAGCTGCACATACTTTAGATCTGGCTGATGCCAAGTTATGGGCTGACAGGAAGGGGCGGAGACTTGGGCTCCCCATTCCCACCCTCCGTAGTTACTGTTGCCAACTTAGACATGCTAACTGAATGTTTACAATTAGAGCGGTCTGAAACAAAAGAAGCAAACAGCTTCTTGACAACTTTTGGAGGCAACAGCAATTGATATCTTTAAAGACACAGTGTGTTATTTTCGGCCAGTAGGGGGCAGTGCATATCTAAATTATCACAAGCATGCAGTATCTGTGTCTTCGAGTAAGAAACTCAACAATGGAAGTCCACCTAGTGCTGTTTTCAAACGCTCAATTCCCTGAGAATTATCTATTTGCAGCAACATGACGAGCACATCAGTCTCTCTTTCATCGCTTGGAAATAGCGAAGAGGTAATAATGTATTTATTGTTAAACTTTTTTGCATTTTGAGGGGAAATCAATGTTTTAATTGCGGGCTTGTTCCGTGCGCTTTGTCCGTCCGGGCTCTTGTAGAAGTAAATACGTCTAATATGTTTTGCCCTGAAAAGGAGACCCGTGCCTATGTATTTTAAAACTGATTTTTAAAGTCATATTTTACAATATCGCCAATATTTTGCAATTAATGTGCCTTACATAATTATTATTACATAATATTTGAATGGCTATTTTCAAAGATGTACTGCAAAAACTACAGACTGTCACTTTAAGGGAGCCTTCAGAAATTTCAAACTTTAATTTTATCAAAATAAACTGAAATTAGTGAGGCATAGATCTTCAGGTGTTAAAGCAAGTGTGGAAAATATTATCTAGTATCAATTCAGTTTCAATTCAGTTTATTTATATAGCACCATTTGACAACAAATGTCATCTCAAGGTACTTTACAAGAAGAGTTATTACAATACAATGTTTAATTTAGGAATTAGAGAACCACAGAAAATTGCGTCGTTACTTCTCAGCAATCCCTCACACTGAGCAAGCATGCAGTGACAGTGGAGAGGAAAAACTCCCTTTTAACAGGAAGAAACCTCCAGCAGAACCATCCTCAGCATAAGCCGTCATCTGCCATGACTGTCTGGGGTTTGGATAAGGCAGCAGAGACACAGAAAGAGCAACAGAACTGATGCAGAAGCAGAAGCTGGTAGCAGGACATGGAGAACGTTCCTTCACTGCAATGCCATCTTAGTCAGGGTCGTCAAGCAGGGTGGGTCAGGAGCAGCTACTATAGGAAGAGACTAAGAGAAAACAGGTTAGCGCTTGAACTGACAACACATCATGCAGTTGGGGAGAAGTAGGAGAGAAAGTAGGCACTGACTCTAATAATGTCATCCAACAGCCTAGCCTAAAGCAGCATAGCTACTAACATTAACCTGTCTCCTTGCTACTAGGAGACCTAGCTACTAACACACTCTACCTGGCTTACATTAATCTTTCTCTACCTAGCTACTCTTCCTATGTCTTCCTAGCTTTTGACACTCTACCTGGCTACTATCATTAACCTGTCTCTTCCTAGCTACCTGTCTAACCTGTCTCTAACTTCCTATTAACATATCTCTAACTGTAAGCTTTGTCAAAGAGGAAGGTTTTAAGCCTAGTTTTCAAGATAAACAAGTTGTCTGCTTCACGAACCAACCCTGGGAGCTGGTTCCATAGGTGGGGAGCCTGAAAGATCTGCCACCCATTCTAGTTTTAGAAATCCTCGGGACTACCAGTAGACCTGCAGTGTGAGAGCGAAGGGCTCTGTTAGGAACATAAGGAACAATCAGGTCTCTTATGTATGATGGAGCTGGATTCTTAAGAGCTTTATATGTCAGAAGGATGATCTTGAATTCTATTCTAGATTTTACTGGGAGCCAGTGAAGAGAAGCTAAAACAGGGGAAATGTGATCTCTTCTTCTTTAATTCATTAGAACCCTTGCAGCAGCATTTTTGGACTAACTGAAAACTTTTAATTCTATTCTGTGGACTACCTGTTACAGTAATCCAGCCTTGAAGTAATAAAGGCATGGGCTAGTTTTTCAGCATCATTCTTGGACAGGATGGTTCTAATTTTTACAATATTCCTAAGGTGAAAAAAGGAAATCCTAGAGACTTCTTTAATGTGAGATCTAAATGACATATCTTATATACATATAGCTCACACATCTCATGTGCAACTATTTTCTCAAGAATTTTAGATAAGAAGGGAAGATTAGATATCGGTCTATAGTTAATTAAGTCGTTTTGATCAAGAGATGGTTTCTTAAGAAGGTTTAATTACAGCAATCTTAAACTCCTGTGGTACATATCAATTGATTAAGAATAGTTTCATTATATCTAAAATTGGAACAGCGATCAGAGGGAAAACCTCTTTTTAAAGTTTAGTTGGGACTGGGTCTAACATGCAAGTTGAAGGTTTTGATTAAGCTAATAATTTTAGTAGATCTGAAAGTTTGGCTGTATTAAAGCAGCTCAAGTATATATTAGGTTCAACCACTTTTGATGCTGCCTCATTAACTAAGGAAGAAGCAAGCATATTGGGAAGGTGCCCATTTATGTTATTTTTTATAGTTATTTTTTATTTATAAAAAATTGCATGGTCGTCACTACTAACAGCTGGGGGAATGGTTGGCTCGACAGAGCTATGATCCTGTGTGAGTTTGGCAACTGTATTAAAAAGAAACCTAGGATTCTTTTTATTCTCCTCGATTAAAGATGAAAAATATGCTGTTCGAAGGCTCTTTTTATATAGCAATAGACTATTTTACCACACTAAATAAGAATCCTGTATATGCGTGGAGCGCCATTTTCTCAATTGTCTTTGATGAGAGAAACTTTATTCAAGACCAGCATTGTTCATGTACAGCAGGGTAATGTGTTTATCCTCAACAAAACAATATCCTACTAAAGGGCTAGCTTAAGAAAGTTTACGTTTACCAGGTTTCATTTAAGGCATCTCTCCACCAGTACGATTCAACTTGACTCGGATCGACTCAGTACCTTTTACTCTCGCCTGGCAGAAGTTTGGCTGAGCCGCTCTGAGCTGATAAGTATTTTTCGTACCACCTCAGCTGTGGTTCCATCCGTGCTGAACTGGCCCTGAAAAGCGATGTCAGACGGCTGTCGGCCACTGATTGGCTGGAGGGCGGAGTCACTGGAGAGTAATTTGACAGCAACTTTTAACAACAAACCGACCGCCATTTTGAAACCTCGCTACAGCGAGTGGATGTGTTTAGTGTTTGCTGAAGAACAACGACAACGTTAAAAACCAGTGCTGTGATCCAAACGGAGTTTCAGCATTTCTGAGCTTGTAGGCTGAAGAGAAGATTCAGTGTGAGCGGGATGGAGCTGCTCGCTGTGAGAGGGTTATCAAGGAGGAGTCGGAGCCGATCGCGGTTCAGAGCCCATGTCTCTCACCAGCAGGCCGAAACAGAGAAACTGAGAACGCCGAAGTCCTGAACTTAAGAAGCGTAAGAAACGTAAGAAGCAACTTTCATGCCGCTTGTATATTTTATTCACAATATTAACTTATTCAGCTGTATATTATCTTCATTATGACAGTTCTTTTTATTTTTAGTTATCCAAATTAGTTCTGATGCCGGTTTTTGTTTTTGTAAATATGAATGACGTACTTACGTTTTCTGCCGCACAGTGAGACATTTGTTACTATTCCTTTATTTAAATTCTTAGTGTATGTTTTAAATGCACTGTAAGCATAATACTTAAAAAAAATATCTGGGATCCGTTGCAGCAGAATCAACAGCTTCTTCTGATGGAGCAGAAGCAGGAAACCGGCTTATGGAGGGTGGAGATAAAACGATTCCTTCATTCTGCCTTCAATCAAACCTTCCTGGGCTGCTGCAGACGAAACTATGACCCACAGACATGTGCAACTGGACTTTGTTTCTGAACTGTTTCTATACGTGTCCAATAAAAATGTCTAAGTTTTACGCTTGTATTATCATTTGCAGTTTAATTACACGCTGGCTGGTGGAATCCTTTTACAATATTATGTCTGGTATCAGGGTTCAGTAACATTTTTAAGATCTGATAGCAACATTTTCTCTGGCTGTTAAAAGTAAAAAAGTCTTGCGCTGCTAAATAAGTAGACTGCATACATTTGAAAGCTGATGAAAAGCATAAGCCTACTCAAAGATGGGCTATCTGTAAAACACATTGTAGTGGTGCTGATTTAAAAAAACTGAAAACATTTTCAAAGCACACAGCTTTATTACAAAACAGATAGAGTTGTGGTTTGTAATTCATAGAATTTGTAGCATGTATATGACAACTCCTTTCTTTAAAGGGACACAGAGACGAAAAGCTGCGTCGCTCCAGCGCTGGACATAGTTTGCTGCACATGTAGATGAATTTGTTCCGACATCCTGAAGTTCTGCAGCCGCTGAGCTTCGGTGAAACCCAGAAGAACGTCTCATCACTGCAAAGCCCAGTTAAACAACCAAACCGACGGTCGGCTGCTACGACTTCACAGAGCAGTCATCTGAAACACGCACACACACAATACTTACTAATAAAGGCAACTTGTTAACATAGGTTTTTACACTGGGCTTCAGCGAATAAATAAAAACCCAGAGCGTATTTATAGCCCAACACATCGCGGTAGTATTTGCATCGGCTTACCCACACAAACTGCCGGGGTCCTGTCGCGTAATCTCCTGCAGAGCTGCTCACACTCGTTTGTACTACTCCACCATGTTTTTCCTTGAAGCCTGAAGCTTTTCAGGGGTCTGTATTCGATAAGAGAGGCTTTCTCTTCGACGTGGGACTACAGAAATCCACGAACTGAGCAAAAAGCTCAGGATCGCTATTGAAGTCGCCATTGTTCTTCTTCCTCTCCGAGCCTTTGTTTACTTCACGCTACGTACTCTGGCGCCGCTATGTTTAACTATGAAGCAACACTTAACAAGTCGAACCCTGTCGAGTCGCGTTATCGAAGTACCGGCTTGGCAAAAGGTACTATTGGAGAGACGCCTTTATAATATATGTGACCTGATTGTTAAGAATAAACAAGACATCTGTCTTACCAGGAATGTCTACAAATGTACGTTCTTGTTCATAGATGTCATGTTGAGGTGACTGTGTGGTCTGCCGCTTTTTTTCCATGTTTTGCTTCAGTTTGTGAAACAGGATAAAATACATTTTGTTGCTTAATGTGCCAGTATCGATATAGTGTATCGCTTTTGTACATTGTTTACCCAGATCTGTGCCTTAAAACCCAAATAAAGCCTAAAACCCCTCACCAGTGGCGGTTTTAGGAACAGGCAGACATCGGGCAGCTGCCCGGGGCGGCCGCCAATCTTCCACGACACAAGGTGCACAAGCGCTTGGAAAAAATAATCTGCACAACTACATGGTTTTCAATTATCTGTCAATGCGTCTGCAAATTGCCGCCCCTACAGCTGTTGGCTCTCCTTTTGGCTGACAGGGCGCAGGGGACAGTGTCAGTCATACCTTGATGTTCTTCCATATAATGCACTGCACACACAGATCTCCGTTTTTAATGGCAGGGTATACGATTTCATTTTTAAAACACTCTTTTTAAAACTGCAAAAAAATTTCTTAATATACCAGTGTTAACCTGTAAGTTAGGAGTTTTTAAACATTACCGATTAAATTTCATTCTTTCTACAGCGAGAAACCCTGGGAAAACCTCATCCGATCAACTTCCACGGTCCGTCCAGGATAAGCAAAGCTTTCGTGTTCCAGCACCTCCCCCTCTGAGCGTCCCCTTCGTGTGCACGCAACTCTCGTTCTAGCCTGTAGCCAGGAAGTTAGCTCGCGCTACCTTGTTGCACCAACAGATAAATTGATTTCACCAGCTGCAGTAGCCGACATGTTTCTGTTTTTTTTTTGCCTGTGAATGCACCCTGTTATCCAAGTGAAGTGGGAGAATGCGACTGTGGCGGAGACCCAACGAGACCATGCTGGGTGCGCGTGCCTGTGTTATTGAGGCGTGGCTTAGGGGGAGAGCATGAAACAAGGAGTGGGACTTTTTATTTTGCAATAACGCCCTGTTGAGGAGTGCTCCCACAATCGTATACCCTGCCTTTAAGCAGCTGTAGGAAGCAGAACAGAAGGTCCTGCCCCACAGTGACCGCATCTGCACAAAGAAAAACAAAGCTCAGCACACCACGTAGGCCACCATTGTAATGCACGTCAAAATTAACGTGCTTAATTTGGCGCCGGACATGGTGGAGACACATAGGGGTGGCTTGGTGCCGTCCACCAAACGCTTCTGCGCTCTTCCGCTGACTGAAGTTTCCGACGGTGGTCCTGGTGGTATAGGCGCGCAGAACCAACCCAATGTCATAGGGGGGGGCTCACCATAACCCCATGAAGTGTTCACAGCAGTAGCAGAAGGCCCACCTGGGCAGCACCTCCCTCAGGGAAAAGATGAAGTAGTTGCTTGGGCTGCTGGAGGGTCTGCAGCAGGAAGTTATTGATGATTTTACATCAAGGAAGGCAAGAAAGGTTAGGTTTTTGTTTTACTTTGTGTTTTCTGTTCAGTGTAATGCTTTCTTTAGTGTATTTTTTGTGTGATGAAGGATTTGGCCCATTTAGAAAATGTATTCTATATTTGATTCGTACAGAATTAATATATTAAAATATTGTTTGTTATTATACATCCAACTGAATATATTTTTGCCACATTTATATAGCCTATATGGTGTATATTCTTTAAGTTCTGATCATTAATACTGTGTTGTTCAGAGCTATGTTAATTGTCTTTTTTTGTCATGAAGGAGGACCCAAATGCAGCAAACAGCAACATGAGATGAATTTAATTAATAGAATAAGAGCTTACAAGAGATGAGAATAAATTTTGGAATCAAAAAGTCAACGAATGAAGACGGAGGATCTAGCAGAGAACAAATGAAACTGGAGAGCTTAAATAATCTGAGGTGAAATGAGGAGTGACAATAAAAACCTGAGGATCAATGAACAACAAATGGATGCAGGTGAGCGAGGGAGAAAGAGAGAGAGTGCAGGCAAAGATTGGAAATGGATAACAGCTGGTCAGGGAAGTGGTAAAGAGGAAAGGGAGGAGCAAAAACAAAGGTGTAAACAGAAGAGAAGAACAGAATGAAACAATCTTAAAGACACACTCAGTAACTTTGCATATACACTCAGCTGAATGATTATTAGAAACACCATACTAATACGGTGTTTGACCCCCTTTCACCATCAAAACTGCCTTAATTCTACGTGGCATTGATTCAAAAAGGTACTGAAAGCATTCTTTAGAAATGTTGGTCCATATTGATAGGATAGCTCCCGTTCCACCACATCTCAAAGATGCTCTATCGGATTGAGATCTGGTGACTGTGGGGGCCATTGTAAGACAGTGAACTCATTGTCATGTTCAAGAAAGCAATTTGAAATGATTTGAGCTTTATGACATGGTGCATTATCCTGCTGGAAGTAGCCATCAGAGGATGGGTACATGGTTGTCATGAAGGGATGGACATGGTTAGAAACAAGGTTCAGGTAGCCCGTGGCATGTAAACGATGCCCAATTGGCACTAAGGGGCCTAAAGTGTGCCAAGAAAACATCCCCACCATTACACCACCACAGCAGCCTACACAGTGGTAACAAGGCATGCAAGATCCATGTTCTCATTCTGTTTACGCCAAATTCTGACTCTACCATTTGAATTTCTCAACAGAAATCGAGACTTGTCAGACCAGGCAACATTTTTCTAGTCTTCAACTGTCCAATTTTGGTGAGATCATGCAAACTAGCCTCTTTTTCCTATTTGTAGTGGAGATGAGAGGGAACCGGCGGGGTCTTCTGCTGTTGTAGCCCATCCGCCTCAAGGTTGTGCGTGTTGTGGCTTCACAAATGCTTTGCTGCATTCCTCGGTTGTAACAAGTGGTTATTTCAGTCAAAGTTGCTCTTCCATCAGCTTGAATCAGTCGGCCCATTCTCCTCTGACCTCTAGCATTACAAGGCATTTTTGCCCACAGGACTGCCGCATCCTGGAGGTTTTTCCCTTTTCACACCATTCTTTGTAAACCCTAGAAATGGTTGTGCATGGAAATCCTCGTGACTGACAGATTGTGAAATACTCAGACCAGCCCCTTCTGGCACCAACAACCATGCCACGCTCAAAATTGGTTAAATCACCTTTCTTTCCCATTCTGACATTCAGTTTGGACTTCAGGAGATTGTTTTGACAAGGACCACACCCCTAAATGCATTAAAGCAACTACCATGTGATTGGTTGATTAGATAATTGCATTATTATTGTTTGCGTTCCTAGGGCAGGCTTAGTGGGACTGAGCGACAGGTCAATTGAGCAATGTTTAAAAATGTAAAGATAATTTAAAATTTATTTGTTTGAGCAGTATTTTTATGGTATTTTTGAGCAATGTAGGCATGGCAATTTTTTTTATTGTTTTTCCATATTTAATTTTATTCATTTGAATAAAGTTTAACAAAATACGAACAGAAATGTGCATTTTTTTATTTAGATAAATCTGAGGAAAACTAGTAACAGTAACATTTTAAAATACACTTTGAATTGCTGCAAACACTCACAGAGCTCAAGGTTATTTATTTAAGTGAACATTAACCTTTCACCTACTAAGTAGTGTAAAAATCTGGTAGCCATGTTCATCAGTCACATTTTCACTGAATAACTACTTATTACACTAATATAGACATTTCAAGACGCTATATGAATTTCCGTCATCAGTTTTCCTATAACTCGGTTTACTGTTATGACTTGTATCACTGTATTATTTCAGTTTTAGATTTCAGTTTTAACCAAAGAGGTAAGAACAAAAATGTGATTTATTTTATAGTGTTATATAAAGTCTCTTAGTCCCTACTAATATCACTAACTTTATTTTACTTTGCAATCGTGACATAATGCAGGATTTATTTACATGTGTCTTCATTTTAAGCCAAATATTGTTGCTGTTTTAAAAAAAACAATCCAGATTAGGAGTTGTTATAGTAAAATGTAAAATCTATGCAGTGCTTAAACCCAGGGAAGCTGTATTTTAGGTCATATTGTCAACAAAAACCAGTTATATAATACAGCTGTTTTAAAAGTAACGGGGTGACTGGAATATTGTTATCAAAAAGGCAACTATTAGTGATTTCTAGACAATATATTTTTATCTTTAAAACTGTCATTTAATTTCTCTTTTGCACACTTGCACATTGACTTCTACTTGGGTTTTACATGACTTAACCTGGGAGTTAGGCCATAGAGCCATACTGCTTGAACACTGTATTATAGGTTGGGATCTATCAGTGAAACCCTGAAGAAGAATTCACCTCGACCGAGAACAGAGGCACACTCCATGGGATGCCAAAATATCTGGGGGAAAACAGCCTTGCTGGGTTTACCAAATACCTCTGCTTCCTCATCTTCAGGGCTTACGGAGAAAAATGACTGCATCATATTTCACGTTGCTAAGTAATAGGGCAAAAAAGCCTCAATGAAGAACCAAATGATGAATCTAAACGCCAGGAGATAACCTTTGGGGGCTGCAACCCCCACAAGCATTTAGAGTAAAAACTGTTACACTGGTATATAATGACTATTGGCAGAGTTGTTAGTTCTCATCTTTAGTAGGCTGAAGTAAACATTTTGTATTGAGTCATGAGCTTTGAACTGCATCATTAGAGGATTACCAAGCATTGAACATACAGAGAACCGTTTAATGAATTATGGATTTCTTCATGATTAAAACTTTAAAGAAATAATAAAGCACTGATATTAACTTATTCATGCCAAGTGATTCTTTATTTTCTAAACGCAAGACATCAAAATCATACACACCCTTTTCAAAATACAAAGTCTCCGCGATCTAAAAAATTCCTCTTTGATTTTTTTTTTTTTCAAATATGACAAATATGTTATGGATTTTATTCAAGGATTATACCTGTTGCATAATTTATTACAACCTTAATCAAATATTTTGTCCCTGCTTTTCATTGTCCACAATAACTGTAGAAAATATGGGGGGGGGGATTAGACATTTCTCAAAAAAAAATTAAAAGAAGACACTTATTAAGGTCGGGGAGGCAGGTAACAGGTCGACACCAACACGAACAACGAGCAACGAAACTGCAGGAATTTTCAACCAGGGCTGGTTGTGTTCTCCGTGTTGCCGGACTTTACCCAGTAGAAATGCAAAACGGGTTTATTTTTTTATAGGGAAACATCCAGACATGGTTTAATGAAAAATAATTTGAAATTTTGGATAATAGATCCAAAAGTAAAACAAAACAAAAACAGCACATAGTATAATTAGAAGAAGTTGGCACGAAACTAAAATTTCAAACTGATACTAACAGAGTAATTTTTTTAAGAGCAAACAATATGATTGATTAAAATATAAAAAATATTATTTAGAGCAAAACTAAAAAGTCAGGGAAAATTAAGCCTTTATCTATAAAATATATATTTGAAAAATGTCACTTGGCTGCATTGCCAAACAACTGACAAGATAACACTTACATAAATATTAATATGAATATCTGATTAGTCGTGCAATTATTTTTGTTATAACTGATCTTTAGTGAGCCACTGTGTGCTCCTATTGTCGATTTGCTGTTGATACAAATATAATTTAGCTACTGACAGACAATTAAAGGGATATTCCATACTAAAAGAAATAGTGTTTTAAAACACACAAAAAAAATTATAACGTGGACAGGGATCTGATGTTTGCAGTTATATCCAACAGCGGTTCTGTACAGTGTCTACCTTATAGTAATTTACTAAGTATTTTCTTAAGCAGTTCTTAAACTGAAATGATCAACTACAGTAGCATGGGAGGTTGACCTGAGGGCTTTTCCACAAAGCGAGTTTATCTCAAAAACCAGGTTTACTTTGATAATCCCGCTTTAATTTCCCAAAATACAGTTCCACTAACGAGGCTAACCTGCCCGGCTCATTTACCTTGGCAACATAATTTTGTTCCTGCACAAACATGTTCTGTGGTAGCCTGGCTGTCGGGCTTGTTTAGCTTGATGAATATGATTGGACAATCCATGTGATGTCGCACTGCGGGGCTGGTATTCTTTGTCTGATCTTACCCTCAAAACTCCCAACCTCCAATATAGAATTATCACAGCAGTCATAGAAGCTACAATTTCCTTTTCGGTGGCTAAATTATGCAATACAATGCAATGTAGGATTTATCTTTTAAAATGTAGGTCTAATTAGATATTATTTTTTACCAGTTTGAATAATATTACTGTATTTTTTCTTGCTGTCCAAAAATATTTTGTTGCACCCATGTCATGCCTTACACCAAGCATTATTAAAAATGACACATAAATACATTTTTGTCTATGATGAAGCCATGAAATCAATATTCTGTCCGGTCTAAATGTGATAGCCTTAAAGTACCTTAAAACCTTGTTACTAACTTAGCGTTACCTGTGCAGTTCCGCAGGTTTTGTGCTTGGACGAGTTGTTTTTACTAATTATATATGCTGAATTGATAAAATAATTAGACACCATGATATAATTTTCCACAGATATGCCAGTTATACACAACTTAATTCATCCATAAATCCTTATTAATCCAATCAGTAAAATGGATTACAGGCATGTTTCGAAGACATAAAAAATTGGATGAATCTGAACTTTCTACTTTTAAATTAAGGCCAGACAGAAGTTGTCGTCTTTGGACCAGAAGCTTTAAAAAGGAAACCGCTAAGTCAATCACTTCATCTGGATGGCATTAAACTGGCCTCCGAATATAATGTAAAAAAACGTTGTGTTATTTTTGACTTAAGACATGACATTCAAATCCCATATTAAACAGGTTTCAAGGATTTCCTCCCTTCACCTGTGGAATATTGGTAAAATTAGAAACATCCTGTCCAGGACTGATGATGAGAGACTACTTCATGCATTTGTTACTTCAAGGCTGGACTACTGTAATTCTTTATTATCAGGGAGTCCACAAAATGCAATTAAAAGCCTTCAGTTGATCCAAAATGCTACAGCAAGTGTCCTGATCAATATTAAAAGGAAAGGTCACAATTCTCCTGTTTTAGCTTCTCTCCATTGGCTCCCTGTTAAATCCAGAATAGAGTTTAAGATCTTCCTTCTTACTTATGAAGCCCTTGATAATAAAACTCTATCATACATCAGAGGTCTGATTGTTCCATATGTTCCTAACAGAGCACTTTGCTCTTTGACTGCAGGTTTACTGGTAGTTCCTAGGATTTATTAAAGTAAAATGGGAGGCAGAGCTTTTATTTATTAGGCTCGTCTCCCGTGGAAACAGCTCCCAGTTTTAGTCCGTGAGGCACCCTGTCAACTTTTAAGACCAGGCTTAAAACATTTTTTTGTTAAAGCTTATCATTGGAATGGCTTAGGTTATCCTGAGCTATCTCTGTAGTCATGCTATAATAGGCTTCTATATTATATATATATATATATATATATATATATATATATATATATATATATATATATATATATATATATATATATATATAATCTTTTCTGTCAAACTGTTGCTAGATTAAGGTCAAAGAAGGATTCGTTTTTAAAACCGCATGTTACAACTTTTTAGTATTGTTTATGCAGCAGCAGTGAATGAGGCATTAAAGATACAATTGAGTGTACTATGGATGCTGATCTAGCCATGTTGCTACTGGATTCGTAATAAATGCTTGTTCCGGAGTTATTTGGGCATGTTGATGTAATACAGTACTGGGAAAACAGGGTCACCAGCTGCCACGCTGTCAGTTTGATGTTTTGCGAGGTGAGGGGAGGACAACCTCGTGAGAGGATATGAGCTGCTGAGATCCTCTGAGAACTGTGCATAAGTAACATTGTGATATACTGGTAAAGCAAACAAGCAAACTCAGGTGAAACAAGCCAATAAATTCGAACCAAATACAGTAAATGTTTCTCTCTCTTTACATAACCATTAAATTGTTTTTCTCTACTACACAAACTTGATGCAGAAACCTTGGAAAGCCTGGAGTGCTACTTGGACGAGTGCTCTGACAGCATTGTTATGGGCAAGTCATGAGAAATCCACATCTGACATGCCTGACATCCCAGAAACGCACCCGTTTTGAGGCCAGCAATTACACCACCTCTCCAGAGGAAAGCGACAGTGTGTACTGGATTCAATAGATAAGAAGTTAACCAGCCTAGATGCCAGTCTTGCGCTTGTTGAAGTTCGACACAAAGAATTTCAAGCACTGAGGGGAGTCTCTGGAGTTCAGCCCACCCTCTCTTGTATCGTAAACACACACTCCTACATCTCCTGCCTCTCTTCTTCATCTTTTTTTCTTTCTTCTCTCTTGTTTTTTTGTTTCCGTGTCCATAACTTCAGGAAATTAAACCGACAGCAATCTCTAAAAAAGATTTTTCAGACATATATATCAAGTGGAGTACTACAAAAAAGCTGTAATGCTCTACTTGAGGAAGCTGGTACTCATTGTCAGAGTCTGTCTGGCAGTTTGGCCCTGCCAGACAGGACTCGTAGAAAGAAAAAAGTTTGATGCTTTGGATGTTCTGTTGTATTGGCTAGCCGGCCTGTAAAACCGTCAGTACACTTCTTCAGTCGCACCCCATACAGATTTGTTTTTACGACAGCGACGTTACGCCACAAGCCTTGAGAGGGCGACAGTGGGAAAATATCTGCAACGTTAAGGAGTGTGTCTGCCTGTACTTCGGAAATGTCAAGTTAAATACAGAAAATATTTACAATGAAATTAACAAACATGAAAGTCTCATTTTTCACAATAAAAAAAAAAACATTAGAGAGCAACTGTATGGGTTCAGCAGTTCCATTTGAGGTCTTGAGTCACCTTGCACAGATATCTGGTATTTCTGCATTGTGGCCCTGTACAGCCTGATCAAGTAGCTCATATATCAGAACATTAACGTTTGGGACCTATATCCATAAAACATTACTTTAGATCACTATCAGTCAGGATTTGGTCCAAAAATTGATTTAAATCATATCTGAGTTCATTTTAGAAGGTATTAAGAAGTAGAGTAAAAACTAAATCTTATGTGAACATAGATTTGATAGAAATTAAAATTCACCTTCCTAAGCATGATGTGTTAAAAGGACGTCTGGTAAGTTGTTTGAAACTCTGAGAAGATATTACAACCTAAGAAACAATTCCATCTACTACTTATGTATATTGAACAGAAGCCGTTCTTTTTAAGCCACTAAGGAGCTGTGCTCCCTACAATCGTATTATTAAATCTAATAAAGACGAAAAATTGACATTTTAAATTGCTTTAATGTTGTGATGTCCATAGCTTTGGATGGGCTCAGCCAGAGACTGAGCCTGGGCAGCAGATAGGGGTCACATTTTCATTAAAGAGGCTAATGGCATACGTTACAAGGGGTGCTTATTAGCCGTAGGGAGAACTATTAGAAGTGATCTGGAGGAAACTGTGATAAGAAACTGATTACAAAATCACTGAAAAGAAAATGACTTGGCAAATCAGTGCGACTTCAGCTCTGATGGTTCCAGTTAATTTGAAAGTTGAAACGTACATCACAGACTGAATTGGAAGGAGGCAAGTTTGAGGAGTTTAAAGGGAATAGCTTTTTTAGACAGCTTTTGAGCAGTCGTTGTCTAACTTGCAGTTGACAACAGTCAAAGTACACTCAGAGGGGAATACTGATGAGAAGCTCAGGAAGACTGTGATGAAGCTAGCTACTAACTACACATTTTCTGTAAAACTTTATTTTTCTGTGGAGTTTTTCAGGGTCAAAATGTTGTCGACAGTCATAATTCCTCTTATTTTTTTTTATTTTTACTTTGTAAGCAGACCATTTAAATAAATACAATCAGAAAATTTAGATTTGCTGAAAGAATGCAGGATTTTTGGTTTCCTATGCTTAAACTCTATATCTTTATCTGCTCATTCTGATATCTTTTGATCCACACAGTTCTACTAAAACATTAAATGCTGTTTGTGTTCACACAGCACTGTTAGAATCATACCTGCAAGTTGTATCGATGCCCTCCACTGTATGTATAAGATTCATGTTTGCATAAAACACCTCAGAATCAGATTCTTATCCTTACCGTCAGATCTTTGTCCATGGCAGAGCTTAGAAATCTAAATACAAGACTAGAGAGAAAACAGGTATCTAACAGTGGACTTTTTTAGATGACTATATATAAAAGCCAAATACTGAACTCCACCAACTCTTGAATCTCAATATCACAGACCACCAAAACCCAACATCAGAAGAGACAATCATACGCACCCATAAATGACCAGTAACTAAACACACAAATAAGCTGGAGAGACACTGGACCCGACCCCTGCCGACCCACCTGACAGTTTCTACTGTGGTAATTCTGAATAAGGTTTAAACTTTTATCATTTAGAAAGTAAAAGTCTGTTTTAATTAGCTTGCATGATAGTAAAGAAATGTTTTGTCAAGTATTGTTTATGCAGGAAAGCTTTTAAGTCATAAAACTCTGGGGTGAGTTTTTATTGCAAGCTGTAAAAGCAAGAATGTTTAGATAAGAAACTGGGAGAAAAGTTTTTAGAGAAGCAGATAGCCATTTAACCATAAATTTTTATAATGAACCTTTGACCCAGAACAGAGACGATTCCTTTTCTGACTGCATAATTCTCTGACAGCAAATCATGGCTAAGAGACTGTTTGGAAATGATCTGATTGGAGTAAGATTGGAGAGATTATAAACGCCCAGAGGCCCGGTTGTCTATAAAGCTGTGAAATAAAGATCAGTTAATTGTTCAGATTTCTTTAAGTCTGGACCACAGAGAAACTAGGGCAACTTTCTCTGTAAACTGCAATTTGTTAATCTGTTCAAAATAAATGTTAAACTGGAAATTGGCTCCATTTTGTCTCTGCTTGAACATGCATTGAATTACTTATGATAATTATTTAATTCAACAACACTACCCAACAATAAATTACTAGCATTAAGAAGTGCCTATACACCAAACCCAGTGTACCGTGACATGCACAGAAGTGCACCAAAACCATCGACCATTGTGTCCTTCCAATGGCCTTTCCCATCGACAATCCACTCATAAATTACAAATTAAAGCACCAAAATCAACAACTCAACCTCCCCAGAGAACTCCAATACTTCCAACCAGGCCCACAGATCTATTTTGGATACAAACTTCAAGATGAGACAGGATTCCTTATTTCCACCATTGGGGGCACAGCCAATCAACTGCAATGACTATGACTGCCTAGATTGGCTGCTTTGCATACACCAGATAATGGCGTTTCAACTAATAATGTGGCGCTGGGGGGGGGGGGTTGGTCATTCTACTGAAAGTAATATTGCCGTCAACTCTGTTGGTTTATACGGCTAAAAAAAAAGGTTGGTAGACCAGTCTAAAGACATGAGATCCAGTGACAACTTGACAGTCTTTAGGGGACAAATTTCAGCTTGTGATCATGTGGGAGATTGAGGGCATTTTTACATGTGTGGCTGTGCCCTTACTGGAGTTCAGTGTTTTACATGACACTTAAACAGCAGTTGGCGGTTTAAAAATAATTCTGTAGCTATCCAACAAACAAGGGAGTGAGAAGTACCAACATCATAAAAGAAGTGACAGCCTAGATTGTAAACAAATTGATCTACTGGTCATCTGCTACCCGAAGCCATCTACAGGGTGAGTGTTGTAGTAAACCCGCCATTTTTAACCTGGTGTGTTGCTGTGGGATGCCTGAACAGCGTTGTTTTGATCTCTTTATGGTCGCATGACGATTCGGTAATTTCAGGCGGCGGTGTCATCACTTCCATGTGGAGCGTGTCTATTGTCTTAGATACGGCCACGGTACGCCGTGTGTTCACATGATCCGTATCCACTCATATCTGGACTCCAATACCACCTCCAAGGCAGGTCTCTTGGTCTCTTGGATAGGCTACCTTCCACTACTCCAACAACCTGATTTATCAATGGTTTGCGCTTGTTAAAACCCGCACAAACCACTCAGCATTGCAAAAACAGGCTCTGGCTGATCTATCAACAATTAAAACTAATAGCCATAAACTTGAACGTTATGTGAATATTTACCTGTTTTTCCCCCAAAGACGCATCATAACTCACTGCTCGCTAATCAAGTCTTCACCTGGTGAAGATGCGCTGAGCGCACAGTGAGTTATGATCCTAGTGGATCCTCATTATTTTCCTCCGTAGTGGTTAACCTTCCTAGAGTCCAATTATTAATATGTATTAATCACAACACCACAATGATAATTGGCATTATATATGACATTTTAAAAACTAAATTCAGACACACTGCAGTTTTAATCAGTCTAACCCTGCAATACAATGTGTGCATGTAGCAGAGAGCAGCGCGTGTACACCGCATTAATTACATTTATAACTGACAAACCAAAAACAAAATTCACAACATTCTATCACCCCCCTCCTTTTTTGTGCCTAAGACCCATCATGTACCCATGCGCATTATTCCTCTTCTCTAGCCGTGGTGCAGCTCGTATTAGCGGGCGCAAACTCCTCATTTAAATACTGCTGCTTGCGCCTGTTGAGAATTGCTCACGTAATCTTAGTAAGTCACCCGCAAATTAAGGACAACCCACTCGCGCAATTTTTTAACGCACACGCAAATTTGCTGTCATTATCAGGAATCTTGATAAATCACGCACCAAGTGTTTCACATAATTCCCCAACAAGCACCCTGTATATTCTTATTTTCAATATCAGAATCTCTCTAAAGGTGGCGTTGCGATGTGGAGTGAATGCCTAATGTACAGAGCCTTCAGTCCTTGTCACTGTCCCAAGGTCAAGTCCTGGTTCCACGGACATTTACTGCATGTTGTCCCCCACGTCTCTCCCCACTTCTGACTTATCAAAGTGAAGGCCACTTGGGCTACAAAACTATTAGATATATACAGTATTTATATTATAGGTAAATTAGGCTAAGTGTAATCTCTATGTGCTTCTCATTCACCCTCCAGTAACACAGCTATCTGTGGAAAAATTTGCAAATTTGCTGCAGTGTTATGAGATGGAAGCATTTGCTGTACAGGACATTGCTTTCTTTTATGTGTTTTTATCTTTGCTGATTTTATCTTCGTTTGTACATAACTTTGTGATGCCTATTTTGAAATGTGCTATATAAATGAAGTATTATTATTATTATTTATGCTTTTGAACTTTTACCCTCTCTTGGAACATAAACAGCTTGGAATTGATTTCAGGCAAGGTAGGAATCTAGAAAATGTGCAAAAAATACTGCTGCTGCAGTTAAAAACAATGTTAATTTGGAATAAAAGTTTTTAAAAAACACTTTAAAAAGGTCAATAGTATACTTTATCTTCTCTCAAACTGTATTCTCCTATTTGTACAATTTAGGAATTCTTCTCTCAGCCTTTCTCCTTGTAAATATATAAAAATAGGTCTCAGCAGAAGGGCTTGTGTAATTACAGTGTTTCTAATATTTTTTTGTCTCTGAATGTAGTGGCTCATTATGTAATTATCAAGTTTGTAATTATAGAGCTGAAGGTATGAACACAAGCTGCGGTAGAATAGCTCTTGGTGATCTGTTGCTTATGTCCATTCAGGAATACATTGCCAGGAAAAACCAGAAAATAATGTGATTAAAACAAAGCATTGGAAAGAATCAGCTGATATCGATGTTAGGATCAGAACTCCAACATCTTGGATTTAAGGATCTTTAATATTTCATGCTACTAAAATTGGAAAGTATAATTTTTTTCCTTGTGTGCATGTGAAAGATGACTAAAGAAGGCTACAGTGATATTTTTAGAGGTGCAGTCATGATACTCCTAGAAACATATAGGCTACTGTGTAAAAATCTAAACTTTGAAAAATGTCTTTCCATCCATCATCTCCTCCTGAACTGCTCCTCCGTCTCATCTGCACAGACACTGATGTGTTGAAACAAACTGCGAGATGTGAATCTTTCCTACTGGTTCCGAGTTCATGAGCTGCCTTAAGGCCTCCCCCCATGGGGGGTGGTGGGTAAGACGATCAACCAGAACTCGTCTTTGGCTCTTTTATCTCCGTATGAAAGGTAATAATTTAGAGTAATTGTCAATCTTTGGTTTCAAGCTGAATAAATGCATCTCTGGAAGTCCACTTCACAAAGCTCTTCTATGAGGTAATAAAACAGTCCCACACGACGCAGCAGCCCTACCAAAGCCTGTGCCGCCATAAAACAGCGAGTGACTCTGACACCAGCCAGTTATTGATGTTTCATATCATCAACCCTCTCATCCTCATCTTACTGCTCCTCCACAAAATCCAATAAAACAACGACGACATAAAATAATCCTAAAACTGTCCAAGAAACTTGGGTGTTATTTAAATCCTTCACTTCTTTACAATTCCTTTCATAGTCCAGCTAAAGTCAAACAGTAAAACACAAAAATGTAACTATCAAAAATACAGTAAAGACTGATTTAAAATGCTCGGCAACCGTCTTCATGGCTTTTTAATGAATACATTTTAAACTGTTAAATTTTAATAAGTATTTTAACTTCTTACACATAGAGTCTAGCATCCACCCTGAGCCCAGTTTGCTGCTGTCACAAAAATACCTGTATATGAATATAGCCTGATGGTACTCTAAATTCTGCTTTGACTGTTTCATATTATTCTCCCATTTATAAATGGTTCATATTGAAAGGTAAACTGCAAATCTGCCACAGAAATAAATAATGTCTGTAGAAAGTTGAGGTATTTATTCACACTTTTAAACCCAAAACATGCTTGGATGATATTGGTTTAAATGTGGTCCATGTTCCATGTAGAATGGGTTCTCATTCTCAGTAATTGTTAATTCAGTCATTTTACCTCAATGTTTCAAATATTTCAACAGTTTTATTATACCTTGCAACAAACAAAGGTTTTTGTTGTTTTTTTTGTTTTTCAAACCCCATTGCAAATTAAGACTATTAGGAAAAATGAAAAATACATTTTTACATTATTTTAAATGAATGTTAGAATAAACAAAATACACAAGCACATTTTGTCTGTTTAGTAAGACTGATATTATGAGGGTATATAGTCGGGGATCTGTTGCAATCACCGAAGCCAGGAAGTTGCAACACTGCCTTCTGTGTGTCATAGCGCGGCTTACTTAATGTCAACTTATTCCACCTGGGTTGAAAAAACATTTGGGGCTTGGAGAGAAATTTTCGGGACTAGAGCTGGGAATGCCTAGGACAGGAGACGGCACTGGTTGTTTGCCAAAATAGACATTAGAGCTTGGCTTAATGAAAACAACTGCAAAACCACTGTTAAAAAAAGAACTTCCATTTTTTTTGGCCTGACAAAATATTTTAAGTTTGGAAAACACAAAAATAGAATTTTTATTCATGTGAGGCAATAACATAAATTAGTCCAACAAACCAAGGAAGTTGTAAGCTTCAACTTATTTTTATTCTGTCATCGGAAATTAAATCTGTAAGTTGAGATTCATTACAAGCAGGGAAAGTTCATCCAGCAAAAAATATTTTGGCATGAAAAACAATTTTCAGTTGTGAAAACTTGAAAAAGTTAGACAGAAGAGGGGCTGTAATTTAGACAAGATGTAGGATCTGAGGTAGTGGTATGCTGTAACATTACTGAGGGAGTCGTCAGTGTTTGTATCTCTATGTTTTAGGTAATTAAAAAAGAGCAAGTTGTGTTAACTGTCATACTTTTATTTGTGAAATGCAGGAAAAACAACTTTTTTTATTTGGCTTTTGAGTCAACAGCTATACGCGTTACTTGGATAAGGAGATCCACAGAGGTAGATTTTGATCTTATTTATTAGACGCAAATGGTTTTGGAAACTCTTGAGAACATAAATCATTGGATATTAGAATACAAACACTGAAAACAACATTCAAACAGTAGAATATGAGCTTTATTTTAAGTTACTACACTCCTCGTTAGGTTACTACTAATGGACTGTGGCTTGTTTGTTAGAGTAGTTGGCTACTAATTGGAGAGTGGTGGATTCAAATCCAGCTTCTGCCTGTCTGCTATGCACTTAACCCAAGCTTTCCACCATATCGCAGCATAAATGTGTTTTCCTTTAGAGAGAACCAAGTGCTTTGATTAGTCAGTATGAAGAATGAGTAGTTAAACAAAAAAATAAAAAATAAGGCAACCAGCTGCAAAGCATTATTAAGTAAACTTAACAAAGAGGCTTCTGTTGAGTCAATCTACATCAAGAGGGTAAATCAACGTTGAAATACAGAGTAAGGCAAAAATAACCATTTCTGAGTAAAGTCAACAGCAGGCTTGTGCTGAGTCAATTTTTAGACTTATTCACACAGTTAAGTTGAGCCAATTTGTGAAAACAAGCTGGGTCAACTTTAAGCATATTTTCAACTTAACATAAGTTGTGTCACCTCAAAGAAATGAGTAGACCCCCACTATCTTCAGTCTTTTGAATTTAAGATTGCGCTTTGATTAACCCTCTTTATGTAGGTTCACACAATACAACGCATTAGTTAGATTCATTCGAAAAAGCTTTGCAGCTGATTGCCTTACTTTTTCAAGTTCAGTCAACTTTTCTTTTTTTAGAGTGTAGCACAAGCAGTGGGGATGCTAATACGTCACCAGTGTTAAAGAGACAAGTGCAACCTTGAATGACATTCTGGTCCACACTTCATCCCAGTTTCTCTTTTCCCAGCCACCAATAAACATCACAAAGAAGAAGACTAATATGTGCACAATATGTCATGTTCCCCAGAGACTCTTAAGTGACACAACTGCAGACACAAACAATTTTCAATAAGAAGTTTATTTAGGTGCGGGTCCAGGAATGGAGGAATGGGATCAGAGGACTAGGATGATGACCACTGGAAGAAGCAGGTAAGTGATTAGCCGTAGGATAATCCGACAGGCAAAGTCTGAATGGAGATGTTCTTACTGATTTGCTCGAGGATGGACGTCTGGGAGGTTTAGGAGTCTGCGGGCTGGGATTGGCTGAGGAAAAGGGGTCGTATGAATGATTCCGATCAGAGAGAGAGTCTGATGTTTGGTTTCAGGAGACCGGGTTGGAGGGTGGCAGGCGGCGGTGGCATGGACAGGTGAATCTGCGTTGGAGGCTGACCAGAGGATAATCCGGGGAAGCCTGGGTTGGCAGGGAATAATCTTCAGCGATTCTAAACATTCACTTAAATTGACCACGTTACCACGCTAGGAGCGAGAACAATCTGGCATCAGCCTCGCGGAGTTGCCCTCCTTATGAACTGGAGCCCATGATGAGGCAGATGGGCGACACCTGTGGCAGCGCTGGCCCACCACCCTGGAATGAGAAGTAAGGAGAAAAGCAAAAAACCAGTACACAATAAACAGACTCCTAACACAATATGGTAGCTTTGATAAAACCTCTGTGAGAAGTACATCAAGTAAGGGAATTATCGAGGTTTTGAGCAACAGATTATGTTGGATTGTGTATTATTTTACCCTTGTGGATGTCAAAAGACAGTTTTTGTTCGAGATGGCTCTGTTCTGGTAAGGATGTGGCTTCGAAAAGCGAGTTGCACGTTATTTCCTATTCGAGTGGTTTTACAAAAGCTTTTACTGCGTCTTCAGTTATGATTGTATCTTCAATTTGCATACATCAGTGGAATCACAAGAATCTCTCACGAGCTCTCAATGTGACCATCTATATGTACAGAAAAAAAGGCATATGTGACCCAGAAGAATGTGACATGCCGCCAACAGGACGTGGAAGATTAACTGGTTAAACAAAAAGTGTGTTTACCTCCATCTGTCCCCCCCAGGATAAGTGACAGTCTCCCCAGCTAATTCCTCAAGAACAGGTCTGTATAAAAGGATTAAAAAAAAAGTCAATGTAAATTGTAATATAAGTGCCCTCTTCAATCTGCTGTTTTTGCGAGAATATAAAGAAAACTTACGTTCCGGTTAGTTGAACTTCCTCCGACTGATCTGCAGACTTTGCCTTTTGGCATTTTAAAAGTAGCCATAAGCAGAGTGTCGCACATTTGCCGGGACGGGAAATAGCTGTGTAAACCTTGAACTCACTACCAGCTGCTTCTGTTGGACATGAAATAATCCATCAATTAGTCTGTAACCTTCAGGTGGTGCAATCATCTTTGCTCAAGCTGGCATGCTGCTGATTTAATCATTCGACACGTTTTCCCTGCAGAGGGTATATTAACAGTGGCACAACGTGGCCTTTAGAAAGATTGTTGCGCAGTGTAAACAGGGTGCACTGACTAGCATCAATTCTGTTAATATGTGCGAATGAGGAGCAACTGTTTCTTTTGATCAAATAGCATTTCTATGGTTAGACAACTGCAAGCCTCACTGCACAGTCGCAGTTCTCTGTCAGCTCACTGCAAAAAAAAATGACCTCTTCAACTAAGGGCACCCCAAGAGAACCCACTCAGCTGAAAATGCTCCCATTTACTGTCCAGGGTGATTTTTTGAAATGATCGATTTGCAAGATGGAATGAAAAAAAACAAAAAAACAATGAGCTGACATTTTCAGGGCACAGGGTTGCCTATGGAGAAACACAAAAACATCAGTGACATTTAAAAAATAATGAAGGAATGAATGCTCTCAGTAACGTGTTCAGCATAGAATGCGTTTTGGTCCCAGGGAAAGTTTTCACTCTGCACCCACGGAGCCAGCCATGCTTTCTCTGTCTGTCTCTCTGTCGGGCTGAGCAGCTTTCGAAGTAAAAAGCGCCTGACGTGCTAGCCGACACGACTTTCACCGTTCTGGGAAATTATGTATACAGATGTAATGTCAAAGCATGCGTGGCCCTCTGGAGCAGACAGTGTCAGAGAGCAAGGCTGATGACACTTAATGCACTTTTCTACAGAGGAGAAAAAGCTGTAAATATCTGCTTTGTGATAATCTCGGTCGGAGAAAAGTTGACCTCGGATTTCTCAAAACACTGTTCCTTTATGGGGGGTTTTTCTGAAGTCAAAAAAATAACTACGATGAAAAAAAAAATTGTATATAACTATCCTCTTAGTTCAGTATAGATTATTAAATAAACGTGGAAGAAGGTGATTTCAAGTGGAACATTCAACTATAAATATGGATTTTGTTACTGAGACTGTAGCAGCACGTTAACAATCACGTCAAGGCATGATGAGTTTTCTTCAAATGTGAAGAAGAAACATAAAAATCATTTTAGAGCTGAGCACAAGAAAATAGTTGTGTATTACTTATGAATCCTATACTAAAACATTGAAAAGCTGCACCGACGATGTGAACATGTGTACCTTTATGCCCTTACAGTGTTCCTCTAGGGATGAAACGATACCACTTTTTTCAAACCGATATGGCACCGATACTTGCCGATACTGATTACCAATGCCGATACCATGTTAACCATTAACAGATACTTGAAATGCAGACAATCTGCCAGAAGATTTTTACAGAAAATGTTAGTTTTGTGGGCTTTTGGGGGTATGGGGTACCAGGCCCTTTGATACGGGCTGTTAGGTCCCTATATGAACGGTGTCAGAGTCTGGTTCGCACTGCCGGCAGTAAGTCGGAGTCATTTCCGGTGAGAGCTGGACTCCGTCAAGGTTGCCCTTTGTCACCGGTCCTGTTCATAATGTTTATGGACAGGATTTCTAGGCGCAGCCAAGGTGTTGAGGCGATCCGTTATGGTGACCTCAAGATCGGTCTCTGCTTTTCGCAGATGATGTGGTCTTGTTGGCTTCATCTGAACGTGATGTACAGCTCTCGTTGGAGCGGTTCGCAGCCGAGTGTGAAGCGGCTGGGATGAGGATCAGCACCTCCAAATCCGAGACCATGGTCTTGGGCCGGAAAAGGGTAGAGTGCCTTCTCCGGGTCGGGGATGAGGTCCTTCCTCAAGTGGGGGAGTTTAGGTATCTGGGGGTCTTGTTCACGAATGAGGGAAAAATGGAGCGGGAGACTGATGGACGGATTGGTAAGGCGTCTGCAGTTATGCGGGCGCTGTACCGGTCTGTCGTGGTGAAGATAGAGCTGAGCCGAAAGGCAAAGCTCTCAATTTACCGGTGGATCTACGTTCCTACCCTCATCTATGGTCACAAACGCTGGGTGGTGACCGAAAGAACGAGATCGCGGATGCAGGCGGCTCCGTAGGGTGGCTGGGCTCTCCCTTAGAGTTAGGGTGAGAAGCTCGGTCATCCGGAAGGGGTCAGAGTAGAGCCGCTGCTCCTCCACATCGAGAGGAGCCAGTTGAGGTGGCTCGGGCATCTGGTCAGGATGCCTCCTGGACGCCTCCCTGGTGAGGTGTTCTGGGCACGTCCCACCGGGAGGAGACCCAGGGGAAGACCCAGGACTCGCTGGAGGGATTATGTCTCCCAGCTGGCCTGGGAACGCCTCGGGATTCCTCCCGAGGAGCTGGCCCAAGTAGCCGGGGAGAGGGAAGTCTGGGCCTCTCTGCTTAGGCTACTGCCCCCACGACCCGACCCCGGATAAGCGGAAGATGATGGATGGATGGGCTTTTTTAAGTCATCTTTTATTTTTTATCTAATTCACCATCATTTGTTTTAACAAGCAGAGAGGAAAATAAAAAACTGTCTTCAAATTCATTGGATTTTCCGTGCGGTAGAAGTATCAGCATTGGTACTCGATATCGGCAAGTACTCAGATCCAAGGATCAGGACCGTATCGGTTTGAAAAAGTGGTATCATTCCATTGCATACAGAAAACTTGTCAGCAGAAGACAAACTTTCCTACGTATTTTTTTTTCAATATAATACCAATACTTACGATAGGTTAATGAATAGATATATCTTACAACAAGCTAAAAGCATAACGAAATTTTACTCAAGTAAGAGTAGCGATACTTCATAATAATACTACTAAAGTAAAAGTAAAAAGTACAGCACAGCAGAACTACTCTTAAAAATATTTTTTTTTCAAAAAGTTACTCCACTAAATGTAACTGAGTACAAGTAAAAAGTTACTACTCGACCTGAGTTCTGAGTTCTTCTCAGTTGTAGGTCCATAGGACAATGGTAAGGTACGGATAGGGTGGAATTACTGGCATCACACAACAGAATCCATTAATTGCAGACAGAAAAACCTCATTGCTTGCGACAAGCATGAGACATGCTAGTTGTGAGAATCCAACTGGTTGTAGAAATGCTCTACCGAATACTGCGGAGCATAAAATAAACTATCGCACTCAGCGGAAACAAGGAATAACACGCTGGCGTAGAGGTGTGACACTGTGTACATGCATATGTTTAAAGATTTTCTTTTGGGGAGGGGGGTTGCACACAGAAATACTTATTGAGGAAAAGTGATGGTAGCCTTCTTTCAACCAGCTGAGCGTTAGAGCAAAGCACCAAGTGGAGCAGATGCAGAGCTGCGAGTGCCCGGCAAAATATTTGGGACGGTTGATTTTCCTTCATTTGCGGGTGATCTACTAACATTGCCTGAACATTCATAACAGGCGCAAGGAGCAATATTCAAATGAGGACTTTGCGGCTGCTATGAGCTGCGCCACGGCTAGAGATGAGGAACATGTGCATGAATCATGATGCATCTTTGGCACAAAAAAGGGGGGGGGGGACTAGACGGATAACAATTCTATGACTTTTACAGTGTTACATACTACTTGGCTAGAATGTTGCCAATTACATTTCTCGTTTGTCAGCAATAAACTTAATGCGTGCTGTGTACACGCGCTGCTCTCTGCTCCATGCCAGCATCGTAATCCAGTGTCAGATTTATTAAAGTTGCAGCATGTCCAGAACAAGGTCACTAAGATGTCCATAGTGTAGTAATGTTGGTGAAATGCATATCACTGTATCATGGCCTCTGTTAAATGTCAAGTTGGAGTAGAAAAAAGTTATCTTGAAAATGCTTAATCTGAATTGGTGCAGACACGCTAAGAGCACAATGGGTTATGATGCGTCTTTGGGGGAAAAACAGCTAAATATTTACAAAACTTTCAGTTTTATGGTCATTAGTGTTAATTACTATTAGGTAGAATGTGTCTTAATTAAATTTTTTGTTTGTCAATAATAAACTTACGCTGAATGTGGTGGCGCAAAGTAAAGACATGCCTTTCAGAACTGGAAAACATTGACGCTAAAATAGCCAGCGCAAACATTTTGATGTTTACTAAAATCACACGCCTGGAATGCCTTCTTATTTGTCTGTTCTGCTCCCGATATTTTGCGTCTCCTGAAAGAATATTGCAAAAACAGCATGGGGGAAAGCACTAAAATGGATTGCATGCATCTTGCTTCAGGTTTAACAGGCACAATGCTCTCTGCACCATGTTAGTAAAACAGCTACAGCCTGTTTTTGCGACGCTGTGCGGTTTGCACCTGTTTTAACTAGCGCAAACAAAAAGCAAAAACATTAAAATCGTTTATTTGGCCTACATAGAGTTTTAGGTGTTATGGCGGTCACAATATCAAACATACTGTCATAAATTAAATGGAAAGTCTATCCTTATGTGCTTTTTTCTAAGCCAACGCAGGGAGAAATTTTCACCGGATTTGCTGTCTCGATTATGTGTACACTGTAAAAAAAAAAGAAGGGCTGACTGAACTTAAAAAAAGTAAGGCAACCAGCTGCAAAGCCTTTTTGAGTAAACTCAACTAATGTGCTTACATTGTGTGAACCTAAAAAAAGAGGTTAAATAGAAGCAGAATCTTAAATTCAACAAACTTAAGATAGTTAGTCAGGTCTACTCATGTCTCTGAGCTAACACAACTTATATTGTTAAGTTGAAACTAAATATTTGATCAACAACTTAAATGTGTGAATGAGTCTAAAAATTGACTCAGGAGTTTACTTCGAAATGCTTTGCAGCTGGTTGACTTATTAAGTTTGCTTAGCTACTCATTTTGACAACTCAGTGCACTTTAGAGGGGAACACATTTATGTAGTGATATGGTTACATGTATAGCAGAAGCTGGATGAGAACCTATGACCCTATGATTACAAGCAAACTACTCCACCCACCAAGCCACAGTCACCCACAGATGTTTAATGGTAACTTAACTAGGAGTACAGTAACTTAAAAAGAGCTTCTATTCTACTGTTTAAATGTTTTCAGTGATTTTTACCCTAATATTCATTTATTTATGTTCTCAAGTGTTTGCAAATCTATTTTAATGTAATTAAATAAGAGGAAAATCTACCTCCAGGCTCTCCTTATCTAAGTAACACGCATAGCGTTTTACTGAAAAGCCAATTAAAATAGCCAAAAGCTAATTATTTAATTACATTGAAATAGTTTTGCAAACAAACTTTTTTAGGTTCACACAATGTAAACACATTAGTTGAGTTAAATGGAAAAGGCTTTGCAGCTGGTTGCCTTACTTTTTTAAGTTCAGTCAACTTTTCTTTTTTTATAGTGTACTTTTTATGAGCCTCAGCATAAAATCCTGTATTCAAATTGCGTTCATTTACAGACTCGTAAAATTGGATATTGAACCAATAAATCAAAAGATAGTGAGATGCACGTAAGGCTGTAGGATAAGGGAATCAGCAAACAGGTGGATGTGCATCACTGGCAAAGAGCACATCTCTGTTACAATCAGCTTCAGTTATACCTTCAATGATTTTGCCAACCTTTTCTTTTTTTTTGCACATTGAAGATTGGAAGAATCCTCAAGTGTTTTTCTGATCACTCATCTGAAAAGCCTTCTACCTTCCTTTTAGCCATTAGCGGCGTCTGTCCCACCGGATGAAAAGTAAGAGGGAAGAAGAACAACTAAAGCAAAAAGGTTGCACGCTGTTTTCTTCTACCGTTTCTATTTTAAATCCGGTGCGCCACAACAGAAACCATCCGTGCCAAATCTTCCCAGCAGGATACAAAAAGCTTTGTCTATATCTGCTTCTCTTTGTTTCTCAAGACGCTGCAAGAACTTGCTCCCTGGATCGCAAACAAATTTTAAAATAAATCTTCAAAGTCTCCTTTATAGGAGCCTGTATTTTTCCTCACTGGTCTATCTCACACAACTAGATCATGAGACCGTTTCCTGCATGCACTCACACATGAAGGCCGTTTTTGTTTTCTTTCCTTTCATGCTAGAAAAAGGTCAAGAATCACTGCGTGAAACCTGTATTGATTGTTTACTGAGCTTCTCTCAGTCTTTTCCATCATTCGCAGGGCTTTCATGTGGGAGTGGGTGGGAGGGAAGGGGCCCCGCAACCGAACGCTCTTTAAAATGTGAACAACAAATTTGTGCTCTCCTACCATGATCCCCCCTGTCGTAAAGCAACTGAGTAGACACTAATGTGCAGGACAGAAGGCTCTACAGGGAACCTTGAAGTCAGAATGTCCATAGAACCACACTGAGTGTATGAGTGTTATTTGTTAGCAAACCTCTTGAGTTATAGCAACTAGGGATGTTCGATATCAGCTTTTTTTTACCCATATCTGATATACCGATACAGTCTAAATCTTTATTTCTGATGCGATATAACCAGACGTAGAGCTGAACGTTCAAGGTTGACCCAGAAATAAGATTTATTTCAAGTTTTGCCTAAAAAAATAATAAAAATATTTCTAAAGCCATATTGCCAATCTTTCATATTTTGACATTTTGATCGAGAGAAGTACCTAAAAATTTGATGTATGATATGTGAATCGTATAAAAGTTAGGTATAATACTTGTCAGTAAAAAAATAAATAAAAAATAACAATAATTTCCGATATTGCATCTTAATACCTATATTGGCAGATAATAATGGTTGACCGATAATATCATACATCCATTATAGAAAACTATTAGGAATAATAATCCAGTTGTTGCTAAATAACAAAAGTCGTTTTTAGGGCTGCTGTGTTTGTTTCAGTGTCTTTTTAGAGTATTCAATGAGCTGCACTTCTAGTAAAAAGCGTCACAGCTTAATCAAAAAGTACTTTCTGTCGTCCATCGCTCCTTGAGGGGGTATGCATTCACAAGCCTAGAAAAATTCTGAAACGACACTGTGATAGTAGGCATAGATGCCGTGAAAAGTTAGCACCCCCTGCTGTCCTGGTCGAGCAACGTGGAAAAAACAATGGAGAATGGAGAGGAAAAAAACGGAGAATCATAAACAAAAAGCGTCTCCGTCAATACGACTGCGTCTGAGTGGAAATTTGCGGTCAGAGAAGCATAAACTAGGCTTTAGGGGTGTTTCACCATTAACAACACTTACCTTACCAACATTGCTTAGAGCGTACACTACCATGATAGCCTCGTTAGGAATAACAATAGCCACATCAGTGTCCCTTAAAGGGGTAATTTGGATTTTTTTCAACCTGCGCCTTATTTTTAGCATTTATTACTTACATTTTCTCACCAGGGCTAGTTTTGACCCAGTTGGAGTGCTTCGGAAGAAGTTTATATCCAGTCGCGATGAGTGTATATCCATATAATGGGAGTCAATGTGGGTAGGAGATTTTCCGCCAGTAATAATGGATTATCTGCCACAAAACTCCTTCATTAAACCAATGTTTTGTTATCAATGGTTAGCACTACTCCCCTCAGAGTTCAGAACGTCTCTGGTGTTTATTTGTTCTCTTCCAGGGTTGATTTAGAGGCTTATAATACAACTTCACTAACATACGATTTCAGTTCAATCACTGCCATGTTCCATCCCAGTTGTACTCAGAGCAGGACTTTCTCTCTGTGCTCTACAGCAGGCGGTCAGACAGAATTTCCCCTCATTTAAACTCTCAAGATAATTCACCTGCTTTCAATTGTATTTTTCTATGAGGTGTAATTTTACATCGAAGCTCATGTTTGGCCATTTTACTGTATATCTTACATGTAGGCGTAACTTAATTAATGAGATTCAAAGAATGGATCATGGAGGAGTTTTTAGAGGGAACATTTTTAAATGAGAATAAAAAGAACACGTTTGTAGCAAAGTAAAGCAACACAATGCCTCTGGCAAAGAGCCGGCCAGACAAAACTGTCAGAAAGAAACCATCCAGGCATCCTAGAGGGTGAACAACAATCTATCTGTTCTTATAACATATAAAGAGATGGAAAAATACAAAAATTATTCTTTAGCCTCTGAAGTTCAGCGACTACACTCTGTGCAGGTTGTTTTTCAGTAAATCTAAATGGCTAGTTAGCCGGGAGAGCGAGGACCCTACTGTTAAACTCAGAAGCAACGCAACACATTAGAGGTGAAGAAACTGAATCGTTTGACATTTAAGGGATTTTGCCCTTGGCTTTTCTCCTTCTCTCATACTGCAGCAATGTTCCACCACTTACTGCATAAATATATAACTGCGACATAACTGCGAGACATGATTTTCAGATTGATGTGTGAACTACGGGAAATTAACTGGTGAGATTTATCATGAAAAATTATGTAAACGCAAACCAAGTGTTCAACATGGAAACCAGAACACGACAAGTTAGTGAACAGCAAGGTCATGGCTAACTAGGTTGTTAGATGGATGGAGGTAAATTTCAGTGGATGGACGTAGAATTACTGAAGGAAAGAAGAAGCTGAGTGTAACATATGCATGCAGATGTAGATCCTCAGACCTCACAAACTAAGTGACCGCCCAAAAGGGAGAATTGTGAGCGAGGTCACCTGGACACCTCTGACTACGCTTTAAGAGTTAGGAGTTTCAGCAGCCGAGATGTGAGACCCTCTGCATACAGCAAATCCTGCCCAGTCAGTGCTTTATGGAAAAGAAGCGATGAGAAAGCCCCCGATAAAAAAAACTCACATAACGGCTTGACTAGAATTTGCCAAAAGGCCTGTAGGAGATTTCATGGTCAAGTGGAAGAAAGTTATTCGGTTTGATGAGACCAAAAAGGAGCTTTTTGGCCATCAGACACGTTATGGAGATATGGTTACTACATACTTACAATTACTCAGTTACATTTATTTGAGTAACTTCAAAAAATATGTTAGGAGCAGTTTATTAGATGGTAATTTTTACTTTTACTTGAGTAATATTTTTATGAGGCATCACTACTTTTCCTTGAGCAAAGTTTATACCCACAGTGAATAATTGTACTGAATGACACCGAATGCTAGTTTTACTAGGGATGCAACGATACCACTTTTTTTCAAACCGTTACAATACTGATAAATGGATCAGAGTACTTGCCGATACCGAGTACCGAATACCGATCGTTCTACCACGCACAAAAAATGCAACGAATTGGAAGGCAGGTTTTATTTTCTCTTCTGCTTTTTACAACAAAAGAGGTCGAATTAGATACAAAATATCAATAAAAATGACTACAAAGCTAAAATTTCAAGTTAAAAGCAAATATGTTCTGTTAAATTATTGCATTTTCCACATTTTAACCATTGATTAATGGTTTCGGTTAACTTTAACTGATATGAATACATTACATGGTATCGGGGCCGCTACCCGATACCAGTATCGGTGTCAGTGCATCGTTAGTTTTAAACAAAAATTCACGAGACTCACACATAGAGTTTATATTGATGTGAAGTCTCTGGTTTGTACACAAGCCTACTAAGTTTAAGGTTACTTCTATCCGCTGAGCCTATTGTGCCATTGAGCTCAAGTGGGCATACCTTATCCTGGTCTAACATGTCTATATAATCTACAGGTTTCTTAGACGAAGCAATTTTATTTGTATCGCACTCTTGCAAGGTGCTTTACATGATTATGTGATGAAGAAACAAACAACACACTTTATATATAATCAAACAATGAAAATCATTAAATACAATATGAGAGAAAGTAAAAAAATGGCAATGAAGCATAAAATACACAACATATGAGACACGATGAAGCATAATCTTTTACTCAAAGGCAGCTCTAAACAGATTAACAAAACAGAGTATTAAGTTTTGATTTAAAGCAGCTCATAGTTTCAGCAGCTTTGCAGTCGTCAGGCAGCTGGTTCCAGATAAGGAGAGGATAGAAACTGAAAAGCTGCTTCTCTATGTTTGGCTGTGATTCTAGGAGTGATCAGTAGACCAGATTTGGAAGACCTGAGTGGTCTGGATGGTTGGTACGGTGACAATAGGTCCTCAAAATATTTTGGAGCTAAGCCATTCAGTGATTTATAAACTAGTAGGAGTATTTTACAATCTATTCTCTGAGCTACAGGGGTCCAGTGGAAGGACTTTAGAACAGGGGTGATGTTCTCTACTTTCCTGGTTCTAGTGAGGACGTGAGCAGCAGCATATTGACGGAGAAATTTTTTGTTTATGGTTCTGCGTTTTTTTCCTCTCCCCTCTCCATTGTTTTTTCAGCGCTGCTCAACCACAACAGCAGGGGGTGCTAACTTTTCATGCCGTCTCTGCCTACTATCACAGCATCGTTCTTTTTTGTTTCTAGGCTTGTGAACGTATTTCCCCCTCAAGCAGGAATGGACTACAGAAAGCAGGTTTTGATTAAAATGTAAAAGTACAGATTAGATAGATTAACCTTTCAATATAAAGCATCTAGAGGACAAATGCTGCATTAACTACTGATTACAGCGACTTTAAAGCCCTGTTCCGGTGAAGCGACCTCTGGCTGTTACTGAAACTGACCATCACAGGCATACGCTCTCCGTTGAGAGAGACGGATAGTTAAAAATTGCGCTGTACTCCGTGCGTCCTTGCGTAGGTGACGGAGAGCCCTTGTGTAAACGGATAGTGGCGTTGCGTAAATCCGTCTCCGTCAAAAAGGGGAAGCATAAACTAAGCTTAAGTTCTTATCCGTGTGAATGCACAAAAAAGGTTTCTACAGTCTGAAAGTGACTAAACACGCACTGAAACGGCGACTTTCCTCCTGGAACGGTAAGCTAACTCGTTTGCTAACATGGTTAACATTAGCTGTCAGTTAAACCCCTCTACGATACATTCCTCACTGGACTGGGTTCAGGCTGGTCACTGGGCGTATTTGCAGCAAACCAGGCAACACAACAAATGGGATGATTTTTCTATTTTTACAACCACAATCAATACACACTAGATGTCTCTATTGTGTTCATGTTCCATATTCAATTCAATTCACTTTTATTTATATAGCGCCAGTTCACAACAAATGTCATCTCAAGGCACTTTACACCAAAAGTAATCTCAATAGAGTTATACAAACATTCCAATCAGTTAAGTTTTCTATGTAAGGAATCCCAGCAGATTGCGTAGAGTCATCGGCTTGAGGTTGTGCCCGGATCATGCAGACTCCAACCACAGCAATTCCTCAGCAAACCCTCATACTGAGCAAGCATGTAGCGGTCATCTGCCACGACCATCTGGGGGTCTGAGAAGACAGAGAAGAGACAGCATGGAGGATGCTTGGTGACTTTGAGCATCATCTGGACCAACACTTCCTATCCAGCAGGGGTCATTATAGCTGAGCAGGGTACCAGACCGGATAGAGCTTCTATGGGGAGAAAAACACTGAGAGAAAACTGGGTTAACAATTGCATTAACATTAGGAAAACTATATCTGGAGAGTAGTAGAAAAGAAAAGTAGAAGGTGTGTTAGGGTCAGTTGAGTATGAAAAAGCATACTTTCCCCCCCCCTAACTCTTAAGTCTATTAGCAATTTACGGTGTAAGGGAGATGGAGTTGAGGAGGGCTGCCGGACAGGGCTGCATCCTCCCCTCGCTGGATCGGGCTGAACACTCCATCTCCCTCTACTCCCTGCCTGGAAATCCAGGAGGAAAGAAGGAGGTAAGTGGGTAAGTATTGTAATGCTTATGCTTCTCTCCTTGCTCATAGGACTGTGCCCTCTCCAGAATCTATGTATTAGAGAGATAATATTATTGGTAAGTGAAATAACTGGAGTAGATAAAGGCCCGCTCTTCCGAAGACTCTGGCATTATCTTTGCCCATCACTTTCTAGATTCAACCTTTGTTCAATTCTCTAATCATTTTATTCTGGTAAATTAATACATTACTGTTAGAAATCGGAGAGGGATTATAAGGTCTAGTGTCTGTATAAGTAACTATAAGCTTTATCAAAAAGGTTTTAAGCCTTGTCTTAAAAGCATACAGAGTATCTGCCTCACAAACTAAAACTGGGAGCTGGTTCCACAGGAGAGGAGCCTTATAACTAAAAGATCTGCCTCCTATTCTACTTTTTGAAATCCTAGGAACTACCAGTAGACCTGCATTCTGAGAACGAAGTGCTCTGTTAGGAACATATGGAACATATATTGATGTACGATGATGTACGATGGAGCTTGATTATTAAGGGCTTTATACGTAAGGAGGATCTTAAACTCTATTCTGGATTTAACAGGGAGCCAATGGAGAGAAGCCAAAACAGGAAAAAAGTAATCTCTATTTTTAATATTCATCAGAACTCTTGTGGCAGCATCTTGGATCAACTGAAGGCTTTTGATTGCATTTTGTGGACTTCGTGATAATAAGGAATTACAGTAGTCCAGCCTCGAAGTCACAAATGCATGGACTAGTTTCTCTGCATCACTCCTGGACAGAATGTTTCTAATTTTAGCAGAATTCCGAAGGTGAAAGAAAGAAATCCTAGAAACCTGTTAAATATGAGATTTAAATGTCATGTCTTGGTCAAAAATTACACCAAGGTTCTTTTCATTATTACCAGAGGCAAATTAATGCCATCCAGATGAAGTGATTGACCTAGCAGTTTCCTTTTTAAAGGTTCTGGTCCAAAAACAACTTCTGCCTTGTCTGAATTTAGGAGCAGAAAATTCAGAGTCATCCAAGTTTTTATGTCTTCCAGACATGCTTGTAATCTACCTAACTGATTGGTTTCATCAGGTTTTATTGATAAATATAATTGTGTGTCATCAGCATAACTGTGGAAATTCATACCATGTGGTCTAATTATTTTACCAATTGGAAGCATGTATATAGTAAAGAGAATCGGCAAAGCAGGACATGGCAACAACAAAAGAAAAAAAAAGAAGAGAAACTTTACGGAGATGTTGATTGAAGTGCTAGTGGGTGAAGTGGAGGCTAGAGGAGACATTTTATTTGGTGGACATAGCAGCGGTTTCACAAATAAAAGGAAGAACTGCGGGTGGCAGCATGTGGCGTCTGCAGTGCAGACTGTAAGTGCAACTGACAGCTCGGTACCCGAAATAAATTTTAAAAAAGTGGTCGGACCTCAAAGTCGAGAAAAAAAAAAAAACTTGCATCCCACCGCCAGAGTGGGTGTCCTACTGGAGGGGGTATGTGTACACCCGAGCTGACACCAAATTTGAGCATATTTTAAGGAGACAGACTAATATGCCGTGTCTTTTCAGCTCTTAGGTGGTGAGGATTAGGAGGCTGAGGAAGATGAGGTTGCCCAGTGTCTAGTGACAGCCATTGGTACCTTAAATGATACAATAAAACAATTTTACATCCTGAACGATCCTTGCTCCCTGGGTGAAGGCTTCCTGTCGAGGAGGAGGCGGCTGTGGGTCAGGGTTCTCATGCTGGGGAGGGGAATTTCCTCGGACGGGGCCCTTGTAGTAATATGGGTGCAGTCAATTGCGCCGATTATGTTTGGGAAACCGGACATTGCTGCAAATTGCATCTTAATTTAGGCGTGATGTATTGCCTCCCCATTTTAATGATCCCATCCAAGACTGCAGGCATTATTGTGCTCAGGGACAGCAGATGATTCAATTTATTAATTGGCACACAGTCCCGGGCCCTTTTATCTGAGTTTAAGGTTTTGAGATAAATTTTATGAATCTATTTTAATATTGAAAAATGTTTTTAGAAGAGCTATAGCTCACTGCAAAGCTACAATATAGATATCATTGCTGGCTTGGATGTTTATAATAACATGAATCCATAATTAATGTTTGGTGTGAAGTGAAATGATATGTGTGAGAGGAGTAATATGCAGTCTGGCTGCAGTTCACCACCTCACCAACTGCGTCATTGATTTCCCCCTGTCTCCAAAATCTCAGTACGCATGGGTCAGAGTTGGCGTACAGGTGCGCACATTTTCCCCTCAAGTCTGTTTTTTATAAATCACAACTTTTGCTTTGAAAGTGGCGTACGCCAGTTTCAGGCCCCGTTTTGTTCGTACGCAATGTTTATAATGAGACCCCAGAACAGTCACAAATCCATTATCTGAAGCCATTAAATATAATTAGTAACTTTTACCAGTGCTGTTTCAGTGCTATGATGAGCTCTAAAATCTGACTGAAATTCCTCAAACATGTTGTTGCTGTTTAGATGCTCACATACTTGATTAGCAATTATTTTCTCAAGAATTTTGGATAAGAAAGGAAGGTTAGATATAGGTATGTAGTTAGCTAAATCATCTTGACCAGTGAGGGTTTCTTAAGTAAAGGTTTGATTACAGCAACCTTAAATTCCTGAGGCACATATCCATTTATGAAAGATAGATTCATGTATAGAATAGGGCCAGTAATCAGAGGGAACACTTCCTTAAATAATTTGGTTGGTATTGGGTCTAACATACAAGTTGAGGGTTTTGATGAAGCTAATATTTGTGATAATTCCGAAAGTTGAACAGAATCAAAACGGTACATACATAAACATGGTTCTACAGTTCTCTCTGATACTGCCTCCGTTGCTGAGAGACAGTTAGTCATGTTTGGGAGAATGCCAATGATTTTATTCTTTATAGAATTTTTTTTACTTATGAAGAATCCCATAAAGTCATCACTACTGAGAGAAGGGGGAATAGTTGGCTCAACAGAGCTATGACTCTGTGTAAGTTTGGCAACTGTACTAAAAAGAAACCTAGGATTGGTTTTATTTACCTCTATTAATGATGAGAAATATGCTGTTCTAGCTTTTCAAAGGGCGTTTTTATAAAGTAGTAGACTCTTTTTCCAAGTTAGAAAGAAAGTGTGTAGAGCGCCATTTTCTCTCCAGTTTCCTAGTATTCTGCTTTAAGTATGCAACTCTGCACTAAACCAGGGAGCCAATCTCTTATGGCTGATTACCTTCTTTTTTAAGAGGGGTTACACTGTCTATTGCCAAACGCAGTGAGGAAGTAATACTTTGAACCAGACCATCAATTTCTGAAGGGTTAGTGTTCGAATTACTACCATCCACTATGTTATTCTGAGACACATACGGAAACAAGAATGGAGCAGATTCTTTAAAACTTTCAACCTTTAAACATAGAAAACCCCAGGAAATCAGTGAAACAATGCTTTCTTTGTTTTGTAATCAATGATTACAAAACAACAAAATGATTACATGGTAGGAAGCCTAGAACAAACATTTTGAAAATCGTTCTTTAAAGTGAAATCGGAATCAACTAAAGCTGGTATCGGCATGTTCACAGTTTAGTATCTCTGACAGAAAGAGCCATGAGAGCAGTGGTGAGCTTCTACAGTCAGGGTTCTGGAAACAGGAAGAGTGGATTGCGACAGGTGGTAAATAGGAACTCTGTACACCAGCGAGGTAACAGGTGGTCAGGGAGAGCTGCATCAGCCTTACTTTCATTTGCATCTTATAAATATTGATAAATTAATAGCTTCCTCCATCTGGTGTGTGTGTTCTAGGCTGTCGCTCCTGTACAAGGGTGTCCGTTTCGTTCCTGGAGGTGTTGAACCATCTCCACACTAATGTGGGTTTTTTTTTCCTCCTGCAACAGTCTGGGTGACTAAGCAACAGTGTGAACTCGCTACACGGACTCGCTCCATGTGATCCTTTGAGAAGAATTTTAGCTAGAGTGTTCCTCCCTGAAAATGATTTCTCTCTGATCTTAATTTGAGTAAAGCCAGCCAAAATAAAAGGAGAGGAGAGAGAACTTCAGTAGGCTATTTTCACAGGATGTTGACATCCCAGGAGCAGACGTTTCTGTCACTGTAATAGCTTGTTAATTAGCGTATGACGAGACAGAGAGAAGAAAGGCGCTTTTCGGGTACCTCCTGCTGTGCTTCAAATGTGTAATGCAGCGCAGCTGGAGTCATCGACGCCCACTTTTAACTGCCCTGTTCGCTGCCTGTCTCTCTCTCTTCTGCTTTGATTTTTGTCTCTCTAGAAAAGGCTTCTTTTAGCTGACAAGATCAGCTTGTTGTATCTGTATGTGCTCGGGGTTGAATATACACGCTTAGCTCCGACTTCCGAGGGCATTTTGCACATTAATCTTCCAAAATCTCTTACAAGCAAGTGTTCCACGCCTTTGAAATGATTTGCAACCGACGCCGCCTCTGTGTGTTAAGAAAATAAATCAGCCTTGTGATAAAAGCAAAGAGGTAATTAAATGAGCTAATAGACCTTATTAGCTATTCATCAGCTGCAGCTGCATTCAAACTTTTTCCCTGAGGCACAGTTTTCCTCTCAAGCAAAAGTCTTTGAAACAGGTAGCGGAGCACCTTTTTGAATACCAAACAGCCCAGACTGCATGTTTTTTTTCTCCCCCCTCCTGCTCATCCACGTGAATCATTTGACAACAGAGCAGCCATTTTTCACGGTCGGCTAATTCGGCACAATGCCTGCGAGCGAGGTAGACAAGGAGGGCCGCGGGGAGAATGTCACGGGTATTTGAGAAAGGTTAGACAGAAAGGAGAGAGTGTTGCGATCATACGCGCCATTCATCATCACTTTTATACCACCTAGTGCCTCTGTTGAGGTCTGTTTGCCTCGAAGTGGATGTGTGTAGTTATGTTTTCAAGGTTTCTGCCTGTGCTCAAAATACCTCGTGACAATTTGTGTGTTTTCACTCCAGTGGTTTAAAGCGATGTTTATATCCGCTTCATACAGGAAGGAAATGTGCTTTTAATATCTGATATACAGTGCGGCAAAAAAGTATTTAGTCTACCACCAACTGAGCAAGTTCTCCCACTTAACAAGACGAGAGAGGCCTGTAATTTTCATCATAGGTATACATCAACTATGAGAGACTAAATGAGAGGGAAAAAATGCTGAAAATCACATTGTTTTTAAAGATTTTATTTGCAAATTATGGTGGAAAAGAAGTATTTGGTCACCCACAAAAACACAAGATTTCTGGCTCTCTCAGCCCTGTAATTTCTTATGTAGGAGGATCCTCTTTCCTCCACTCGTTACCTGTATTAATGGAAGCTGTTTGAACTACTGCTTCATAGTATGTACTAGGGCTGGGCGATATGAGCTAAAATTAATATCACGGTATACTGAGTAGTTCACCTCGATAAGGATAAGTGGACGATAACAATGACCACAACCCCCACGACCTATTCTGTTGTCAATGTCTGGAACTCTAAAAAAACTGATAACCTAAAGCTAAATGATACGATAACTTTCCCAAAACTCAGTAGACAACTTGGTGGTAGACAAAAGCAAAAACATGCTGTTAAAACTGGACATGGAATAAAGTTCACAAACATATATTTACCTCTCTCAGAAGCTGAGAATAATGATCAAAGTGAACCAGAGAGAAATACACGGACAAAAATGGAGAGAAACTCTGTGCAAAATGTCAAGGACAAAGATATTCTCTTTCCGTTGAGAAGGAGCGATATCTAATATAAACATGGAAAGAATTGTCACAAGGAGCTTTCCGAGCGCTACAGTTCGTGACATCACAGAGGTTCTAAACCAGGAAATTACAAATAACCCTGGGATCGAACAAATGGTAATACATGTTGGTGCAGTGGACGTAAGAAATAAACAGTCTGAAATCTTAAAAGACAACTTTACTAAACTGTTTGAGAGACTTGATTGTCTGGACAAAGAGGCAATACAAGTTTTTTATGAGTGGGCCTCTCCCAAATATTGATGGAAAAATAAACAAATTCTCACGGCTGTTTCAATTGAATACATGCCTGTCCAAAGTCTGTGAGTCAAGAGGACTGTATTTTATAGAGAACTTTAATCTGTTCTGGCAACGTGACGATTTGTTTAAAGCAAACGGCCCACACTTGAGCAGAGGTGGAGTGAGACGACTGACGGATAACCTCCTCCTCCACGTTCTATGGAATCAGGGAAGGCCAAAGCTGCAAGAGAGAGAGAGAGCAGAGAGGAACGAGAGAAGAGCTCTAGGCTTGCCAGCAAAGGCTTGGCCTGCATCCCTGACAAAAGACTCAGTCTGAGCAGTGTCATCAGTATCTACAGCATCTAAAGCACCATCTACAGCTGCACCATCAGCGCCAAAAGTAATTGACCCGGCCACAGCACCTGCATTACCTGCTCCTGCATCACAGGGGAAAAACTCCCCTGCCGCACCACCTGTATCTCTGGGGAAAAACTCAGCACAGTCTGCATCAACAGGAAATGATTCAGTCACAATAGCAGTACCACCTGCATCTGAATCTACATGGAAAAACTCAGCTTCAGCACCACCTGCATCCAACTGCTACATCTACACCTTCCAGAGACTTTTCAGGATCGTTTGTTTCTCCAGAGTCACCTATGAGATTTCCCAACCACTTTGAAAACTTGGTACAGGATGGGATTAAAATGGTTCCCCTCACTCCAGTCATTTCAAAATCAAGGCCCTTGTCCCCAAAGAAGTATCGTGCTCCACCAACCAAGGTCTCCCCAGCTCGGCCCCCACCACCGGTGCCCACAGCCGTAACCTCCAGCAGCTTCACTGCTGCTGTCTAGATCGTTAAGTGCCTCTGCGTTACCATCATGCAAAGCAAACTCAAAACCAACCAGAGGTCCGGAGAGGGAGTGTGCTCTCTTAAAAAATCAGTACAGTCAAACCACGCAGATTAGATAATCAAAGACATTTAATCCATATCCCTTGCAAAAGATTCCATGCACTCAAACACAGATAAATCTCAAAGATGCTGTTCTCAATGTCAGATCATTAAAAACAAGTCATTTTTAGTAAATAGTTTAATTTCCTCTTATAATTTGAATTTTATGTTTTTAAGTGAAACTTGGCTCAACAAAAACACTAGCAACGTATTTTTTTTTTTTTGATTGAGTGTAGTCCACCTCACTTCAATTTTGTGTCTGAAAAACGCCAAAACAAGAGGGGAGGGGTATATCACAATATATTGACCCACAAACTGTAATTTGTTTGTTTTTCCCATCATTTGAGTATGTGTCATTCAAAATGGAGATTAAACAATCTTCCATACTTTATATGACAATTTACAAACCACCACAGAAATGTTTCATTGAAGATTTTACTGAATTGCTTACATTTGTTTGCACTGAATTTGATTGTTTAGTAATTTAAAGTGATTTTAATGTGCATGTGGCTGTAACCAATGATAGACATACCAAAGAACTTAGTGCTGTCCTTGAAATGTTTGGTTTAACTCAAACCGTGAGTGATGCAACTCACAACAAAGGCCACACTCTAGATCTAGTCATTACAAAAGGTGTTAATATATCAAATGTCATTGTTGTTGATGTTGCTTTGTCTGATCAATTTTGTGTCTTCTTTGACCTATCTGTTGTACCCAAACCAGTAGTGGGGCCTGGAGTTATTCAGAGAAGACACATAAATGATACAACAAGGACAAAGTTCATGGAACTGATCAGATTTGAAAATCCCCCATGTTCAAATGTTGATAATCTATTGGACTCCAACACTTCAAGGGTTGTGCTCCTGTCAAGGTTAAAACGGTTAACATTAAGCAAAAGGCACCTTGGAGAAATGAAGTTTCGGTCAGGGCATAAAAAAGAGAGTGCCGGAAAGCCAAACGGAAATGGCACAAGTAAAGCTTCAGGTTCATTATGAGGTTTACAAAAAAGTGCTTTTCTCGTGTTCTGTTTGCCACAGTGAACAGATTAACTAATCCTCAAGTTTCATTGCCCTTAGAACTACATCTACACACATCTAAGTGCAATGAATTTGCAATATTTTTTTTAAGTCCAAGGCATTAAAAATGCTATAATTATCACAAAACAAATAGCAAAACTGTTTCCAGATAAACACCTTGAGCTTACACATTTTACACCTGTCAGTGACAAAACAATCGAAGAGGTTATCTCTGGTCTGAGTTCATGTACATGCTGCCTTGATGAATTACCCACTCGATTTCTAAAGTCTGTGCTGCGCAGCATGTTACCACAACTTAGTCAGTTAGTTAACGTTGCACTTGAGACTGGAACATTCCCAAATGCTTTAAAAACTGCAGTCATTAAGCCTCTTCTAAAGAAGAGCAGTCTTGATCCCACAGTACTGAGCAACTACCGACCCATATCAAACCTACCATTCTTAGGAAAAGTCCTACAAAAAGTAGTATATCAACAGCTCACTTACTTTCTCCTATCTAACAATGTGTTTCATACTTTCCAGTCAGGCTTTAGGCCCCACCACAGCACTGAGACAGCTCTGATCAAGGTGACAAATGATATCGACATGAATACCAATGCAGGCAAAGTCTCAGTTTTAGTTCTGCTGGACCTAAGATCTGCCTTTGTCACAGTGGACCATGGGATCTTACTTCACAGGTTAGAAAACTGAGTGGGAATCTCTGGTACTGCTCTAAACTGGTTCAAGTCCTATCTCGAGGACAGGAAGTACTTTGTCCAAATTGGCAGCTGTGTCTCGGACAAAATTCCCATGACCTGTGGAGTCCCCCAGGGGTCAATCTTGGGACCACTTTTATACAACTTGTGCATGCTTCCATTGGGTCAGCTAATTAACAGCAATAATGTGTCCTACCATAACTATGCAGATGACACTCAGGTCTACGTGTCACTGACGGCAGGTGAACATGGGCCTATAGATACACTCTGTCACTGTATTGAACAGATCAGTGTTTGGATGCAAAGCATCTTTCTCCAGTTAAATTCAGACAAAACTGAGATAATTGTTTTTGGCCCACAGACACAAAGAGAAAGTGTTATCAGTCATCTTAAGTCTCTCTGTCTTCAACCAAAAAATCCGGTTAGAAATCTAGGGGTAATCATGGACTCGGACCTGAACTTAAACAGCCACATCAAAGCAATAACATCAACAGCTTTTTACAATCTGAAACACATAAACGAGCTGTTAGACAGCTGCAGTGCATCCAGAACGCTCCGGTCTCTGCACTGGCTTCCTGTCACTCAGAGAATAGAATTTGCAAGAGTGACTGCAAGAGTGCAGATAAAATACTTTCAATTGTCATATGCACGGGTAAAAAAATACAGATAAAAAGTGGAGCACAGAAGAGCAAGGCAAGGCAAGTTTATTTGTAGAGCACAATTCATACAGAAGGCAATTCAAAGTGCTTCACAGTTGCATAAATTAAGAAAACAGATCAACGGGGAAAAAAACAAAAAAACAAAATCAACTTAAAAAATAAAAGAATCATTTACAATAAAAAGCAAGAGTGCAGATAAAATACTTTCAATTGTCATATGCACGGGTAAAAAGAACAGTTTTCAGCCTGGATTTAAACATTGTTAGAGTTGAGGCTCGTCTCACATCCTCATGAAGACTGTTCCAGAGTTTAGCTGCCTGAAACTGAAATGCAGCCTCATCGTGTTTATTGTTGACTCTGGGAACCACCAGGAGACCCCTCTCTGAAGTTCTCAGGGCCCGAGATGGTTTGTAAGTCTCTAACATGTCAGAGATGTACTTTGGTGCCAAACCATGAAAAGACTTGTACACAAGCAGAGCTGTTTTAATTTCTATTCTCTGAGCGACAGGAAGCCAGTGCAGAGACCGGAGCACTGGACTAATATGGTTGTATTTCCTGGTTCTTGTCAGGACTCGAGCAGCAGCGTTCTGGATGTACTGCAGCTGTCTAACAGCTCGTTTAGAGAGGCCAGTGAGCAGGCCGTTACAGTAGTCTAACCTGCTGGAGACAAATGCACCATAACTCATAAATAAATTCTTTAAAAATCAGACGTAATTGTTTTTGTTTTGTTTTTTTTCTCATTTTGTCTCTGATATTATGAAAGTTACAGGTTTCTCATCTTTTTAAGTGGAAGAACTCGTGGTTGGTTAAATACTTTTTTGCCCCACTGTATCATCAATCAGCAGTGGCTCAGTCTTAGCTATGTTTCTTTGAACAAGATGTCATCACTTGTTTCAAAAAAGGGATTAGAACTGCATTTAAAGGCAATAAGGAGAGAAAATAAAATACAATCTATTTAGGTTACGTTTAGGCATATTATTTTGCTCCATAATTCATTAGAATAGCTAAATTTATTGACACAAAAATGTGCATTGTTAAAGTAGATGGATTCAAAATGCTTTTTTGGTTCATCTGTAGGAAAATAGGAATGGTGATTCATCTTCTTATCTCCAAACTTAAAGAGGTTTATTAGCAATACTAATCCGAGTTAGTATGATCAATATACGGCAATGGTTATACGTGCTGTTCTTAACTGCATGATGCCATGTAGTCTTACTGTGTTTTGTCCTGTAGTTTTATCCTTCTGGGTTTTTTAGCTTAGTTTCTACAGGCATAAGGACAAAACTAATTCTGCTGTTGGGTCACACACAGCCATCGGGTGGCGCAAATCTGCTCTCTTCCACCGGAAGGAGGAGAAGCAGAATCTATAAATAGGGCTGACCAACCAGCTGTTCGGTCTTCTGCATGCTGCTGCCGGCCGGAGGAGCAACAGAACAAAATCATCCACTACCTTCCTTTTCTGGAGAAACTCGCTTCAAGGGACCCAAAGACCACACCAGGTGAATCCTACACATTGATAAAAAGAATGTTGTGTTATCCTCAAAGCCCGACAGAAGGTTCCCTGAGTTTCAGAGCGCTGAGAGAGACGGAGCTGAGTGCGACCCACAGTGGGAGTTCAAACCAGCTGAGAGCCTGAACCAGCTGGAATCTGCATCCCTTCGTGCCAGAAGCTGCATCGAACTGCCAACACATAACTGATAAGAGTGGCCGAGTCGGAGAATCCAGAGGTACTGTTCATGAGTGTCGGGGCCAGCCGTCACACAGCTGAACCCAGAAAGGAGGGAAACGACGTCCCGATTGGAAGCTCCAGGAGATACTAGCCTGCTAACTAGCTGAGCAACCCTTTGTTAGCCTGCTGGGCTAACATCGTCTGAAACCAGGGGTGGCCGGGACAAAAATTCTGGCATTTTCTCTTGAGCCCACTACATTATCAGCGGACACTTAATAGAAGTCAACAAATTTTTCAGTGACTCCTCTCTTCATACCAAAAAAGATAGTCATATTGTGTGATAATTAACAAATAAAGAATGTAAATTAATCCAAGGAGTAAAATTCACAGCTATAGCAATCAATCAATCACAAAAGAGGTTATGTTATGACTAAGGGTGGGGCCAGACTAACGGGAAGAACCTTCGTGATACCCTTTCAGTTTTTAGTCTGTGATTGTAGTGTAAGCCCAGTGTTAGTTATAACCAGACCCAGACAATAAAAACAAAAACATCATAAATGATCTAATTATCCCCAGTCTGATCACCATCAAACATGGGGATATGACTGGGGGGAGGGGGGTATACATTTTTAACTTGGTCGTGTGGGGTGGGGTTGGGGGATATACAGTACAGGCCAAAAGTTTTTTGATTTTCTTTATTTTCATGACTACGTTAAAATAAAGAAAATGAACTGAATGAGAAGGTGTGTCCAAACCTTTGGCCTGGACTGTATATGTGGTGTTAAATTGTTAATTTTGTATAGCACTTTGAACTGTATTTCATTGTATGAAAGGTGCTTTATAAATAAAGTTGATTGATCTAAATAGAAACACATTACAAACAGTAGCAGCATTAGAGCTGAAACGTCTTTGTTTTAGAGGTGACTCAACCATAATGAAACCATCAATAGAGAACTGAACGGGACATCGGTACATTATAAATTATCTAATTGAAAATTGAGCAAGTTAGCGTTATTTAAATAGTACAAAAACCTTTAACAGCAATGTTACCAAAGGGGGCAGCTGACTGCTGTGAGATGGTCGCCGTGTTGCTACGTGCTGTCTAATGCCGAACAGCGTGGGTAAGGTCTCTAGTGTTTACACATGTCTATGGTCTAGCCAGCCATGATCCACCATCAAAACACCTAGCAGAGAAAGGCCCACCTATGTGTAGTGCTTGCTGTAGCCTTAGAAATGTATAGGCTTCAAATAGACATCATTTTGTATATGGCTTCAAACTATTAAATTTGTGAGCTTTTTGGGGGGTTTTTTACGCCGACAAAGCGTGCGGTGTGAACTTGACTTAATGTTTGTGCTCGAAATGTTTATGTGTAAATGTTCGTTTTGCCAGGCAACAACTTGTCCCTCTTCCCTTGGAACTATTTGTGTTGACATAGCTAAATAAATTATTCAATATGCAAACAAATCATAATCTATGATCTGTCGATTATTATTGTTAAAAATACAATGAGCTTGTAGAACTGTTGTATAAAAGCAATATCACACGAGAGAGAGTGCTTTTGTGCTTTATTGTTCAACACACACATATGACAAGGTTTATGGTCAATAGACTGTAAAAAGTTAATTCCTTCAGATTATGAGACTGACATAGACATTTGACTATTAAAATAGTTCCTGATAAAGGTGGTGCCCCGAAAATATTAATTATTTTTCATAAATTATTAATCTTATTGACTGCCATAAGCAGTCCTTTGACTATTAATAGCCAAATGACTACATTCTTGGTAATATCCCCAACACTGCGTTAGGCCCTCTCCAGTGACATCTGACTGACAGCCGCCACTATAAGGTGCATATTTTCAGCAAGGTTCTGCTTTCAAGTATCATCCCTTCTGAAAGTCAATAAACTGTGTTGGCAGACTGATGACATGTGATGAATGGTTTTCTGAGACACAGTCTTTCCCATGTTTAACAATAGCCGTGACCTTCAACACTGAAGGCTCGAATGAACCAATTTGTTGTTTGCCAGCAGTCATCAGAACTAGTTTATACTTCTCAGTCAGCAAGTTTGCACTCAGATGCAGACATTAACGCAGACGTCTTTTGTGTATACTTTTTCCATTGGTGTGTATGTGCAAAGCAATTTAGCACCAGGACAGCAGGGTGTGCTGACTAATTCTGGTGGGTCTACCTAACATTCCAGTGTCATTTCTTGTTAACTAGAGTTTATTTGTTCAGCTTGTGAATGCATTTCCCCACAAGAAGCAATGACCGACAGAGAGTATGTTTTGATTGAATACTGTTTTTTTTTTATTGTTCTCTACACCTCCTGGTGTTCAAAATCCCATATTAGATAAACTTAACATGTTGAATTGACCTCTGGCTGTTGTTGAACCGACTAATCACAGGCATACTCAATCACACTCTCTGTTGACGGAGACGGAAAATTGGCCTCTATTCCGTTCTACATTGTGGAGGTGATGAAGAGGCTTTGATTTGATAGATAATGCTTTTGCTTCAGTCCGTTTCGATTTAGATGGAGAACAATAACTATGAACTAGGCTTAACAGCACACTTCTTCTGCTTTGTGTTTATAATCGCCTTTCAAACGACAAATTAGTGCACTATCGCCAGCAATTAGTACGAAGTATGTATCACAGTCAATACATCGCCCGGCTGCCAATGCGCCATGTCTGGTTACATCTGCTTTCTAGGCCATTACAGCTGTCCCTGTGGGCAGCTGTTTACCAACTGGCAAAAAAAAAAAGAGCACTGCGTTATTTTTAGGTTAAAACGAACGTGCTAATGATAGCTCTGATGAAAACCTTGTGAAAAATACACACATGGAAGGATTTTAGTTTTTCCTGGAATGTGTTTAGCGTCAGATTATGTTCGATTTTGGACGTAAGACTTTTTATGGACCAGGTATTTTATTGACCCTTACCCTCATTGATGGGCACGAACTTTGCATGGTGACGGAAAGAACAAGATCATGGATACAAGCGACTGAATTGAATTTCCTCTGCAGGATCTTTGTTAGAGGAAAGGTGAGAAGATCGGTCATCTGGGAGGAGACAGTTGAGGTGGGGAGAGGGAAGTCTGGGTCTCTGCTTAAGCTGCTGCCCCCACGACCTGACCCTGGATAAACGGATGAAGATGGATGGATGGATGGATGGATGGATGGACTTGAGAGCTACATTTAAAATGCTAACAATAGCCTATTTTAATAGTTCAAACCCCCTAGTCAGTGTCAAACAAAATAAATGATCATTGTATAAATAGTGTTTCAAGTAGCATTGCTGCGAGGAATTTAAACTTTCTAAGTCGTATTTTCTGTAGAATATTTTAGATAAGCTCTAAAAGAAAATGCAAGAATAGGTGGATTTTTCTCAAGCAAATTGGAGTTGGACAGAGAAGTCTGCATCAGCTAAAACAAATAGAGAGCAGTCCACCTTCTGGCTTATACTGAAAACAGTTCAAGCCTTGGTTTTGGTGAAAGAAGACATTTTCCTTACCAGCTGATCACTGGTCAGATCCAATCAAGAACTGGTAAATCCCAGTCAGCGGGTTCTTCTTTTCTCTATATTCTTAAAATATTGATTTCAAACGCTTTACATCATTTATTTCTACCAATATGCAACTAGAGTTTCTGAACACAAATTTCCAAAGCCTACAGTGCCCTCTTTAGGACACAGTTCAGAAAGCTCTGCAAAAAGAATATTCAGAAAGCAAAATCATGCATATGGATGTATTTGGATTAAGAAGCCAAGCCCACGTGTGGACTACTAAATGTCAGTGTTACGCCTGTCTTTTTAAAACTCTTAAATGAGGGACTTTGACACGGACTGTTTATGTTTGGAAAATAAAAATGTTTTATGCTTCAAAAAATGACTGGAAGCATAACATCTTTGTTTGTCCACATTTTGAAATGGCCGAAAGAAAAATGGCAAGCTTCTGTGAATACTAAAAACAGTAAAAGAAAAAATTACATTTGGAAGTTGACAAAGGAAAAGCCTTGAGAGAATCAAGGCATGCAGAGGACGTGTTGATAAGAAGATAATTACAGCTGTCCAAGTCAATTTCAAGGACTAATCTTTGTTCCTCAAATCAAACATAAAAGGCAATTCTGTATGTTAATGAGCTCAATCACTCCTCCACGAGGCCTCAATAATTCATTTGTGCCAAGATCGTCAGACATCTATAATGAATAACTTCCAGGGTGAATTATTTACAGAGTCATCCTTTGTGGCACAGCGCAGTGAATGACACTTAGTCACTCGGCATGTTTTACTGGCTGCTGTGAGCGGGAGGGGGAGGGGGGGTCCGTCAGGTGAAGTGTTGAGACCAGCAAACGGAGAAGCGAGAATTGACATCCTTTTTGAAGAAGCTCCCGCATCAGCACGAAGTGGAGACAACACACATGCTGAATAGTGAACTGTGCGAAATCACATCCTCTGCAAGAACTGAAATATTCTCTATGGCCTGCTGGGAACTGGCACCAGTTAAATAACTCTCCATATTTGCTGGGGGTGGAAGCTTTTCGCAATAGAATTTTACAAAATTCTGGCAGTCCAGTGACTTCCTACCTTGGCAGAAGTTCTGTATTTGGTGAAAACTGTGAACCTGCACACTGACTCAGTAGATGTGTCAGAAATCCCCAACAGTAGTCTAATTTAGTGTAGTCAAAGACATCAAGCGAAACACTTACCTGGCTTTACTCTCTTCCAGGTAATTTCCAGTATTTATTACTTCAAGGAAACACAATTTATTTGCACACCACACCCACATACATAAAAAGCATAAATTTGTCACCTCAACTGATGTGGAGATATTTTCGTATACTGTTTTGGTCATATTTTTTAAGATGTTTAGTTTTCTCTATTCAATTTTTCAAACTATTTTTTGGGTTTTGATTTGCAATAGCCCTTATGTCTAAAATTTTGTAAAATTGCCTTGTATTGCTCACATGTTCGTTCGTTCGAAAGAAAGAAAGAAAGAAAGAAAGAAAGAAAGAAAGAAAGAAAGAAAGAAACTATTACGTCAGTACTTACACTGGAGCTGCTGAACAAGGTCATGGATTTCTGGCTAAACATTGAGTGAATCCACCATCCGTATTTCTTTGTGCGAGTTTGTAGTTCAGGAATACCAAAGGTACAAGTGGAAAAGTTAAAATGTTAGGTTGTTGGATTATTAACTCAGACGATTCTTTACGCCGTCCTCCAGCATCATAATCTCTGCTAAGACCCTGGTTGAGTTTTGTTTTTCATGTTTGTGTACCCGCACGTTTTGGGAAAGTATGAGAGGATGAGAGCTAGTAATCTCCACCAACATCAAGAAGGATCTGCTTAAAGACTTTGTCTTGAGAGGTCAATTCTTTCTGAGGATGGAAATGATGGACACCGCAAAGCGGTAAGCTTGAAATTGACATTACTTTTTTGCTTCTTGGCCATAGTTTTGATAGCATTAGCATTGGACCTTCTGCTTATGTTAGCGCTATGTGCTCGGTATTTTTGCTCCCCAGTGTTGTACGCCATTTAATAGTACTGTCACATAAACAGAATTTGATTATTTTTCAGTTTTTAGCTTTGGACAACGTATGATACTTACACATTCAATGATGTTAGCTTGATGCTTGACGCAGGTGGGGGTGAGGCAGTGGGGGGAATATGCAGCGCCCCCAACTGGATATAAAGAGACAACACCAAAACGACTTATCTAGATTCCCCACAACAGGGGTGGAAGGACCAAATTTCCTCTGCCTCCCATTTTCAAAATGCCAACTTCTTAGCAGAAATAAACATGTTTACAGCCTAGTTCGAAAAACATTTTAGTTTTGATAGGTCAAGTTTACCGTCATGACAACTCTGAGGGTGGTAGTATGTTTATATCTCATCCCTTTAGAGGTAATTTGAGCTTGAAATTATGAACAATAATGGGTGTGTTCTTTTGATTGACAGTCTCAGAAGAGCTTTGCGCTAGCGCTGTTTGCTAACAGTGACTAGCAGGGTAGTCTTGGCCTGATGTTAATGGTCTCAGCTATTTTTTTTCTCTGAACTTGAGTTTCAGTTGTGTCACAATGTTTGTTCATGTTTCGATGTTAATCATGCATAAAGAAAAGACAAAGATAGCTTGCCGTGGTATTGATTACACTGACAGACCATCCAAGAAGTTTCTGCTCCATTCTATGGGTTGAAATTATCACATTTCTTCTTTACATATTGATTATCAAAACTTATTTTAATAAAAAACTCACATTGTTTTAGTGAAAATATTGGACAATTAAGGCTTCATGGTTTAATTTGACAAAATTATTGAATGTACCTAGAAGGTAGAGCGGTAGCAGAGTCAGGCAACTGCAGTTTTCTGACTAAAAGCGCCTGGTAACCTCTGTTAGCATCTGTTAGCACAGTTAGCTTAGAGTCTATGTCTGCTCCCCTTCCTGTTGGCCCATGGGTCCCATGACCCGAAAAAATAATGACTCGAAGTCAATGGAGTGATAAAAGTTATTTTCTGGTCCACTTTTTTTACGCCCTGAAAAACACATATGTTGTACCACAATTTAAATTATAACTATTGATGTGCACTTTGACTGCTTGTCAAGTGACTTGGGATTTATTTGATTGTAAAAGTTTGCAGGTAGCTAATTAGCTAAAACATAAAACACTTACCAAGACTTTGTAGCTTCTCCCGCTTCTTGGCTCCCACTCCACCGACTAAATCTCCACCAGCAATACCGCCACTTTCCACATGGCCAGATTATTATACGTTTTCTCTGTGTTTAATGCTCCTTCCTTTCTGCTGGAGGCTACGGACCTTTGTCTCCTCCTGCTTCTTCAGTTGTAGTCCGCTAAGTGTATTCACTGACTTCATATGTTCAATCCATGGCGCATTTTAAACAGGATCAGAAAATAAATTTTATTGTTCCAATGACTCTCATTCACTTTTTTTGCAGTAGGTGACCCATGGACCGGAAGCAGAAGATTAAAATTATGGTGTATTCAGACCGCAGGCTTTGTCAGCGTCAGCAACGTCTAGATTAGATGTTAAGTCTATGGTTAAGGCCGATGGAGGAGCGACCCAGTCTCTGCGCCGCTTTGTGAGCGTTGGCTCCGTCAACTTCTCAAGCTTTTCCTGCTTCAAAACTCATAACGCTAGCAACGTAGAAGTTCAGCTAGTTGAACTTTTGACGGTCTTAACACACTTGACGCAGCACGGCAACCAATCAGAGCGTCTCACTGTAGTGACGTTCAGGGGTGCCGCCAGAAATTCTGGGCCCTATGGAAACAAAAATTTCTGGGCCCCCTACATTTTTTACAGATAAAATGTAACCCAATAAACATGCCCTGTATACTTAAAAAAAGATACTTAGCACATTGCATAGTTAAAATGTCTGATGAGTAAAAGCCTTCAAAAACAAGAAAAAGCTATGGAAATATGTACTTGTTTACATAAAAGGAGAATATTTATTATCTCAATTGCAATTGCAAACACAACAGAACATAATGTACACATTTTGACATATACTTTACGTGAACAAGCTTTAACTGGGTCCAACTGCTCAATCAGGAAACATCAGCTACAACTAACCCATAATTAAATCAGTCCAAGACTAAAACTAGGCCAAAAGGGCTCAAAATCAAGACACACCAGGAGTAATGCCAGGCCTAAACCAGTCCAGGACTAAACAAGTACTGAACCAGACATAAACTGTTTGTTATCCAGGTATAACAAGTTATGTTCAACATCACTTTATAATGGCCCAGCGGCGTGCCTTTCTGCTGGCAAAATCATGTATCAAATCATCAAAGTTCAGCTTTCTTGCCAGTTTGCTTTCAATGGACAGTATGGCAAGGTGACAAAGTCTGTCCTGCAACATAGCAGACCTAAGATAATTTTTAATCAGTTTGAGCTTACTGAATGCTCTCTCGCCACCTGCATTGTTGAATAATATGAAATAGATAACTATACAACACAAGAAAAAAATTAGACAATCCAAAACTGTATTTTTTTTGTATAGTTTTCTTAATATAAAATATTAAATATCTATTCTGTAAACTAATTATAGCCAATGGTTACCACAGACACATTTTTATTCCACTTTATATTATTTTTTCAAGGGGCATTTTATTCATATTAAGAACGTCAAGTTTGACAGCATCGATCGTAGCAGCAGCACTGTCACTTCACAGAACACACGGCAAACTGATTTTGTAATTTTTGAAGCGTGTAGATTACTTTTTGTTTAGTAAAGTTATCATCATGTGGAGAACACAGTAGATAAGACGTGCTTAGAGCTTTCAATCTTCGTGAAGTTTTGCGCTCAGGCTCACCTTGTTTGGCTGAGACGGGGACGGGGGCCGCGGGGGAAGGAAGACGTGGGTGTGCAGCGGCCGCTGAATCTGTGTCTACGAGACATGATAACCCGGAGACAGCAGAGATGTTATTATTGTTGGATGTAAATCATAATTCAGTAATTATTTTACTAAGCTAGCTAGATAAAAGCAGGTCATGTAGCAACAAAAATAAGTAAGTGAAAGTTTTGGAATACAGGAATAGGGCAAGCTACCTTTCTTTTTGAAAAACTGTGTGACATACTGTCGACTTCGGCGTTCTCGGTCTTCTCTTTCCTTCTTTTCTTTCCGTTTTTGATGCCCTGACTTTTGATGTGACATGCCTGCGTGTGTCACTATCTGCACTGCATCATAACAAATGCAATAAGCAAGAGACGTTACGCTAGCGAGTGTAGCTCGGACAGCGCAGGTGGAATGAACCATTGTGAGGGGGGGGTGACTTAAACAGTAAATACATTATTTGTTTGTTAAATATTAAATCTATGGTCAAAACGGACAAAATACACATTAAGTGTATGAAGGGCCCTAGCACATTTAACGTATGTATAAAAAAGAGAAAAGAAAGAAGAAAAGAAAAAGAGGGTCTGCTCTTCTGGGCCCTTCATCAGCCTGGGCCCTTAGAATCGTCCTAACCTTCCACCCCTTTACGGCGCCCATGGTGACGTTGCCCGACGTCGACGCTGCCTAGCCAACCACAATCCGTGAGTGTTTAAAACATCCAGCAGAGAAAGGCCCGCCTACGAGCTTTGCAAGCTTCAGCCTAAAATGTATCTTCTGTGTATATACGTCAAACTAGTCGCTTTATGAACGTTGCTTGACGCTGGCAAAGTTTGCGGTCTGAATACAACATTAGGCTCCCTATTTGCTCACAGTGTCAATTATTAATAATTAATTATCTACCCCACCCTCACAGCCCTATTCTCAGCTCCACGTCTTTGCAAATTTTTTGTATCTTCAGGTATATGACAAGTCCCTGACGTGGCCAAGATGGCAGTGATGAGAACCGCCCGGTTGGCTTCTATTCAGCTCTTCAGAAACCTATGGATGACATCACAGAGGCTTTGTCCATTTATATACAGTCTATGTAGCAAAACCCAGGGCTGTATTTCATTACATCCAAAAGATGGCAGCAGAGTGCAGTCATTGTAATGAGGCTCAAAGAAGGCAGGCAGCTGACATGCTGATTGATACAAGGAATCTGATTGAAAGGCTGCCCAAGCAGCAGCTGAAAGGTGGGAGGAGGGAGACACTTGGAACTGTGTTACTGTGTAAACTATAGGTTTTAGCTGTGAAGAAAAAAATGTCTCACTATTGGTTAGATTGTGATGCGATACACAAACTGATGAATTTATTCTGTTTTACATCACAAAGTATTAAGGTTTTGTTTAAGTTGCCTGCTGAAAAACAGGCAAAAAAAATTTTAATTTTCCACATTAAAATGAGTGCTTACTGCAGACCCTCTGTTAATGAGTAGTATTTTATTTTCATTCCATAGTGTTAAAGCATTTTGCTCTTACATTTTAAGCAATTTCAACACAATATGCTCCACACTAGTTGTTCTTAAACTTTGACCATATCTAGAAAATAGTGGTTTTAGATCAAATCAAACTTTATTTATAAAGCCCTTTTCAAACTACAATGCTTCTCAAAGTGCTTTACAGATGAAAATGTCCCCCCCTTATCCCAAAACCCAAAATGAAAACGTCACTACAACTATACCCAACACCCATCCCGTCTCCCATGCATGCACATAACAGATCAGCCAGGAAACGCCATCATGGGAGCCATCCGCATCAGCAGCAGCAGATCAGCAGCAGCACTGACCCAGGGCGCCCAGAGGAGGGAGGGCTGGTACCCCCACCTCCACCCAAGCAATACCTGGAGAGCACCCAGGCAGCTACAGCCAACCACTGCTCCCGATGCAGAGGGCTCCAACAGAGGAAACACTGGAAGGAAGATTAAAGTAAGAAGTTAAAATATTAAAATAAACAGTAGATAATGAGATTAAATAGTAAAATACTACTAAAAATGTAAAGACTCAGTGTTTTAAATTATAAAGTGTAAAACAATGATAAGATATCATCAAATAAAAGTATGAAGCAAAAAACAATAATTAATAGATAATAATCAGGTAAAGGCTAAACAAAAAATTAAATCAAACATAACATACGGGGCAATTAAATAGAAATGATTTAAAAATCAGTTAAAAGCTATGTTAAAAAGCTGAGTCTTGAGCCTGCTCTTAAAAACATGAACGTTCTCTGCGGCCCTGAGATCCTCCGGTAGCATTTCGTAAACTGCTGACTCACGAAATGTATTGTAGCAGGTCACAAAACTGATTTCGTGACTCTGTTGTGCATTTCGTCCGCGTAATGGCATTACGTGGACACATTATTAATTTCGTAAAATGCTGACTCACGAAATTTATTCTATTATGCATTTCGTCCATGGAATGAAAGCATACATCACTGAAAGAATTTCGTAAGTTATGAAGTTACTATTCCGTGGACGGAATGCCTTCTGTAACTGCAGAGTTGGAGAATAAATCCCTTTTGTACACGTAATAATTTCTGTAACACAGAAAGTTTATTTCGTCTACAACAGTGAATAGTGCACTCAGCTTTATGTCCACGAAAGGAAAAGGCCACCAGTCAATTTGGTCCACGAAACGATGTGCTCTCTTCAGTGTTTCTTGGACACAATGCAAACCAATTTGTGTATTTCGTGGACAAACGGCGTTACGATGTAACATGGTTTCTGAATGAATATATGCATTTCGTAACACAAAAGTCATTCTGCCCACGAAATATTGCATGTTACATTCGGTGCCCTATAATTGTCCTTCTTTTAAATGGTTGCTCCAACATTATCTGCCACTCAAAACCTTGGTTATGATTACAAATTGGTGCATTACCACCACCACCTAGTATGGAGTGTATAAGAGAGTCAATACAATGCATGGTTAGAACTTAGGGCGCTGTAATCTGTCTTGGAGCCGGCCTGTGAGCAAACTCATTTTGTAGTGTACACGGAAGTCTCTAACACAACCCACTGACGTTACAATTACTTTAAAGCTTCATTTTATCATCTTGCCAGGTTTTATAATCTCCTGTACTGTAGAAGAAGTTCACTGAAACCTGATTCGTCAGCTCCGTGGTTAATACATTGCCGTTTAATAAATGTATTTGTGTGTGTAAACTAAAAAGTAGTTTAGATGAAAATATATGCACAAGCATCAAGGACTTTTCAACAACCAAGCTCTCAAGACCACTTCAACATTATTTTGAAAACATAGGCCCTTGACTTAATTAATTAGTCGGAACTATAATCACTAGCCGGCTGCATCATCCCTAGAATAGGTTGTCATAAAGCTTCACCTTCACATTCAGAGATTCACCTTCCTGGGATTAAAATAGTTAATGAAAAATCCAATATAGTTCTGTACTCTCCAGAATTTCAGCATAATTACTAACTTTCTTCAGAGCTCACCTTTTCATTGACCTCACACTTAAATGATGAGATTGTCGAATTCAAAGCCATTTAAAAAGCGTGCCTACCATAATCTCTCTTTATGAAGCTTTAAGTCCCTGCTGTTTATTGATGAAAACATTTTTTTCTGCTGCTGTAAGTATTCGGAAAGTTGAAATGGAGCTTCACATCTCCAAGGAACAGGAGCTTGTGGGCAAAGCTTGAAATCTGTAAGGACAGAAGCAAGGTTTTGAAACAAGCAATGCCTGAAGCATTCATGACGGGTACAGTACATCACAACCAGAGGACATGACAGCAATTCCCTTCCACGCTCTGAGCTGCATTTTTACTTCTCTGTGAGGAATGCGGTACAAGAGGCTCCCAATCATAAAAATGGATTTAGCTATGTAAAAACAGATATGTGACGTCACATGGCCTTATAAGGTAAAAGTGCAGAAACAATGTTTAAAAGCTGATTTGATCTGTTAGCTCTTGATTCTGTAATTAATTACACTACACAAATAAACCAACTGATATAAAGCAGTTGATATCAGGACAAAGAAAAAAATTTCCCTTTATTAGAAGTTATAAAGCCCTTAATAATCAAGCACCATCGTACATCAGAGATCTGATTGTTCTTAATGTTCCTACCAGAGCACTTTGTTCTCAGAATGCAGGTTTACTTGTAGTTCCTAGGATAGCCCTAAGATTCTTTGTGAATACGGCCCCAGATTAGATAAATTATCCCTTCAATATGAAGCATGTAGTGCCCAAATGTGGCATTGACTGCTGATTACAGCAACTATAGAGCACCGTCCTGGGGAAACGATCCCTGGCTTTTGCTGAACTGACCGATCACAGGCATATGCTCTCCACTGACGGAGAGTGATAGTTAAGAAATGGGGCTCCACTATGTCCGTTGTGCGTAGGTGATGCAGAGCCCTTGCGTCCACGAATAATGCCGCTGCGTAAAAATGGAGTAGTAGGCTATAGGCTTTAGAAGAAACAACGCCAATGAAGTGTTGGCCATAACCTACAGTGAGTCTTATTTCCAGAAGTGGAGGAATGTTGACCTACTACTATTTTTTTTAGAAATATTGTATTTCCGCCCCCTTGGAAGGTTCCCAAGCTTGATCCGCTCTTTTAAGATTGTGTCACAGCATCTCAATAAGATTCAGGTCAGAAATATGGCTAGGCCAATCTAAAGTCTTCATTTTATTTTTCATCAGCCTTCCATTTCTAAAAGTAGTATGGGAGGCAAATCTTTTAGTTACCAGGCTCCTCTCCTGTGGAACCAGCTCCCAGATTTAGTCCTTGAGGCAGATACTCTGTCTGTGTTCAAGACTAGGCGTAAAACTTTTCTTTTTGAAAAGCTTATAATTAGCGTGGCTTAGGTTATCTTGAGCTATTTTTGTAGTTATGCTGCTATAGGTTTAGACTGTTGGACGACAGACTGACCACTTATCTTCTCTCTTCTACTTTTCTCTTCTACTACTCTCCAGATATATTTCTTCAGCTGTTGTTGTGATTGTTAACCCAGTTTTCTCTCAGTATTTTTCTCCTGATAGAAGCTCCACACGGTCTGGTACCCTGCTCAACTATAATGCCCCCTGCTGGATGGGGAACATCGGACCAGATGATGCTCAAAGTTACCCAGCATCCTCCATGCTGTCTCTTCTCTGTCTTCTCAGACTCCCAGACGCTGAGCCACATTCTGCTGGAGGTTTCTTCCTGTTAAAGGGGAGTTTCGCTTCTCCACATGCTTGCACAGTATGGGGGATTGTTGAGGAATTGCCGTGGCAGGAGTCTGCATGATCTGGGCACAACCTCACGTCGATGACTCAATGCAATCTACTGGGACTCCTTACATAGAAAACTTTTAACTGATTGGAAAGTTTGTATAATTGTATTAAAATTACTTTTTTTTTAAAAGTGCCTTGAGATGACATATGTTGTAAATTGGCGCTATGTAAAAACAATTGAATTGAAATGTGTTTTGACCTGGATTTGTTAATTATTTACCAATTTACAGAATGCCAGGATTATGCCAGCAGCCTGAAGTTCCCAGTAATGGAGGGCTGGCATGCTTCACAGTTTCAAAAAAGCGTTACTGCAGGCTCATCTATAATCTTGTCTATTCCCGATCTCGTATAATACTGCAGACTCTCCTCGATGTTCAGAGCAAATCTGGGCTGATGCAGTCATCAGAGTGTATGCTTGTTTTCCCACATTGTAATCTCAACTGTTTTTCTAGGGTTATGATCTTGGTTTCCCTATAGAGGAGCTGCGTGATTAATTAATGTGACAAACAAATTAGAAATAGAACAGCCAGTACGTAGGAGGGGACAAACAGGCTGTGTGCAATGGTGAGTCTGTTCATTTTTTGTCTTCATTTTGCCTTCGGAGATGAGTGTAAAGTCATAAAATCAGAAATTTAACTTCACCTTTTTCATGCAAGACTTTATTAGCTGTAGAATTAGGGATCCAACATGATCACTTTTTCTAACCCATAGGTTGGCTGAGCTCTTAATCCGACATGCCACTACTGAGATCCTCTTCCCAACACCTGTTGGTTGTTCCGTCCTCTAGACTCAAGTCAAAGGGAGATGGAGCCTTTTCTGTCTGTGCTCCGGATTTATGGAATTATCTCCCTTTGCAGATTAGAGCTGCTAAATTTGTTCTATTTTATTTCCCACTTAAAAACCCATCTCTGTGCGCTGGTTTTGCACTGCAGCTGAGAATGCTTTTCTGCCTTTCCTCCTCCCCTTCTTTCTCTCATATGTGTCATACCTTATTCTTTGTTATAGAATGTGTTTGTCATGTAATACTTTTGTATGTGAAGCACTTTGGGGCAACTTAGGTTGCTAAAAATGTGCTTTATAAATACATTTGAATTTGATCGCAGACATTCTCCTTTTTTAGTGCTTTAAAACCTCTTTTGCCTTTGATATGATGCACCCTAATGTCCTCTCTGCCCAGAGGTCTGCAACCTGGGGCTCTTCTTAAAGGCACAGTGTGTCATTGTTTGGCCAGTAGGGGGCAGTGCATACCTAAATTATCACAAGCATGCGGTATCTGTGTCAACAACAGAGAAATTCAACAACAGAGGTCCAACTAGTGCTGTTTTAAAACGCTCAATTCCCTGAGAATGACCTAATTGCAGCAACATGAAAAGCACATCAGTCTCTCTTTCATCGCTTGGAACTAGCAAAGAGGTAAAAATGTATTTGTGGCGAAACTTTTTTGCATTTTGAGGGGAAATCAATGTTTTAATAGCGGGCGTGTTTCGTGCGCTTTGGCCGTCCGGGCTCTTGTAGAAGTAAAGACGTCATCTAATATGGCTTTCCCCTGAAAAGAGGACCCACACTTATGTATTTTAAAACTGATTTTTAAAGTCATATTTTACAATATTGCCAATATTTTGCAATTAATGTGCTTTACGTAATTATTATTACATAATATTTTAATTGGCTATTTTCAAATATATACTGCAAAAACTACACACTGTCACGTTAACTGAGATACAAATTATGCAAAATGTAGAATGTTTCAGATTTGCTGGTGAGCAGTTGCTATATTTTCATGTAACATCATATAACATAAGTTTTGTCCACCAGATGGACCGTGATGGTTTACGGGATTTACTTACAGCACTTATAATTCCAGTTTGAATTAAATTATTCTTAAGGGATTAACTACTTTTCTACAGTTATATACATCTTTATTTGTAAATCATTTTAAAACCTCTCCCACAACTTCTGTTGTTATGTTTTTGTTATTATAAAAAAAAAAGAAGAAATTCTAATACCTTCACAGGAGTACGTAAATCTGGGGATATACAGCTGAGTTTTTATATTAAAACGTTGTGGTGAGATTTTTTTTGACCCACAGCAGGTTTCAAAGAATTCAGAAAGAATTGAAAAGGTTTTTACATTTCTCACAATTCATTTCCACTAAGGCCTTAGGCTTCAACTTGAAGCATATATTATTTAACAAGCAGGATATGTTTGAAAGCAAAGTTAAGCTACCAAGTTATAAGAGAAAAATAAGAATTGAAACTGACAAATAAAACTGTCAAAATAAGTTATCTTTCAAAGGATAAATAAAAGATAAGCATGCTAATTTTGCTTTCAACTTAAATTTAAAATCATACTAAAACCAAACATTTTGACACTAATTTAGCTCCAGCTTTCCCACTGCTAAAGGATTTTACGATGAAACACTGCAATTTCCCCCCTTTATATTCTGTAACTGTAATGTAAAAATGGTCATTATATTTAGGAAATTCTCTATGTGAAGACAGTTAGAGCTAAACTAACAGAATTATCTGATAAACTAAGAATTATCGGGTTATATCTCTGCAAACAGAACTTCTGTAACCAGTTTTTGTTTTCCAGCAGGATTTGTTGTTGTTGTTTTCGGCCGGAAACAGCTCAACAGAAATGCGTTTACATTCTTCAGGCAGAAACAAATGGATGGTAACATTTCTCATTTGCATTAACTGATGAGTAGATCTATGGAGTGTCCGTCTGATGTCTTCCCCACCCGCCTTCATTTTCCTAACAGTCTCTCTCTCTCTTTATGAATGCAGCACTTTAAATGAGGTTAACCACTCTACCAAATGAACCGGTGAGTCTGCTTTCTCTTTGGGCTAACACGTTCGGACACGGCTGACCCGGGTCAAGGTTAAAAAGCCAAAATGAGATTGTGGCATCTCATTAGGCAGATTATTGACATCCCATATCATTCTATTAGGAGTCACTCTAATCAGCGAGAAAACGACCCGCAGAGCGACCCTCTGATGTACGCTGACAGAGCAACTAATCTCCAAAACAGGAAGAACAATCTGCAGACAGAGGAAGTCATGCTTTTCAAACGGCAATGTGACAAATCCTCCTTTAGGGGGCAACCAGTCGGATGACTTTGTGCACAGAGAATAAAAGCTTATTAGAACTATCATCATTGTAACTGTTTTTTTATCTGAAAGAACCCAATGACAAAGTTAAAATCCGTTAGCCATCATACAGATCCAGTCAGAAGCTGACATACAGTCATAATCAGCATAACGGCCAGATAATTCTAGGATATAGAGGATGTATTGTAGCCGTTCTTTTTCCCAGGGTTGACTGACGATACAACTCACTACTTTAAAGAATTTCTCTGATCCAAATAGAATTAAAGTTATACGTATCTTCTTAAATATATATATATATACCCCCCTGCTAATATTTGGATAAGTGTTCCTAAAAGGTATTCATTTGTTGCAGACATCTACAAACTTTGTGGGACGATTCTGTCAGGATGTTTGATCGCTGCTGTTGGTAGAAAAGAACCAAGTTCATTTAAATTGGTTGGTTTTCTGCCATTTATTTATTTATTTCCACATAAATGCCTCCATAGAGTGAGAGCCAGCATGCGGGAGAAGCTCTGCTCGGTCTCAGTGAGAATTTCAAGTGCTAGGAGTTAGGAAATAAAAATGAACAAAGGCCCTGATCATTATGGGAGTGAACACAAGGATTTACTGTTTCCACGCCTCTTTATTAAGACATGGTTTGGTGGTGAGAATTTTTTTTTTTTAATATAAAATGAAGTATATGAGATTCTTCGTTTTGTACACAGGATGTTTTAGTTCTTGACAGGGAAATGCTTGAACCACAGCACTAAGATTTGTGAAAATAGTTGTGAATACTAGTAAATATGGAACTCTTTGGTTATTGATTAAGTAAAGAAATTTCAGTCACTGTAATTACACACATTTTGGGGGAAATAAATATGATCAGAATTTCTTTTTCAGGATTTTTTTTTTTTTTAGAGCAGAATTTTTAAGATAATTAAATTGATTTCATAAGGATCTAGAGCGGTTGGGGACGAATAAAAGAAAAACAGTGAAAGCAGTGAGGAAGTTATGTAGCCTTCCTTTTTGAAACTGATGAAGCTGACAAGTAACCAATGTTCACAGTTTAAAAAAGCTTCAACTGTTAGAGTTTAGTCTAAAAATGCACATCCCAGTGAATGATTTTAACTTTTTCTGTTCTGAGCATCAAACAGCCTGATTAACAGTCTTGATTAACCAATTGAGTTAATAAACTGAACCTGGAAATACTACTAAAGACCTAAAACAATGATAATAAAAAGTTAGTACTGCTAATAAGCCAGTTTGTGCTGCAGCACCGATTCATTTAAATGTTGTCGAGCATTCTGGTAGGAACAGTGGGAACACTGACTGGTTAAATGTTCAGCTGGAACCTGATGGTGCCCACAACTATTAGTGAGGGTGAATGCATATGTATGAGTCTACAGTATATATAGGGGTACATTACCGTGTCTCAAGGTTGAAAAAAGACATTAACACATTCTAAGGACAAATATTGGATATCAGGGTAACTATCGGCACTTTTTTTTTGTCCTCAGAACTGAAAAATACATTTTTTTAATATTTCATAGGTATAGGGCACAATTTCTTGCCTTCTTAGTTTTATTGTTAGCCCATTTCTTTTTCCCCGTTTTTTAATCAAACAAATGAATGAACAAGAATTTTTCTGTGCTTTAAAAAATGGTGAACTGATTTTTAGAATTAGTTTGACAAGAGACATTTTGCTATGCCAGCATTAATAGTTGGATAAATTGCAAAACCTCTTAGTGACAAATGTGTTTTAAATGTTTTAAGCTAGCTTGTTTTGCAGATTCAGTAAAGAAGCTTTAAAGGTACTAATCCCAGTGACAAGATATTGTACTCTTAAAAGTACAATCCTGTACTTTCATTTCTAAGTGTGCATGAATGTGGAAATCTGCAGTAAAGGTTCATTTGTACATCTAATTATCATTTTTAAAATTCACTTAAACTGAATATTCAGCCACAGAGAAAAACATATTGATTCAACCGCATCAGAAAAAACACAATATTATATTTTGTCATTTTCGGACTAATGCTGTTGTATGGTTTATTGAGGTTAAAATACACCAGACACACTGGAATATCCCTGCCTTTATTATCCTTCAACAACATTAGATACATGCTTCTCTAAACCACTGTATTATGTCTTCTTTCATTTTAAGTCACAGCTGGGGCAACTTATCACTTACTAAAAAATAATATAATAATAATAATAATAATATTGAACCACCATATCAGCCCTTTCCCCCTGACTCAACAAAGATGACTGTAATAACATTTTTTTGTACACTAGATGGCAGTGTAAACTAATGTTTTTCAAATTCACCTTACTAGTTTGCTGTTTTGAGTTTGTGATGCTCACCTGAAGCTTTCTCTTTAAATTTCATATTTATTCATGAGCCGGCATATGAAAATGTTTTCACTGAATCCAAGACATAAAAATTCAACTTTATGATCATTTTCAGCATCTTATTTATTAAAACCAAAATGCACACATCTAAATTTTTTTAAAATATATTGGTTTAATTCAATAAATTATCAAAGAACCACAACTGACAATGCTGGTAAAAACATGGAATTATAGGAGGGTCGGGTAAAAAACGAAACAAAAAACATCAAAGTACAACTAAGTCTTATTACAGTGCAATAGTAATAACCAATAACCGTAATGGTAAACACAAAGGTCAAAAAGTAAACATCCAGAATCAGTGAGCCAATCCTAATGCTGCTTGTTCTCCTGGCTGCTCTTCAGTTTCTGCAAAAAAAAAGAAAAAAAAGAAAAAGAAATATGTTATCAGAATTTAGATAAAGCTACCGCTCAGAACGTAACGTTCAGAATGAATACCAATTATCTTCTGCCTCACTGAGCTGCCATTTGAACGTCTGACTCATCATTTCTCATCCTTCTTACATGAGAGACTGTTGTACCAACTCAGTCCTATTGGTCTAAAATACCAAACCTGGTTTATAACCCACCGACTGCAGGAAGTGCACTTCTGAGCTGAGGGACAGTCGTAGTTGCTCGAGCTCATCGTCTTTCTGCATGTCCAGCTCCTTCCTCAGGCTAATAGAAGAAATAGAAATTAATCAGGATAGGAATTAATCACAATTAATTAAGACTCCTGAATATGACAGAGAAACTACAATGTTTGGTGTAAGTAAAGGACAAAACCAGATGGCACTGATCTTTTTTTATTGAAAATACAGGAGACTTCCATGGAACCTTCATTTAAACATCACATATATCAAATATAATATAGACTTAGTAATGAAATGTCAAAATGTGCCATTTTCCCATGAGTAAACTCAAACTTTCTAGTTAATCAAATTGCCATCAATATTAACATACTAACACTCTGAATGATCTTATTGTAAAGGTCTACACAGCTACTTCCGCTCAGTTAGTACTAATTTATGTCAGAAAACATCACTTTAATTTAATTAATGTCCATTTTAACGCTGGAATGTACTGAAACTATACATAGAACCAACATACAGAAATCAATATAAATATGCCGACATGGGGGCTAGTTGGCTATTTGGAGTCCCACTGACAACTAATGAACTTAATCATGTCAACTCAAAGCCAACATATCAATAATAATATGCCCACATTTCATTCATGCACACACACACACACACACACGCACACTTTATTAACCATCCAGAAGCAGTGAGCCTGCCATGCTGTTCAGTGAGGGGAACTGAAAATCATGTTGTAGGTGAGAGGATACAGCATTTAAAAATAAAATTAAGGATATCACATTGCATGACTTTTAAAGAATTTGTATGTATGTTATTACTGCACAGTATATGAACACCAGAAAAAAATTCTGTGCTGATGTTAGGTACAAAAGCTATTGTAATTACAGAGGTCAACATTTCCTGTAGTTCTTGACCAGGTTTGTACACACTGCACCAGGGATTTTGGCCCACTCCTCCGCACGGATCTTCTCTGTCAGGTTTCGGGCTGTCGCTGAGGTACACAGAGTTTCAGCTCCTTCCAAAGATTTTCTGTTGGATTTAGGGGAACCTTCTGTGCAATTCATGATTTTAAACCATGACGTTGTAGTGTTCTATCATTGTAAGTGTAGTCCTGGCTCTCTTCATGTCAGTGACCAGACCATCCCATGTAGTTTCGGGCTGATTCCTCACCTTTCTTATCATCAGTGATACCCCACCAGGTGAAACCTTCCATGCAGCCCCAGTCTGAGGGAGACTGGCAGTTATCTTTAGCCTCTTCCATTTTCTAACAATCGCTTCAACAGTTGATCTATTTTCACCAAAATGCCTGGTGAAAGTAACATTTTGTCTCTGGAGTCTTTTGACAGCTCTTTGGTCTTGCCCATGGTAGTAGTTAGACTCTGACTGACTGTGGGCAGGACAGGTGTCCTTACCAAGCTCAAACAGATGCTACTAATTTAGATTAATAAGTGGAGTAGAGGTGGACTTTTTAAAGGTTATAAAGTTATGTTTTAACACAATCCTGGGTTATGCTAATTGAAATATTTTAGGGTAGAAAGTTTTAAAACATAGTTGGACATAGTTGTTATGGACCAACAGATAAGTTTCCTTTGGTCCTGGACCAAGACCAGAAGTCTTCCTCCTAGGTCTGACAATGTTTGATGAGGTTCTGCAGAATCCCAAATACATATACAGATCGAAAAATGAGTTTATTATAAAACATCTAACCTTTTGTTCTTTTTGTTGCTCTTTTCAAAAAATGAAACTCATCAATTTTTTTGATTTGAGGTACATACCGCGAAGACTTAATATTTTTGTAATTTTGATGATTATGGTTCGTAAAAATTACAAGAAAAAAAGGATTCGAATATGTTGCTCTGTTAAACTTTTTCATGACGTTTAGATTTTATTTTTTTCCTTACATAACTGGTCTGCAAAGGCATTCAGGACAGAGCGGCTGACACCATCTTGACCTGCAGCCATGTTTTGGTTCAATCTCTCTAGCTCCATCTCCCACCAACCAGTGGGGACAATCTTCCACTCACACTGTATTCAACCAAAAACTGAGAAAAAACTTTATGTTTTCTTCTAGTGGTCTACCATAAGAAAATGCTGATGTGTGACTCCAGGACTTAATATCTAGCAGCTGGAGGCTGCTTAGATTTGTTTCAGAGAGAGTCGACTTGCCCAAATGGGAATCAGAAGCAAAAGAAATGGAATTATCCTGTCATACAAAGCTTTAGGAAGGTAATATAATAAGACTTATTTAGAAAAAATGTGGCTGCACGGTGGCGCAGTGGTTAGCGCTGTTGCCTTGCAGCAAGAAGGTCATGGGTTCGTATCCTGGCCCAGGGTCTTTCTGCATGGAGTTTGCATGTTCTCCCCGTGTATGCGTGGGTTCTCTCCGGGTACTCCGGCTTCCTCCCACAGTCCAAAAACATGCATAGGTGAATTGATCACTCTAAATTGTCCCTAGGAATGAATGTGAGTGTGAATGGTTGTCTGTCTCTCTGTGTTGGCCCTGCAACAGACTGGCGTCCTGTTCAGAGTGTACCCTGCCTAACGCCTGATAATTGCTGGGATAGGCTCCAGCTGCCCCGTGACCCTGAATTGGATAAGCGGTTAAGAAGATGGATGGATGGATGGATAGAAAAAATGTGGGATTTAAGCATTTTCAGGCTAATTTTGTGTTCATAATTAATGATCTACAAAAAGATTAAACTGACCTGCATCAGTCTAGGTGCAATATGAGTTTACAAAAGGTTATGTTATGGGAGGAGTGGGTAACACACGAATAGAGAAGGGAGGTATGAATTGGCTAAGGAGCAAACTGACCCCAAGCTGAGTCCACATAATGAGGTTTTTCTTTAGTTCAATATCTCAAGATCCTCTGAGGTTACAGAATAATAAAATAAGAAAAGGACCAAACTGATGGTTTAGTAGTTACACTGGAGCTACATTGACTAAGCCGTGTTTGAAAAAAAATGCACACTTTAATTTACAGACTTAGTAGGCAACTTGGGGTTAAGTGCCTTGCCCAAGAGCACATCAATAGGACTGTTTTTAATTATACTTCTGGGACACTGTTGGGATGAGGGAAGGTGAAAGGGTAAATCTGGGTCTGCACAGGTGAAAGGAGAATATAAGTGTCTGAGAAAAACGCTCTTTAGCACAAAAGGGACTTTGAGGCCTATTATCACATTAATTTCACTGCTACTCATCCTAATTCTATTTCAAACTTTCTTTCAACATTTTCATGTCTTTGCCACAATATAAAAATCAGAGCCAGGGAAGAGAGCTAGGACTAGAGGCCAGCAGCAGGAAAGACGACACAGGTAAGGAGAGATTAGAACATTTTGAGAAAAAGATTAATTGGTGGGAGAAACCAGGCAGGAATCAGGACAGGGTTTTAACTGACACTTCAGAATTATTCTCATTCCCCTTCCAAGGGGGCGGAAATACAATATTTCTAAAAAAAAAGGGTAGTAGGTCAACATTCCTCCACATCTGGAAATAAGACTCACTGTAGGTTATGGCCAACACTTCATTGGCATTGTTTCATCTAAAGCCTATAGCCTACTACTCCATTTTTACGCAGCGGCATTATTCGTCGACGCAAGGGCTCTGCATCACCTACGCACAACGGACATAGTGGAGCCCCATTTCTTAACTATCCCTCTCCGTCAGTGGAGAGCATATGCTTGTGATCGGTCAGTTCAGCAACAGCCAGAGATCGTTTCACCAGGACGGTGCTCTATAGTCGCTGTTATCAGCAGTCAATGCCACATTTGGGCACTACATGCTTCATATTGAAGGGATAATTTATCTAATCTGGGGCCGTATTCATAAAGAACCTTAGGGCTAAAATTGGGTCCTAACTGCCGAATTTAGGAGTAACTCCTAAAAAAATACTCCTAGTTTCTTAAGACAAAAGTAATTCACAACCACTTTTAGGCCTAAAAGTAGCTCCTAAGCCTGGGAGTCCTTAGAAGAAGTCAAGAGGACTCCTAAATCCCTACGACCTATTCACAAAGACTCCCAAAATGGCTGCAGCCAGACGCAATGTGTTGGACACTCTGGATGATTCGGAATTAACCAAACGATACAGACTAAATCGTTTATTGCAGATGTGGTGCGGTATGCAATCACGTCTCCAACTAAACTTAACAACCCGATCAGTCCAGAAATTAAATGTTTAGCGACACTGAGATATTTAGTCACAGGGAAAATATAATTTTACAACGAGGACGACTTGGGGATATCACAACCATCTATCAGCCGATCAATCAACAAAACTCTTAAAGCGCTCTGTCGACTACACATTATCCAACAATTAATCCATTTCCCATTAGACATCCAGCAACTGCATTGAATTAAAGCCAATTTCATGGCGATTGCAGGTATGCCGGGAGTGCACAAAGAAGAAAACGTGCACGTTTATCAATTTATGCAACATATGTAGGGATGCCTATATGACGGACATTGCCTACCTGTTGCAGCAGCATCCTTTTTATAAGCGGCGATCTCGAGCCGACACTGGGACTGTAGAGAATACCATCTCTTCTCACTGTCTTCTGACGTTCGAGACATCGCTGCATAAGATGCATTTTTGTTTCTGCTAATTTCCACCCATGCCTCCCTTTTCTTCTTATTCGTAATCCCGGCTCCGAATCGCCCTTTGAGGACCATCCTCCTCTCCAGTACCAACTGTGCCAGTAGTAATAATTGGTCCTGTGACCAGTTAGGTTTCCTTGTCCTTTTCTAGCCACTCATTTTCAGTTCACAAGGTGCTTTTCACGGTAGTGGGGGGGGTCTATTTAAGATGTGGCTGATGTGCTCAATAGGCAGCCTAATTGTTTACAGCCTACTTGCAATCACTCCCTTAATATGATGCATCCATCCTATATACCGCTATACCGCTTTCATCCAATTCAGGGTCGCGTGGAGGGGTGGCTGGAGCTTATCCCAGTTATCAGCAGGCGTTAGGCATGGAACACCTTGGATAGGACGCCAGTCTGTTGCATAATATGATGGATTTCAAGTTTTTTCGTTTTTTAACTTCACCCTCTCTGTAAATAGGCTATTGTGTGTAAGTTGTATGAAGTGTGAGTCTCGTGGTCGACACAAAGATGTCATCATGCATTATTTCTGCTATTTGCGCTTTTATCAACATTCAAGTTTTCCATTTCCTGGTTTCACATGTGTCGTTCAATAACCAATCACACAGCTGTCCGTCTATTTACTCATGCATAGGAAATTACGTTTTCCATAGCAACGGGACGTCACTCTTAGCTTACTTTTAGGGATTTCTCCTACGTAAAAGTAGCTCTTAGTGCTTTTGTGAATAGGTTTTAGACGACAACTCCTACGTAAGACCTTTTAGCGAGTTAGGAGTAACACCTAGCGGTAAGATAAGAATCTTTGTGAATATGGCCCCAGGTCTTTTGGCGATTTTGAACACAAGTGGGTGTAGAGGAACAATAAAACAGGCTGCTGTGTTTGTTTCCATGTGTTTTTAGAGTATTCTATGAGCTGCACTTCTAGTAAAAAGCTTTACAGCTTAATCAAAACTTACGTTCTGTCATCCATTGCTTCTTGAGGAGGGAATGAATACAAGCTCAAGAGAAAACTGAAACTACGCCGTGATAGTAGGCAGATAGTAGGCATAGTCGCAATGAAAAGTTAGCACCCCCTGCTGTACTGGTTGAGAATTGCCTTGTAACACAGAAAAATCAACGGAGAGGAACAAACGAAAAATGTCTCCATCAATAAAATCTGCGTCTGCGTACAAATTTGCTGCTGGCGAAGTATAAACTAGGCTTAAGGGAAGCCCGACCAGTTATTAGGTTTGGGGGGGGCAATCATTTCCTCACACAGGACCATGGGGGTTTGGATTGTTTTTCTCCCTAAATAATAAAAACCTTCATTTAAAAACTATAATGCATCCCTAGATGCTCCAACTACAAGGGGCTTTCACCATTTCTAGGACAAGGGGAAAGGAAAACAATACACTGCAGTCTGTGTGCCGAATTCTTGCTTCAAAAATACCTTGATCTATTTTCAGTTAAAAAAACTACACTCTTAAGAACAAACAGCTTACATACGTAATACGTACATAAACACCCCAATATTAAAACGGCATTCAGATCCAGGAAGAGGATGAGTAAAAAGTCTCCCTGGAATAAAATATCTACACATTGTGACGCAACAAAGGAAACAATTCTCTGCTTCCAAACCAAAACAATTATCAGGTTCTGTCGTTTTAAAAAGGGCCTCCTCCTGCAGCTCAATAAGCATGGATAAAGCATTTACCTTCCATTCCCTCAGTGTTGAGCTTTGATCCGTAGCTCTTGATGCCTCCTGCAGGTGTTAGAGGGATCCGCACCGCGCGGCTCTGTGAGATGAAGACAAGGCCACCTCTTTCTCCTTTTATTGGAAGTTAATGAAACAATAAAGCAGCCGCGCTTAGATTGTGTTTCTCGCCGTGTGAAAACCTACAATGCTGTTTAAAACTTTATATGTCTCAGTGGAACTAAGGAATCAAATTTCTTTTCTTTTTTTATTATAAGGTGAGAGCACTCTTTATTCGAGCGGTACTATGATGTTTCATCAAAACGCACACTGCTGGTCCTTTCTGGTGGTTTTTAATTACATTCCTGCAGAGCAGAGACATTTCTAACGGAGCCGTCTCGTGTGCTTTAACAATAATATTTGATCGATCAAACCCCGATGAAGCTGGAATCCTCGAGCCCCTGCAGGTGAACAATCGGACCCAGCAGCCGTCCCATTCTGCACACTGAGCACTTTTTAAACGACTGTAGCGCTCATTCCGGTTGACATGTGTTCAATATCCCACAATCAATAAGCTGAGGGTTATATATGTGTAAAGAGACGTAACATTAGCTGAGGACAGGATTGATGAGCTTGCTTCAGGATACATGGTCACAATGATGACTATGAGGACCCCCCCCCCCCCCCCCCCAAAAAAAAAGGCTCATCCTCAGCACTTCCTGTGGCCAACGATGCACCAACTATGTTTAATGACGCCAACGGATGGAGACGACATGCTACACACACAGGATTTACAGCAGCGCAACAGGAAGCAGGCCGCGCTCCGAGTGAAACAGATACAATAAGCCAAAAGACCGAAGTGATGAAAAAGCTTCAAGATGAGAGCTTGGCCGACCACGTAATGGAACAGAGTTCCTACATGGTTTAAAGCTTCCAGACTCCGGGTGGGTGGGGGGGGGGGGGGGGGATTTCAGACCTTTCCAGAGAGAACCATGAAGAGATCTCAGTCGTTTCCGTTTATTTGGAGGTTCAACATGAATTACTCAGATATTTGTAGATATGGAAGTAGAAGGAAGAACACACAGAAGGAGGAAAAAGGAAGGACAAGGAAGGGGAAGGAAGATGGTAGAATGGGTGGAAGGAAGGAAGGAAGGAAGTAAGGAAGGAAGGAAGGAAGGAAGGACAAATAAGAAAGAAAAGGCAGGAAAGGAAAGGAAGGGACAGAGGAAGGAAAGAAGGGAAAGATAAAGAAGACCGAATGATAGACAGAAAAACAAGACAGCAAGGAAGTGAGAGGACAAGGAAGAAAGGACACAAGGGAGAAAAAAACAAAGGCCGAAAGACAATGAAGGACAGGAGGAAGGTAGGGTGCAAGCATGGAAATTGATCAGGGAACAAGGAAGCGAAGTAGGACACAAGGAGACAATAAACAGAGAGAAGATGGACACAGAGAAGGAAAAGAAGGAGGTTGAAATAACAAATGAAAGATAGGAAGGATTTGGAAAAGGAAATAAATTAAGGACAATTACGGAAGCTCAAAAAAAGCACACAAAAAAGAAAAAAGGCACGAAAAAAAGGAAGGGACTCATGAAAGGAAAGACAGAAAAAAAGACTGGACACAAGGAGAATAAGAAAAGGGAGAAAATACAAAAGGAGGGAAAGAACTAAGGGCACAAGGAAGGAAGGAAAAAAATAAGGGAGGAAGAAATAAGCATAAGGTAGAATATGATAAAGAAAGCAATTAAAGAAGGATGAAAAACAGGACGGAAAGACTTAGGGAAGTATATGAGGAAGGACAGGAATTTTCCAGTCTTCCTACAGATTCTCAAATAGATTTGGGACAGGACTTTGACTAGACCATTCTAACACATAAATATGTGCTAAACTAAATCCTTCCTCTGTTGCTCTGGCTCAATATTTAGCCTCTAAACAGCGACCTGTATCAGATCTTCTTGCATGCTTGTCCACACAGCATCATGCTGCCGCCATCGTTTTTCAGTTTCTGGAGGCTGAGCCGCATCATTTTTTTATTTATTTAGTTACTTTTGCATGTTCAGCATTTTAGCCCCGCCCATTTCTAAATGCTTGCTGTGCACCCTGCAAAATGCAACAACTTACCAGTTTTCTTTCAACAGTGGCTTCCTTCTAAATATTGATTTAGTGCTTGATACACAAGTGCCTTTTTTAGAAGAAGTTGTTGAAAAAAAGTTGGACTTTATTCCAGTTACCAGATGAGTGTTAGGGTTATTATTCCATTAAAGCCGTTTTTCAGTGCCGCTGCTACATTGTTGAGGCTTAGCTTGTAGGTTTTCCTTCAATAAACATAAAAAACTTCCAACATCAATCCAGTCTCTGTCTCATCCGTCTTTTCTCTGCTTGTTGGCTAATTGAAACACAGCACCGATGCAGCTCAGAGCCTTAATTAAACCAAATACCCCTAATGCTGTTATTTACACTTCCAGAATTGAACACCAGCCAGGAAAATGAAGAGGACGTCACCAACGTTCGAGAGGCAGCCCGACTGGTTCATTCAGCAGTTCTCACAGCGTGATTTAAAGCCACTGGTTTAAATCACACCTTTTATGTATTAAAAGCATGGAGTCTGCTGGGTTGTATTGTGCTTCATACTGCCGTCTTTCCCCTGAGTGCCTTTTAAACTGTACGAGTGACTGCAGCCATTCTTGCTCCCGCTGAGATAGATTTGGATCCGTTGTACAAAAAAAAAAAATGGACCACAGCCTCCTGCTGAGAATAGGACAGTGGTCGGCCTTTTGTTTGCATTATGACAGCCTTCAAAGCAAATTGAATCCGTAACAAATCACCCATCAAAAGCTTGGCAAAGGAAAACTCTACCAGAGCGTCTAAAGAACCATTCAGTAAATACAAAACCGCCTGATGCCTCACTTTTTTGAAACTAAGTCCCACATTAGTACCGAACACTCACCTCAAACAGGTGCCGTCAGTGAGGTGCTTCTGACTGACAAACTGGATCTCTGACCTCAGAAATTCAGTCGTTCCCTGAGCCTCCTTCATCTGGTTATCCAAGTCTGCTGTCAGAAGAAATGAATCAAATATTATATATAATGTTTTTAAATAAATATTACGATATATAAATGTTTTCCCCTCAAAGAATAACTGCACAGTAAGAAAATGTATATGTATATACATGAATATTTTGGTTCCTCTCCCTGTAAGGCCTTCTGTATGGTTAGTGTCTAAATAAAAAAGAAGAAATGTATAAATGCTAATAAGTCTCAACCTATTACAGAGTGCCTCACTAATGGGCCGGGCCCGGCTCATTCATAAATTGGACCCACCATAGTAAAATTACAACGTCTGTGTAAATTAAGTTGCAACCATGCACCATATTGACCAAAAACAACCAGCAGAGGTTGCCCTAGGCTATCAATTTGGAGTTTAGGAGGCAGTAAAGACTTTGATACGGTTGAGTACCAAAATGACTTAATGAAAACAGGAAAAAAGGTAGCAGAAGCAGGGGAAATGCTAATACATTATCAGTCGTATATGTCAACTTCAAGACAGCAAGATTACACATAAAATCTGGTAGAGGCCGTCAGAATCTCTGCGGTGCTTTGTGTGATTTGGCCACATCAATTAATGAAACTTTTCCTGCGTTTCAAGCTTCGAAGCAGCAAAAGCGAGAAACGTAGATGTGCCGCTAGCTGAACTTTCAGCAGCGCCGCACAAGCTTCAACCAATCAGAGCGTCTCACTATAGAGACGTCGCCCGACGTCAATGTTGTCTAGCCAGCCACGATCTGCTTTAAAACATCCACCAGAGAAAGGCCCACCAAATGCGCTTTGCGAAGCTTCGGCCTAAAAATGTATCACCTTTAAACTAGTCGCTTCGTGAGCGATTTTTGACACCAACAAAGCGTGCGGTGTGAACGAACTATTAGAGAGTCAAGTCTAACTCTAAGTGACATGTCAGCCACATTCCATACCAGTCTATGGCGCAATCCACCAATTTGTTGTTTTCCCAGGAGCCAATAACCATCAGAAAGAAAAAGGAGCCATTCAATTTAAGGCTAATATACGGGCTGTTAGGTCCCTGTATGAGCAAAACTTTCGGAGACACAAGCACTAATCAATATCGTTTATCTTTTTAAGGTGCGTTGTCTGCCTTTCAGCCCCTGACACTGCTTTGTGCTGCTGCAACAACAAACAATTTACAAGTGATCCAATTACTCCACTAATTGGTAAAATAATTGCTGATTAGTTGATTAACCAAACAATAATCTGTGGCAGCTATGATGGCTTGGCTTTTGTTTTGTATTGTTGCCAGTCAGCTTTAGCGTTTATACAGACCTGTAGCACCTCCATTTATAGTTAGACTTTCTAATGTACAGGTGCTGTTTTAGTGTTTGGAGAACTTTTGACCATTACTCTGCCTTATATCTTGCCTGATATGAATGGTTGTTCATCAGCTCCAAGTCAATATCCTTTGTATAAAGCATCATCATTTTAAGAATTTGTTACACATTTCTCTTTTAAGTCTTGGCTGTCTGGTATGCAACTTGCATTACCACAATACTAAAAGTATAACTGAAACTACTAACCTGAAACCAAGCATTAAGAATAAACTAACACTAAACCAAGAAATTGTAAAAAGTGATTATAACTAAAATAGAATTGAAAATCAAGTCAAAAGTAAATAAAAACGAAAACTTGTTAAACCTTGTTAAGTGGTTGGTAAAATGTTCGAATATGCTAACTTATGTGTTGGTAGTGAGTTAACCTCTCTGGATGTTCTCCAGCTCCTGCAGTTCCAGCAGCAGCTGCTTCTTTTCCTCCAGCGTGGAGCTCATGTCGCTGTTCCTGCTTTTCATCTCATCCATCTCTGATTCAAGAGAGAGAGAGAAAAAAATCATTTTGAGACATGTCCAAAACGTCTGGAATACATAGTTAAATTACTTAAAAACCATTGACAATTTGTCAGTAGTACCTCTTAGTTATTACCCTTACATTGTGAGATCTATGCAGTAAACATGCCTGCTTGACGACCCTGACTAAGATGGCATTGCAGTGACGGAAAGTTCTCCACGTCCTGCAACAAACTTCTGCATCAGTTCTGTCGCTCTTTCTGTGTCTCTGTTCTGCATCTCTGTTCTGTGTCTCTGTTCTCTGTCTCTGTTCTGTATTCTCCAAACCACAGACGGTCTCGGCAGATGACGCTTGTGCTGAGCCTGGTTCTGCCGGAGGTTTCTTCCTGTTAAAAGGGAGTTTTTCCTTTCCACTGTCGCTTCGTGCTTGCTCAGTGTGAGGGATTGCAGAGAATTACACGACGCAATCTTCTGTGGTTCTCTAATTTCTACATTAAACATTGTATTGTAATAACTCTTCTTGTAAAGTGCCTTGAGATGACATCTGTTGTGAAACGGCACTATATAAATAAACTGAATTGAATTGAAACATACAAGGGGACATGAATAACACAGCGATCTTTCTTTTTATAGACACACTTTAACTACAACCCAGTGGAAGATGAGGTGTTTAGGCCATTTCTGTGTCACACAACCAAAGTCAGTTCTGCAACAGGACAGAAGATGTTTAATGACCTTTGTGTAAAGCCTCCAGCTCCCTCTGCAGGGCCAGGATCTCAGCATGCGTTTGGCTTTCGAAAACAGCTCCCCTGTTACCCAGAAGGCTGAAGTCATTGTTGAACCTCTCGATCTCCTGAAGGAACCGTTGCTTTTCTTCTTTAGACTCCTCCTTTATCTTGGCCTGGTGAGAAGAGATTGAATGTGTGAAGCTCTCCCAACAAAAACAAAGAAAGAACCAGCTGTTTCGGAGACACAAATCATGTTTGACCCCATGACCGGTTTTAAAACGTCGATGGAAAAATCTGAAGGTGACAACACGTAACTGAGGCTTTGGAGCTCATCTCTGACTGGAAATGACAGACTGGGGGTGACAGGTCTCTGCAGTTTACTGATGCTAGACGAGCGTATCAAGGAGAATTTCCTCCCACTGAAGCAAACAGAAAAACCGCTTGTTTAGAGAGTTTTGCCGTATTCTGATCACTTCGATTGGAGAAATGTTTCCTGATTTCAAAACTATGAAGGAAGTAATGTTTCAGCCTCCATTATGCACTGAGGCATGTTCATATGGCTTATTTATCTGCAGGATGTGTGATGACATGATTTTGATTCTCTGTTTGGTTTGTTGAGATGAATTATAACATAAAATGAATGAAAATGAAATACTGGATTTCTTATCAATTAAATCATTTTTAAAAAGTGACAGAAAAATATGCATTATGATCAGATTTTTTTTTAACGAACGAGATGACCAACTACAACTAAAGATTGTAGCACAACTTTTCATACAGCTACAGATATTAACAGAAGTGTCTCAGAGTCAAGACCGTTTAATGCAGCATGAGGTGTACAATAGGATGCAGATACATGGAATACTGGAAACTGTATGAATATGATATGAATAGGCTATATTGATGTCACCGTGGGTCAGGGGTGATTCTAGGAGCGGGTTGACTGGGGGACTGGCCCATGCTGAAATCTGATTGGCCCCCTGAGGGGCCCCTGACTTGTCACTCATCTGTCCTTTGCACCATGATCAGTTTATACGTGGGGTACAATTCCAAGTCCAAACACTAGTGGTGCTAATGAGCCAAATAGTAATTTACATTTATTTATGAAATGTCTGATTTATCTTGTTTTGTAGACATATCTATCGGTCGGATTGGAATAATCTAGAGACCGCTGAGAGACTTAAGGGAGGGATAACTGCTCTTCCTGCTACCAGAAACAATTATTATTTGGACTCTATGGCGACCTTCTACTGGTCCACAATCAAATCCCTGTAAGAAGAATGTAAGCAGATTCTCCTTCACCTCCTCCCTACCCGTGTTAATAACACTTACACTGATGCAGACACACACGCTACAGACGAATACGTACCCTCTCACACTCACCGTTTTCGCCGACCTTTCTGCTCTTCCTCTTCACTCCGCAAGCAATTTGGACAGCGAGCTCCATGCAGCGCTACATTTGTGTCGCGAAGGATCCTTGCCACTAAACTCCCATCCCCCCACCCCCACATCAAGACAAAGGTGAACCTTTTTTTTCCCACTGTTGGTCCACCCCAACCCATGTAAATCCAACCCATGGTCATAATTACCTAATTAGAGCGTGGCACTTTGAGCCTAAAATATTAAAACTTTTCAACTTTTAAGCTCAATAGTCTAAATTTGACTTTGACCTATGTGTAGCCATTGAGATTGGAGATGGTTGTCCAGGCTTCAGCTTACCAGATGATCCCGGAGGTGGCGTTGCCGACAAAGCTGCTCCTCAATTTGCTTCGACACCTGGTCTTCACATTTCCTGATCATATCACATTGCAGACTCATCGTACACAACTGCTCAGCCTGGAGCACAACCAGAGATAAGCAGAGTCAGCGTAAGGAATCTGACAGACTCATGTCCAAAGGCATTAAAGGTATGGCGGATATGTTCACCATCCCACAAAACGGTGCTAGTGAGTAGTGCTAATAAACAGCAAATAAACCGTTGAAAGTATTCCCCTTTAAAAAAAAATCAACTACAAAATTCAGTTTATTTTATTGGGATTATTTGTGATAGACCAACACAGATCAACATATAATTGTGAAGAGCAAAAAGGACCACACATATATATATATATATATATATATATATATATATATATATATATATATATATATATATATATATATATAAGGGAAGGTTTTAGAGCTTTATTAGTGTAATAGTAAACAAAAAGCATCATGAAGACCAAGGTACTCAGCAGACAGGTTGAGGAAAAAGTTGTGGATCTTTTTAAAGCAGGTGAATGCTATAAAACAATATTCCCTGATTTGAATATCTCAAGAAGAAATAAATCCTCCAATAATGAAGAGTGTGGACAACTGCGATCGGAGAGTCTCAAAAGTCACCACGCAGAATTCTCTCACAAATGCAGAGAGGTTCACAAATGAGAAGGGGTCCATAACATTCAGCGATCTGTAGTGAGTTTATATTTGAAGTTTCTCTCAAAGTTACATTTGTGAAACAGCTTGTTTGCATTTTTAAAACAGCTCATGTGCATTTGTGAAACAGCTCATGTGCATTTGTGAAACAGAACGGGTGCATTTGTGAAATGGCTCGTATGCATTTGTGAACCACATCGTGTGGATTTGTGAATTTATATTACAAGTGTTTCTCTAAATTATCTTTGTGAACCACAGTGCATGCATTTGTGAAACAGACCATGTGAATTTCCGAATGAGCATGTGCATTTGTGAAAAACCCTGCGTGAGTTTATTAAGACTTTTCCACCTCCACGCACTTTACGAGCTTTAGCTTAAAAATGTATATGCGTCAAACTAGTCGCTTTGTGAACGTTTTTTGACGTTGACAAAGGTGCGGTGTGAATGCACCATAAAAGCTGTTATTCTCTAAAATGTACAGTGTATGGTCTCTAATCTGCAGCGAATATCGGTGACAAAGTTTTACAGACAGAAGCGGTGTCAGAAATTCTCTGACCCTGGTCCGCTCCTGATGTTGACTTTTGGCGCATCCTAAAATTAGACTAGGTAGAGCTGAGTATAGATTCAGATTTCAAGAATCAATTCAATTCTGATTCTCAAGAGTTAGAATGGATTATCATGATCCAATCAGATCTGTCCCGATTCAGTAAAATATTTTCCAATTCGATATTGATATGGATCTGTGCTGTTAAAAAGTTGTTTTTTTAGCTTTTATCTTTATCATATAGCTGTAATTCAATGACCCAACACAGGGTGAGTAACAGTTCACCGGGGGAAACTGTCTTAACCCTTTTAGACATAAGCCTCAAAATGGCTGTTATGACTTTTCCTTCCAATTTTAGCTTTAAAAAGGGCAAACAATATTCAACAATTCAATCAATTTATTGACTTGTGAATCGATTCAGTTTGATCTTTTTTATAAGAATCACTTCAGAATCAATTATTATTCTTTTTTTTCCCCAACACACCACTAAGGAAGACGTGCTGTTTGATCCACAGAAACTTTGGACCGTTCAGTGCGTGACATGCATCTAGAGCTTGGTGGAGCTTGCAGTGTGGCATGGAGCAGTACAAAAGGAAAATGCCAGATCATAATAAAAGGTAATATGCCGCTTTTTGGCTCCCAAGTGATATTGACGAAGTACAGGACTTTTTCAGGGAGAAAAGTCAGCATCCAAGTTTTCCAAACGGGATAATTGCAGCTTTCAAAACCGGTAAGGAGTCCCACAACCAGAGATGTACACACACCAGAATAAATACACCATTTATAGTTAAAAGATGTGAAATGTTTTCTATATTCCAACCCCAGCGGAGAGTAGACTTTTCCTTGTTGGGTTTTCATTTTTTTGGGAATGATGCTTTTTCTGTGCATTCAGCCTCCTGTTTTTAATTAAACCTAAACATGGTATTCCGATCCTGATGTCTTTTAAAATGTACAAGTTAGCAATATTTCTGCGGGGGCAAAGTGTCTCCCTTTTAACATCCTACCTCACACGTGCTCAGAGATTTTACTAATGTCATCCGGTGGAAATTAGCCATTGATTTCAGAGCAGCACACGCAATCGATCGCTGATTAAACAAATGGCGGGGATTGACAGTTTTAAATCAAAAGGCAAATCAGTGTGCCGATATACACCTCTTTAACTCCCGAGTAAAAACCATTACTGCTTTCTGCTGAGTCAGATTTAAAACAGTTACAACAGACACTGTGGAGCTCCTAAATTTTTTTTTACTTTCTCTTTGTAGATCAACAAATAATTCCCAAAAAAGATTCAAACTTTGTAAAGAAATTCTGATAAATTATAACATTATTTTGTAAGGTAATGGCTACACTTGTAAATCTACCGCTCAATGTTACTGTTAAAAATGTTCTTCCTGTCATAGGGTACTGATCCTGATGGAAAATCTAGTAAGTAAAACATTCATATAAGGAAGTCAAATTCAATGAGGTTTTCAAAAGGAAAAAGCAGTACAACATCCCAAAAGCTGTTCTATATGTTCTGAAGGTGTCTTAACACACATCAGTGTTGCCAACTTAGCGACTTTGTCGCTAGATTTAGCGACTTTTCAGACCCCTATAGCGACTTTTTTTCAAAAAAGCGACTAGCGACAAATCTAGCGACTTTTTCTGGTGTTATTGGAGACTTATCTGGTGTTTTGGAGACTCTGGCGTGAAGCACGTATTGTTCTGCAGTTACTGTCCTCAACGTGAGCCCCTCCCCCGTCCCAAAGCACTTACAGGCGGCCAGTCTCACAGTAGCCTTGCTCAGCAGTCCCGTCTACAGTCTATAGGCGGAACAGAGAGAGAGAGAGGAGACCCTCACCACTCGGCGTCCGGACTGCAAATGAACTGTGCTTGCGCGAAAGAAAGCAGCCGCTGGCTTGCAAAGCGGGATTTAAATGTAAACGTTTCTTCGCTGTGACGCTGTCACACAAATAAATCACTGCATTTGACTCACACAACCTCAGCAGCTCAGTCACTTATTCACCTCGTCCACTGTGTGTGTAGCCTACCTCTCTGTGACATAAGATCTTGCTAGCTAGCTCAGCAAAAAAAAAAAAAAACTTTAAAAAAAAAACCCTAAGTAACTCTGCCAGAGTGTGTCTTTTGGGTCACTTTGCCGGTCCCAAGCCCGGATAAAGGAGGAGGGTTGGTTGTAGAGCTAGCAATTTCACCCTACAGAACAATCTTTTGATTAAATTTGCTGTTATAACATTTAACAGTACAGGACAAAACTGATGTGTGTAATGTGGATCTAGACAAAGCATTAAAATCATTACATGTTGTTAATGTTGAAATTATTTTTGTACATTTGTAGTTCTAAACATATTTAGGGTGTTTTTTTACTCACTTTTACTGTTATTTGCAAATTGCAAATTATGCAAATTAGGCGATGACGTCATTTAGCGACTTCTAGCGACTTTTGGGACAGCCAATAGCTACTTTCCTTACTGAGGAGTTGGCAACACTGACACACATATTCAAATAGAAAAAATAAAAACAGAAAATAAATCAGGTCTAACCTGATTTTTAATCATAAGATATTATTTTAATATAATCCAACAAAATAAAATCCTTAAAATGCTTCAATTTAAGATATTGTAAAGGGTGGACGATGAAATCAAATACTGGCTTACCTTTTTATCAAGTTCCTCAGTGGTCTTCTTATATTTTTCAGTTTCACTCTTAATGTTCTCTTTACATTGAATAATCTCCACTTTTACTGAAATAAACAAGGTTTTGATTAATAGCTTAAAAAGACCCAAAAACGTTTCAAATAAACATTTCAGTATAGCTGTTAGCTTTAGCCGAGAGAGCTACCAAGCAAGCTAGTTAGCATAGCTACCGTCTTTGAGTTTCTGTGACTGCTCCGTCAGCTGATGTTCAGTCTGGAGAATTTGCTGGAAGAGTGAGTCTAAACTCATTCCGACAATTAGCTAGCAATTTGTATTATTTTACAACCGTAGGAAAAATTTTGCGTGAAGCTAGCCAGAAGGCTCAAGGCGGGCTTTTCCTATGAGAGTAGGCTAAGCTAACCTTGCTGTTACACGCTGCCTGCCGCTAGTGTTTGACACCAGCTAAAAATGTAATCTCAACTTGCACAAATATTGCAGATAAAAAACAAGTATTTTTTTGACCTCTTTGTTTAATAAAGCTACAATACAAAGTATTTGGGGGAAAAAATCAACAATATAAACTGAAAAACTAAACACATAATACCTTGACACGATTAGCAATTTTAGCTTTTTCTTAAGGACTATATTTTAGTGTTAGATTGTTCTAACACCACTGGCTTTAAAATATATTTCAAGCTATGTAATAAAGTTCGGGCACCATTTTAATTCAGTTTTCACAGATTCCTAATCAAACTTTCGGTTGTAGTTTTGTGTTTTTTAGTTGGACTATTAGGAAATCTCATGTTTAATGCAGTGTATTCCTGAGTTGTTATTTTTTTTCTCCCATTTCATTATGTCACAACCAGAAACCTAAGTAATGTATTGGGATATTAATTATTTGACATGCTAACCCAAGATATGCATCTGAAGTGAAAGGTAAATTATATATTTCATTTTAAAATCTAAATAGTGTGGTGTGCATTTTTATTCAACCCCCCTTAGATAATTTATATAGAACCGTGTTTTGCCAAAGTTGTAGCTACAAGTCTTTTAGGTTACCTACCAGCTGTCTACACAGAGATTTTTATTCCCATTTAACTTTTGCTAAATGGGACGATACAATATATTGTGATACTATGAGTAAGACTAAATACTGTGATTTTTCCAACTAAACTTAACTATAGAAAAACAGTGACAGCATTCTAAACACTCATAACACATCCAGTTTTTTACTAGATCTAGTTGACCCACTAGAACAAATTTGGTGAAAACTGCCACCAGCTATCAGTCATACTTTTAATTCTACTACGAAAATGACTATCATCAAGGCCGGATTATCCAATGGGCATTATGGGCACAGGCCCAGGGGCTGACACCTACTGGGGGCCCACGATTACTGTGGCCCCATTTGAGCAATTTAAGGAAGAGAAAAAAGTTTCTTAAAATTTATAATATGGCAGCGATTGTTGATAGCGGAGATAACCAATGAGATCCACACTATTTTTATTTTAAGTTAATCTGGTGCGTTATGCAGCATTGTTGGGGACAGCTAATGAAAATACTTACACTGTTCTGATTGATGGTGGTAGTGGTGCTGCTGCTTGTCATCATCAGGCAACCAGACATCCAGCTTCATCCGGTTGAGAACTGTAGTAAGATTGTGGTTTAAAAAATTAAAAAATCAGGTTTACATTCTTCACATTTTTTTTGGTGATGGGAGAAGGGCACCCAGGGGCCCCTGCTATCATAATCCAGCCATGACTATCATCATTAATGGTTCCATTCAAATTCTAACAAATAAAAAAAAATCCATACATTGCTTTTGAATATTGATGCAATTTAGTGACATAACATATTGTAATATATTGGCGTATCGATATTTTCTTACATCCCTATCAGTCATATTGTTTGGAGATATTCTTTGAACGATTCTATAAGCTCTGTTATGGAATCTGTTGGATTTAGGACTGGACTTTGACTGGGCTTTTCATGAGCGTGCTTTGATCTAAATCCCTCTGTTGTACTTCAGTCTGAATCTTAAGGTTTTTTTGGGTTTTTTTTTTTTCCCACCATATAACCAGTTTTCTTTTAGCATTTAGCTCCATCAAAAGCTTTCCAGTAGATGCTGAGGTAAAACCTCCACAGCATGATGCAGCAATTTTTGGGTTCCAGCATTATGATAGAAGGAGTTGTGCATTGTTGGTTTCTGATGACACAGAGCATTTTGATTTGATTGGTCGATTTAATTTTGCTCTTTTTTCATTCTTTAAGAGCTACAAAAACACCTAATTACCCTCCGGGATCAATAAAATATGTTTGAATTTTTTAGAATTCAAATTTGATTTAAACAAAAGTTTTTCTGTTTTTTTCTCCATGAAGATAAGATTGGTGAGTCAGCAGATTCCTTTCACCTGAACAGGTTGAACAGATTGTTTTCCTACTTTCAGATTTTTATTTTTGAAAGTACTCTTTGTTTAAATGTATTTTTCCTTAAAATTCATTACTATGTGCTTCATTATGTTAACCTCTCATAAAGTCCCTAATAAGTTACACTTTTTTGGGTTCAAACCATAGACTGCATATCAGAATCAGAATCAGAATAGGTTTTATTGCCATTGTTTGACAACAAGTTCACAAACTAGGAATTTTTCTCGGTACAATCGTGCAACATAAAACATTTAACATAAATAAATACAAATAAAAAAATTAAAAAAATAAAATAAAAAAAAGAATGAGCTATAAGGCTAAAGTCTTTATAAATATTATAATATGTATGTATATAAAAAAACTATGAAAAGATAAACATCCCTTTTAACATAAGAACAGCAGCAGGGTTACATTCACAGATGTGCAGGTGAATGACAGCAGCAGATCTAAGTGTGATCAGACCACACAGTGCAGTAAAATAAAGTTACGTAGTGCAGATGGTTCTATCCTACATGGGTCTTTAACTGAACTATCTGGTCTTGTTATTGTTCATGAGTCTGATGGCGGAGGGGAAGAAACTGTTCAGGTGGCGGGAGGTGTGGGTCTGGATGGACCGTAGCCTCCTGCCTGAGGGGAGGAGGGAGAATAGTCGGTGTCCAGGGCGAGAAGAGTCAGCTTTGATCCGACACACACGCCTCCGGGTCCTGGAGGAGAACAGGTCGCGGAGGGATGGGAGCCTGCAGCCAATCACCTTCTCAGCAGCACGCACGATGCGCTGCAGTCGGTGTTTGTCCCGGTCTGCGGCGCCGGGGAACCACACGGTGATGGAGGAGGTGAGGATGGACTCGATGATGGCCGTGTAGAACTGCACCAGCATCTCGGTCGGCACCTTGAGTTTCCTCAGCTGCCGCAGGAAGTACATCCTCTGCTGGGCCTTCTTGATGAGGGAGCTGATGGTTGGCTCCCACTTGAGGTCCTGGGTGATGGTGGTGCCCAGGAAACGGAAGGAGTCCATGATGGAGATGGGGGTGGGAGAGTCCATCAGGGTGAGGGGATACGGTGGGGCTGTGACTTTCCTGAAGTCCATGATCATCTCCACTGTCTTCTGGGCGTTCAGCTCCAGGTTGTTGTGACTGCACCAGGAAGCCAGCCGGTCCACCTCTCTCCTGTAGGCGGACTCATCACCGTCTGAGATAAGTCCGATGAGGGTGGTGTCGTCCGCAAACTTGATCAGCTTTACGGACTGGTGACTGGAGGTGCAGCAGTTTGTATACAGCGAGAAGAGCCAGGGGGAGAGTACACAGCCCTGAGGAGTCCCAGTGTTTGTAGTCCGATTGTCCGAGCGATCTTCCCCAACCGCACGTGCTGTCTCCGGTCCGATATGTTTCAAACTAGGCATGCACCGATACCGATGCTGGTATCGGGCCGATACCGTTCTATCGGTATTGATAACCGATACTTAAAATATGGAAACTCTGCAATCATTTCACAGAAAATGCTTATTTTTCTCTTGAAATTTTTATTGTGTACTCATATTTATTAATATTATTTTTTTTACATCTAACTCACTATCACTTGTTGTAAAAAGCAGATAAGAAAATAAAACCTAACTTCCAATTGTTTCAAAGTATCTGTATCGTATCAATTTGAAAAAAAAAGGTACATTTTTCATTGCATCCCTAGTTGTAATGATGCAAAACATGAATAAAAAAAAGGTTTAAGGGATGTGTTTAACTTTCCAAGCTACTGTATAGACTAAAATACTTTTGTCACTTTATTACATAATTAGAAAAGGGTTTTACACCAGCACTGATCAATCCCCATAAGTTCGTCTGTTTAACTTTATGTAGTGCTTTAATGGCACTGTCAACTTTCTGAAAAATAATCCATTCTGTCTAACTTTGACCAATTTTCTCCCGCTAAAGACAAAGCCAGCTTTCTGATCCGGCGCCATGAAGCGCATTACAGTGTGAGATTTCAAATGACCTCGTGTATACATCATCCTAACATTCATTTGCTAAATTAATATTACATATTGATTGAGGCTTTTCATATATCACCAGACTGAGCCGAGTCCCAGTGTTCCCTTCAGAGACTCCCGAACAGCCGAGTCATCAAACTGTAAGCAGACAATTATCCCACACACGGCAGCTGGAGCCTGTCGCTCATTTGTTCCCGCTTTCTGTCTCTTTTTCCCCCCCGTCAAATTCCGAGTGAAGAAGCAACCGCCATAAGTTTGGTATTTAACAATACCCGAAAGTCATTTAAAAAATTGACTTCAGCCAGCAAAATTGATTCATTGCATCTGACCGCACATGCCTTTTTTTTTTTTTTTTTTTTTTTTTTTACTTTTTTTTTTTATAAGAGCTTGTTGGAAGATGTTACACGAAGCTGCTTCCCATCCCTCCCCTGAATGCACCGCGCTCTCTGCTCGAGGGCTGATTTACGGCGCCGGGCACCGGCATGCTTGATTGATTCGGCCCAGCCTTTAATGCGGAGAGCCTCATTGACAGCTCCCATGAATTTAAGCAAGTGGATTAGCTTCTGAATAGACTCTATTGGCAATCAATGGGATGAAGGTAGAGTCACATGATAGTTATAAACTGGATGTTAAAAGTTCCCAGTGAGTGATGAGCTCAGAACGTCATTTGGAAGTAGCCTATCGTTCATGCTTTGCATGAGCGGTTCAAACTTTGCTTTTCATATTATAAAGGCCAACAGATGGCGACAGCACCAAAGAATGCTCTGCTCTGTGCAGCCTGTGGGGTTTTCTCTCTCTATCAAACACATGATGAGCGTTTTATGCATTTTGCTGAGAAGCCGTTTGTAAAGTTACACATTTAAAATTTCACACCATTAATTTGGGTTAGCTTGTCATAAGAGAAAATAGGAGGTTCATTCTTCAAGTCATAGTTGTATAATTGTCAGTTTTAAACTAAAGAGCCAACGAAATGTTTATATTAAATATATTAAATTTGAAAAAATCTGAAGCTAAATATGTTGGGACGAAAATAAATAAGGATAATGAGGTGACTGTCTGGCCAGCAGGATAAACAGGGGCTACCTTTTTGGTAGTCCACTATTTTCAAGTAAATTTGCATATTAGGTAAATATATTTATCTGAAGATTAATGTTTAGTTCCAAACTAAATATTAAGCTAGCCATGATAGGATGCTAGCTAAATATTTAGCTTGCTAACTGAGTGTTAAGATCGAAGTAAAAGTGTAACTCACCCCAAAACTCACTTTTTTTTTTGCTGATAAACTCTATAAATGAGTGTCTAATAGTGCTGTGTACATTATTTGTGATATTTTAGTACATTTTAGTAAAAATATTAATTTTGTACCAAAAACTATTAGTGGAGTGCCCTCTTCTGGTTAAAAATATACACTGCACTTGAATTTGAATCAGGGTTTGCGACCAGCTCAGCCTTAGTTTCTGACGTCAGCTTGGATTTCTGACGACACTGTCCTACTGCTGTGGAGTATAAAAGAAGCCCTCGGCCACACTTCCAAAGCGAGTTGGTAACTCCTTAGTCATCAGCTTGAAACGACATGGCTCAGAGCTGCTCACTTCCTCCACAGATCCTCTCTCCCTTTACTCTCTTCCCTTTGAAGGAGGTGGGGAGAAATATTCAACCTCATAATTGCCCACCTCTGAGGCAATGGAACTTGCGTCGCTATTGCTTTGCATCTTTCTGGCTGTCTGTGTCTGTGTTCTGATATTGAAGCTGTAGGCAGTCATTCTATTTCACACCGCAGACCACGTCCAGCCCTCCCACTCTGTGTTCCGTGAGGCAACACCGCTTTTTTAGTCATTTTTCAAACTGAAAATATGTGCGGATTTTGACTCTAGTAGGGGGTGAGTTAAAAAAACGTCTCAGGGCTGCTCGCCTCGTCCACAGAACATTTCTCCCTTCCCTTTGGTGGAGGTGATGAAGAGGAATCTTCAACCTCATAGTTGCATCCCTCTGAGGATTGCTCTGCATCTTTCTGGCTGCCAGTGTGTGTGCCGCTGTAACCAGCACTGCAGGCAACATGTTAATCACAGTGCAGACCACACCCAGCTGGTGGTCCATCAGGAAACAGTTTGGTGCATTTTTCAAACAGAAAATGTGGGTGGAGTTAGACTCTGGTAGGGGGTGGGTTATTCTTTATTGTTTAGTTTGAACAAAATATTTAGCTTGACAGGTTAAGTTGCTAGCTAAATATTTGCTAACTAAGTATGTTGTTCAAAGTTGAATATTCATTTTATCGACTAAATATTTAGTCGGCACTCTAAATGTTTAGTTTGGAGCAAAAATATTCACTTTGAAACCGTGGTACTTATAATATATGACTTTGAAAAACAAACTCGCATTTATTTATTTTTTTTTAAAACCACGTGTAGTCACATCTTGTGGTTTGGGGGTGAGAAGCACAGTAACAATTTTTTTATTTTTTTTTAATATGGTTGACTATTAGGTTGAGCGATGCTGTGAAGAACTACAAGGTGAAACCAGATTTGCCTGTTTGAGAACGGCTTACTAAACTTGAGGGACACCTTTATTTCTCTTTAGGTGAAAAAAGATGCTACATTTCCCCCCTGTCCTTTGGCTCTGGACAATGTTATGAGGAATTAAAGAAATATGTGAAACTGCTCCCTTTTGTAATCATTTTTTTGTTTTTGTTTGTGGGTGTATGTTGAGTGTTGATTCCAAAGAAGACCACAAAAAGTGTTAATTATTTGACCTCCCAACCATTCATGGTATTTGCAGATTTTTCTGTGGAACATTACAAAATATTTTTGGTGGAATATTTACCCACTGATTTTTTTCCGTAACCAGTTTTCAACAATAAAAAAAACACCTTGGAAAGCTGAAATACATATGTGAAATGCTACTTTAAACACCATTGGCTGGTGTTTTCAAAGCAGCTAATCTAGGACCCTGATTTATTTCCCTTGGCACTGATTGGTTGTTCCTCACAAGAGTGGATATGGGGAGCCTAAGTCACGCCCTTCTACTTCCAATCCATGGGTCCCCGAAAATGAATGAGATTCAAAGGTGCGATAAAAGTTATTTTCCGATCCTGTTTGAAATGCGCCGTGGATTGAACATAATTATGATGTCTGTGAATTTTAAAAACTAATTTTGATGCAGAAAAAACACAGATTTTTGATCGGAGGTAAAAGTTACTTTAGGTTTTGGGTAAAAACGCTTGGTGGACTACAACTGCAGAAGAAGAAGGAGAGCTAGGGCCGTATCCTCCAGGATGAAGAAAGAAGCATTTAACACGGAGAAAACCACTACAAATCTGACCATTTTTAATGTAGCAGCTATGTCGGGGGTAAAGCAGTCAGTGGAGTGAGAGCCAGCATGGAGGAGAAGCTCTACAAGCTCTAGGTGAGTGTTTTACGTGCTATAGCTAATGCTAACTCCCGTTAGCAAAATTACGTCATATATGCGACTTCTGACTTCTGATTTGTAGGCATTTTAAATGCGAATTTTTACAATCAAATAAATCCCAAATCACTGGACAGTCACAGTCGAAACGTGCATCGTTAGTTATCATTTAAATGGAATTACAACATATGTGTGATTCAGGACGTAAGACAAAGCAGACCAGAAAATAACTTTTATCCCTCCATTGACTTCCATTCATTATTTTTTCGGTTTGGGGACCCATGGGCCGACCGGAAGGGGAGGAGACTTATGCTTCCCATGGGGAGCCTAAGTCACGCCCTTCTACTTCTGGTCCATGGGTCCCCTACTGTCAAAAAAAATGTAATAGAGTTAATGGAGCGATAAAAAATATTTTCTGTTCGAGTTTGAAATGTGTCGTGGATCGAACATATGATGTCCGTGAATTTTAAAAACTGATTTTGATGCAGCGGCAACTCTGATTTTCGACTGGCGGCAAAAGTTACATTAGGTTTTGTGTAAAAACGGTTAGCGGACTACAACAGCAGAAGAAGAAGGAGAGCGAGGGTTGTCGCATCCAGGCCGAGAAAAGGAGCATTAAACAAGGAGAAAACCACTATAAATCTGACCATGTGGAAAGTAGCAGCTATGTCGGGGATAAAGTTGTCGGTGGAGTGAGAGCCAGCATGGAGGAAAAGTTGTAATACTGTACGAGAAGGGATCTGAGTGTTCCACATGGACTGTTTTGTTCACACCTGTGCGAAGCACAACAGTACCGCGTGATACACACACGTGTAAAGTTTGTTACATTCTAAAAAAAGAGAACACAGTACAGTGTATTTACTGCAAACTAAACCTGGCATACCACAGCAGTACGAGCTCAATGATCCAGCTAAAGAAAACATCCACATGATTTTTCCCCAAGCGTTGCTGAAAAAAGGTAACGCAACCTATGCCTGTATTGATGTTTGCTAATGGTAATACTGTATTTGTAGAGATGACATGATGCTTTTTGACTAGATTTGATGTTTAGCTTTGATGTTTTTTAAGTAGTAAACATTCACATTCAATTGCAAGAGAGCTTTGTCCATACGTAGCCGGGTATCTCACAACACTGAGATATTTTTCTACGGTTTGGCCTGTCATCCACAAGTAAATGCAGATTTTCGGCCCAAAACAACAAATCTTATAAAAAGCTCTGGCCAAAGTGGAGAACTGTGTTTTCTCAGTTTTCAGTGTCTGTGTTTGGACAGATAAAAAGAGTTTTAAGTGCCTTAACGTCACTATCTATTACAAAAAGTGCTCCAACATCACAGTTACAGCTTCAAAATCAACAGACTTACTACTGCACTACGACCAAAGTAAGAAAAAAAATTACTTTCTCACTCTCTCCTGACACAGAGACTCCTGTGTGTTCAGCATGATTAATATGTGACTATTCCTAAATGTTCAGTGCTGTTGAGCAGGGCCGTATCCAGGAGGTGAATAATGAGGGGCCAAAAGTGGCCCAGGATGGGTTTTGGGACTGTAGCACCAAAATAAAACAGATATGTTCTTCTACTGGGGAACCAATCTGAGCTGGTGTTATTTTAGAGTTTTCAACAGTTATAATGACATTTAAAGTTAATTTTGTTTTGCTAAGGTTTATGTGACAATGTTGTCTCAAACTCTGCTTGCTTTTCAAGCAATTAAAGTGATTGACGAAGAAGATAATCACAAAAACATTGCAACTTTTCACAAAAGCTATTTCTCAAAAAAGTGGATGGACTGTTTTAGTTTATGAAGTTACATTATTGCTGTTGACTGTTATTTTGTTAAATAAATAAATAAATACTGTAAATGGGCTTAGTGTTGGAGCCAAATGTTGGAGTTCTCCGTTTTTTTGAGAGATAAAAGGAAAATGCTTGATCATTTTACAGCCACAACATTTTCGTCATGCATGATTTGTTTTGGTTATTTAAAATCGTGAAAAAAATATCAGATTAATCGATTAATCGAATCGATAAAGGGTTAGATTAATCAATTACAAAAAGAATCGTTTGCTGCAGCCCTACATAAGACAGATACCAGCTTTTGGTTGTTAGTAACGCAAATATTACTGGTTTTTGGACTAATTTAGGTTTTGAAGTTATTCCCAGATTTGTTTGGTATGTCGCCACATGAAATATGCTGATTACGACTAACTTTTAGTGTCATCTATAGCAGATAAATGCAATTTATGCCATGGTCTGGGTGAATACTCGATTCTGATTGGCTGGAGGGTGTAGGTTAAAAAGTGATAATGTACACCAAAGGCGTCCCGTCAAATTGCCAGATTACAGTTCTAAATTATGGTGCTGGCTCAAATGGCAACGAAGATTTAACGTTAATTCACCGTTGAATCATCGTAAAAGTTTCGAATCATCCTCTGGACACTCACAAGGAGCAAGCAGTGCACTGGGCTTCTGAAATGATACTTTGTATCACGTAATGTAAGGTAAAGCCATCATCTCACTTCCCATCACTGATAAACTACTACTGTGGTCGACTCGCTGTGTCCACGCTGCTTGGCAACGCCTGTATACGGGAGATATTAAATAGTGTGCTCGACTTATTAAAACAACCCTCATTATTTTAACTCTAAAACAATTAAATTATGATTGATTGATAAAATATTGCTTTCTTTCGTAAGTGACAATGGTATAAGCGGGATAATGCCCTTTGAGATGTCCATTATCAGAAATTAATAGACTTTGTGTTGTCTAAGTTGAACATCTCTGCACTAAAGTAAAGTAATTTTTTTCAAAATTCCTAAGTATTTGATCTACAGTTGACAATCTAAAATCCTGAACATTCCACCTCTCCTTTTATCAACTTTTTACTTTTCTTTAACATAGAAAGTACTCTTACATCAGCTATTTTGTTCTTTTTGTGTCCCTGCTCTGTCTTCTCCAACGTCCATCTGTGGCAGATGGTCGCTTGTACTGAGCCTGGTTCTGGTTCTGTTGGTGGTTTCTTCCTTTTAAATGGGAGGCTTTCCTTTCCACTGTGGCTACATGCCTCAGTATGAGGGATGGCTGTGAAGTCAACGACACAGCACAGACGACTGTCTGCTGTCGCTACATGTTCGTCCAGGAGGAGTGAATGCTGTAAGTAAATGACATTTCCTAAGATAGAAAGTTTTAAGCAGATTGTAATGAATGTATGACTGAATTGAAAAGACTTGTAAAGTGTCCTGAGATGATAGAATTGGCACTATATAAATAAACTGAACTTGGTTTTTATTTCTGACAACAAAATAGCATTTTCTAATGTTTTAATCGTTTTTGCCATTTTGGCCTCCTGGAATTGAGCCAGCTTTCAAATAAACTGTTAAATAATTGATTTAAAAATTATTTGTTTCGTTTTTTATCATCTTAAAAAGTCTTTCTCCACCTTCTCCCTCTGACACACCTCTCCCATAATGTCCCATTAGGTCTCTTGGTGTTTAAACACCAGTCTGCAGCTCAGCTGTCATCGAGCTGTTACTCTTACCTAAGTTATTGATCAGCTCCAGGCAGGCTCCTTCACTGTACTCTTTTGAATCCTTTTTGAAAACCAATACCGTTTAACACATCGTGAGTTATGTGTTTTTAAATGTGCCTTATAACCAGATTATATTGGATGCCATACCGATTACAAAGAGGAGGGGCTTATCCAGGGCGCCACCGTCTCCATATGTTGCTATATTCATCCTGTCATAAAGCAGCGCCGGGGTCGCGCACTTTGACCCCACCCTGCCGCCCACACACATCAGTGGTTGTTGCGTTTTAACATTACTGAGCTACAGCACTTCAAACGTGTGTTCACTCTGAGTAAAACGCCTATTTCTGTGATGTAAACTCGATCAACGTCGAAAAAAAAAAAAAAATTATACGAACTTAAATGGTTAGAAATGATTGATTATCCACTTTCTCTCTGCGACTGATGAAGCCAGTGAGTTCATTCGGGATGGTGAAGTTGCGTTTGAGGCCGGGCTGAGGTGAGGAGGGTGGAGGTGGAGGTGGAGGAGGGTGGGGACTGGAGTGGAAGCTGGCGCTCTCCTGCTGCTGACGGCGGCGGGACTCCAGTTGGCTGTGTGCGCTCAGACGCACAGACGCAGGAACAGCAGCAGCAGCATCGTAGCGGCTGGACTCCGGGAGGACGCACGCTTTCCACACCGCAGCTCCTCATCTCTTTTTTAGTCCTTTGTGTCGCTTGATCGGACCACCCCGGGGAAGGAGGAAGCGAAAAATAATAACGCAAAAAAAAAAAAAAAGCTCTTGCGTTGCTGATACTAAAAAGTGAAAGGAGGCTGAAAAGAACCTCGATTGGACACTTTATATTTCCCGTTTGTTTAATTGGTTTTCCTTTTTTCTTTTCTTTTGGAGCGGATGATTGTTCGCATGAGGCGAGCTGGGATCCGTGGTCCACAGCGGAGCGCACAGCGCGTCTTTTCCATGGATGTCTGTACAGTGGCTTTACTCTGGGAATTAAACTGCTGTTGAGTCGCTTTTGAGTTCGTTCACTTCTGTTTTTTCCGACCTGGCTTGTTGTTCAACACGCAGAGGGAAACCATGATCTTCGTGCTGTTGTATGTCCTGCCTCTGTTTGGTAAGTTTCATTATGGGGAGGAAAAGCAAACTTTGGATTTGGTTTATTTAGTTATTTATTTTTCTTGTTGTTTTGTTCCATAAAAAAAATGTTTTATTTTATTAGAGGAGGTCTTCCATGTTGACTCCAAACTGATCCAGAAGAGAAAAGAACATCACCGTCTCTTTAGGGAAGAGCATGTTTGCTTAGTTCTCAGTTAAGCGGATTTTGAAGCAAACTAATGATGCGTTACGACCAACATCTGCGTCACTTTTATATTTCAATCCCGGAAAAGCAGTTTTTAAAGTCTTTAATCTCATATAAACCAAACCGCATAGATTGTTTTTTTGAACATTTGGTTTATTTTCTCTGGATGCCTTCTTCCTCCAGATGTGCTGACCTGCGCGGAGGAGAACCTGCGCGCCGGCGCCTCCCGGCTGGACTGCGTCCGGGCCAGCGAGCAGTGTCTGCGGGAGCAGGCGTGCAGCACCAAGTACCGCACGATGAGACAGTGCGTGGCCGGCGGCAAGGAGAGCAACTTCAGCCTGGTGGCCGGCGTGGAGGCCCGGGACGAGTGCCGCAGCGCGATGGAGGCGCTCAAGCAGAGCCCGCTGTACAACTGCCGCTGCAAACGGGGCATGAAGAAGGAGAAGAACTGCCTGCGCATTTACTGGGGGATCTATCAGTCGTTGCAAGGTTGGTACTGTTTAGAGAAACGGAACAAAAAAAGAACAAGAACAACATCTCAGAAAGTGTGTTCTGTCAGGTCTGTTTAGAACTGTTCCTGGGGCGTCTCCAAAAAAGTTTTCCAAGAGTCAGCCGCTGATAATCCTGGAGTGATACACCCAAAACTAAACTGAATTTTGCAGACCTTGAGTAAAAATAAAATTATTAAGGTTTTGTTTATAGCACGTGTGTTGTTGTTTTTTTACCACCCAAATTCCTAATATCTGTTCATTTGACATGTTTGGCCCCTGTAAGAAAAGAACGGTTCTAAATATATGGCTTATTATTCACCTCAGCCCCCAGTGGCGGCGCCACTGAGCAGAGAGGTCTTCCTAAAATATGATGTAGATCAGGGGTGTCAAATTCATTTCCATTTTGGGCCACATCAAGATCAAGTATGCCCCTGAAGGGCCGGTTGTGGTAAGAAAATGTTGATAAAACAATCTTTAACAAAGTCTTAAAATATTAATCAGTATATGTCTCTGCATTCCACAAGCACTTCTTAAATTAAAATATTACAGAGCATCTTTTCTCAATAATGAGATGTAGGACTATTTAAATAATCCCTGATATGATTTGTCCAATAAAATAGTTTTTAGGTGCACATAAATGGAACTTAAAGGTTCTCTATGGTCCTCTTGAGTTTAGAGGGCCGCATAAATGTTTATGGCGGGCTGGTTTTGGTTCCGGGGCCTTGAGTTAGATGTATATATTGTAGATCATGAATATTTTATCTGAGAGGACTCCCACAGATCTGCTCCACATGGGAGCTTCAGCTTGGTGCACTTAGAGAACCCCCTGCTGCTGCAGAAATGGACCTTCTCTGCAGTTCGTTCCGCTTGGACCCCAACGTCTGAGAGAGGATTGGTGCCGTCAGCGCTGACAGACGGTTGTTTGAGGCCCTGGGCAGAATTTCACTTGGGAAACCATCTTACAGCTGAGCTCTTTGAAGTTAATGTTAGTTTTGGGAGAATTACAGAGTTTTTTTTTTTTTTACTCTTAGCTATGGGTGAAAGAAAATCTGATCCCAGGTAGAAAAAATATGATGTCAGGTCAGACATAAAATGTAGAAATAATGAAATTAGCAATAAACTATAAAGATGGAGCGATCAATCAGGCTGAGATTGGAATCAGACGATTTTTATATATCTCCACAAGCTGAAAAGAAGACCCAGTTCCTCTAAACACACCAGCCTACAGCATGTGTATTTTCATACACTCTCACATTAAAGGTGAGAGGAATATGGATCCACGCCTAAACAGTCTCAACTCTTGTAATTCCTTCTTTTTCCATAGGATTCATAACTCCGACCTCTATCGGGGATTCTCTGTGGCACATCATCATATTTTACAGCTTATTGGAATCTGTCTAAATGGAATCAACGAGTCAGACCACAAAGAAAACCTGAAATTGGTAAATCCTGATCGGTTCATAGAGCTGGGCGATGTGGATTAAAAATAAAATCTCAGATTTGTTTTCAGGCCAAATCCAATTTCGATCGATTTTTTTTTTCTCCCTTTCTATTCTTAAAATGAAATTACAAATCACGTAAACTTTTTGATTTAAACATTTTTAATAGTTGTTTTTATTTCAATCCTCCCCTTCTCAGAGTTGGCCTGAAGTCAAAGTCCAAGTAAAACATGCTTTTAAAACAAGATGGAAGGTCGTGGGCGGTGTGACATCACCCTGAACCATGGAAACCAAGGAAGTGCATTAGTAGAAAACATTTTCCGGATTTTCTCGATTTTCAAAAAAGTAAAAAAAATTTGTAAAGGAAAAATGTACGATACGATGTACTGCTTAGCGCTAATCGATGCTTGACGAGTAAAGTCCAAGTCTTTTGTTCAACCTTTGAAAATCACAAAGGTTTTTCCTCTATACGTGCGGGACCGGTGTGTTTAGGAATCCGTCCTGGGTAGATGCAAATCATCTTCGGGCCAGCAGGGGGCGCTAAAGCAGTCACAGGGTCGCCACTTTAGGGCTGCATAATCTCCTTCCAAGTGGTGACGAACGGCGGAAGCATCAGCGACAAACTTCTCCAATCGCTTCTTTGATCCAGCTCCTGGAAGAACACACTCCCGAGCGGACAGTGAACGCACCCCTATGCGCCTTTGAATGGCCTACACCCCCTAGAGAGATAAAAACAACACACAGACACACCGAGATACTTCTCCACCTCCTGAATCCCACCCAGCTAATGGAGCGTGAAACCACCACCACCCCCACCTCTGTCTGTAGCATCTTAAAGTGTTGCTCCCAGCAGGAGGATGAGGAGGCTGGAAGGGTGGGGGGTGGGGGTGGGCTTCAGTAAATCGCGTCCAGTTCCTCGCCTGCTTCCAGTTGTGCGACGTCGCCGACCAACCTGCCTAATCAAGCGTGTGGCTTTGTGCCAGCGTGGATATTGACTGACCCAAATAACCCGTGTCACAAACAGGCCAGTGCGACCCCCATCTCCCCCACACACACACACACACAGGCCGAGAAATGAGAGCCAAACCAGGATGCGTTGGTGGGAGGGGGGGGGGGGGGGGGGGGGAGTAGTACAGTACACACATATACTCACCCGTATCGTTTTTGGTTCCAGGTAACGACTTCCTGGAGGAGTCTCCATACGAACCGGTGAACAAACGTCTGTCCGACATCTTCCGCCTTGCTCCCATCCTAGGTAAGAACGCAGAGGGTTTTATCTGTGTGTGAAGCCTTTTTTTAATTTTTTTTATCCTCACTCTCTCCTCTTGTTCTCACCCTGCATGCGGGCTGGAAGTGATCTTCTATGGGGAGCTATAGTTCAGAGTCTCATCAAGCACTGACTGACTCTGTGTGTGTGTGTGTGTGTGTGTGTGTGTGTGTTCTGTCATTCTGGCGCTGGTTTCTCAGATTGTTCTCTGTCATCACGGCTGCTTGAATCCACATGTTGGAGAAAGCGTTAGCGGGGAGACTCAAAAGAGCATGACCAGCATTTTTTTTTTTTTCTGATGGTGCTGAGGGCCAAGCGTGGAAGCCAGTGTGGCCTCTAGATGGCGATGTTATTCCCTTCTTTGCAGCCGCTCGCACTCAGCGCACTGTGTTGTGCCTCGGTGCTGCTGCTTATGTGTTTTATTGCTGCGCAGCAGGCGATTAACGCTGCGTCACTGTTTCTCATCCTCAGAACTTAGAGTTAATATTCTGACCCATTACGAAGAAGGGACTTTTCCTTTTAGTTTCTTTGGCAGTTTCTATTGATTCCCCCCCCCTCCCTTCTCAGCTCCATGTGAGCAAATCTTTGGCTAAATTTAGACTTTCATTTATAATTTACTTCTGGAAATGCCTCTGTTGGGTTTGGTTAGGTCCAAAATGCAGTAAAATGTCAGACTTGGATTGATAACAAAAGGACTGGGATTCGTTTAGAGCTGAAACAATAAGGTTTTCTCTGATTGTTGATCTGTTTGTGAAATAATAACCATTAAATGCATCAAAATGAAATGTTACTGTCTAATTTATGTCTAAAGAAACCCCCCCTTCCCCCAACAGCACGTGTTTTCATTCATTTGAGTTTAGAATGAAAAGGAATATGCTTCCATGTATAAAAATTAGGCTCATTCTGAATGCAAAACTACTACCTCCAACAGAGAAGTTTCCCTCTCAAGTTTTATGGTCCTCAGAGTAAAATGTTGAATTTTGGCAAAAATTGGAATCAGCAAGTGAGACGTCATTAAACTAGAAACCGGGACCGGCCAGGAAAAGGCAGATCAGTTAACAGATCACACGAGTCAGTTATTATCAAAGCTGGGTAGTAACTAGTTATATTTACTTGAGACGTGGTGGTTTTTTACTGGGAAAAAATTATTTTTACTGCACCAAACTGTTAACTTTTAGTTAAGTAATAGGTGAAGTAAAAGTAAAGTCAGGATACTCTACCTACTTTGAGTGTTTTCACTGAATCAACCCAAAATGCTCCAGACAAGGAGACAGGCTTACAGATTTTGTTAAAGTGAGACCTCTTGTTTGTACAAGATCATTGGTGTTTCTGTTATTCCCTATCTGCTGAGTCATTTCTAGATCAATTGAATACAAGGTAGACACGAAGATACTGTAGATCTGTTACCAGGGGTAAATATTAATAGTTCCATAACTTTTATGTTGAACATTTTTGTAAAAGCATTTTTTTTCTGCTTCATATTTTTTTTTTCAATGATGATATTTCAGTTCGTTAATTATTTCATTGTACTCTTTAAAATACAAGGACTTTGCACTTTTGTCCATCTGATTAATCATTTAAAAAAAACAACAACTCTGTGCTAGTAGAACTGATCTGATGTTCTGTGCAGTTGCTCAGTTCTTCAGTAGCCTTTTTACGTTTTACTCCTATTTAAGTCATGTCTTTGATGGCTGCGTTTTGCTTTTGCTTGAGTAAAAATATGTTGAAGTAGCGCTACTCTAACTCGAGTATAGTTTTTAGGTAATCTACCCATCTCTGGTTATCATAATGTTATATTGATGAGCTTTGTTCTCATTATGCACGACAAAATATACAGTTAAAACTAGTTAAAATACTGGTATTGGCTATCGGGTAGATACTGTTCTAATGAAATCGTATTCATACTCGTTAACCTATACAATCAATGGATACTTTAAATATATACTGCAATAATTTAACAGAAAATGTTTATTTTCACTTGGAATTTTAGTTTTGTGGGGATTTTTATTAACACTTCTTTTTTATCTAATTCAACATCATTTTGTTGTAACAAGCACAGAAGAAGAAAAAAAAACCTGTCTTCCAATTTATTGCATTTTTTTGTGTGTGTGGCAGAAGTGTTGCCATTGGTACTCGGTATTGGCAAATACTCTGTTCCAAAGTATTGGTATAGTATTAGTGTGAAAAAATTGTGTATTGTTGCACCCCTACCTTTAGTACAACAATTTAATGAACGTTTTTTGGGTTGAGTTTTGCCCTTTAATTTAAGTTTGAGAAGAAGAAAAAGGGTAGCAGGCAATATGTTTTGTTCAGGTCATCGTGTGCCTCACGATATGATAAAAAGGTTTGTATGTTTTAGAAATCAAAACACCCTAAAAAGAAATGAGTTATGGATTTTGATAAGCTAATGCTTTGTTACCATTTAGCGGCATGACATGGGTTGGCATGGTTTGATAGGATATTTTAAGGTCCGCCATATTCAGGAGAGTGTTTTCTAACCCCCAGTTGGGCTCTCATTGTTAAAAGAAGTAAAGCCAAATACAGTTTCCTGTGCTATTCGGCAGGAGTGATCTTGTTTTGTCCTCAACTCAATGGACTGTGTTGTGTGACGCCAGTAGCTCCGCCCTTACTGTACCGGACCATTGTCCAATGGGACCTACATCTCAAGGGGGGCCAAATAATTGAACAGTTCTTTGTATGGGCTACAAAATAAGCGCACGGACCAATGCCGTACCGCTCAGTTAAAACTAGGTACAAGGTTCCCATTAGATCCGGAATAAAACAGGGCCACAGCCAGGGCCGGCCCAAAGTCTTATGGGGCCTTAAGTATATTTTGACTGAGGGGGGCTCAGTCTGTTAAAACCACTTCCCACAATGACAACGTTTCAATACAGATTTGGTATAATCTGGGAAAGTAGGCAGACTTTATTTAGCTGAGGCTAAAAATCAATCAGAAGTAATTGTTAATATTAACTGAGACAATCTGAAGCTCAAACAAAATAGAAAGGTTAAACTAAAGCATCAGATTGTAACAATGGCAACACAACCATCAGATCAATGTATATTGTAAAGCAATTTACAATTTTATTTTTAATTTAATTCAAATGTTATATATTATGAACAGTTTTTGTAAATTAAAAAGGTATAGTATATACATTTGTATTCCCTTAAATGTATTTGAAATAAATATTTCTGCAATATTTTTTTTACATTTACAACAAAAAATTGAATTTTAATTTAAAAATCTTGATAAAATAATTAATTACAAAGATATTTGCCTAGTTACAGAAACATTTGAACGCATATTTTTTTTTAAATGATCTACACTGACAAAAAAAATCTAATGGAGTAATATTTACAATTTCATAAATATTAACATCTGTACTCTCTGTTCAATTTCAGCATTTATGGGGGGCCCTAAGCAACCGCTTAGTTCACTTAGTCTTGGGCCGGCTCTGCCCACAGCATTACAGAACCTCTACTTTACATAAGGGTGAGCCGAAGGAGCTTTTGTTGCAATTTCCCTTCTTTTCTCTTTCATTTCGATCTAACTTCTAAACACCGTCATCATTAATGTGGAGTCACAGCATCGCAAGTGAAATAGTGAAAACAATGAAAAAACCTGCGTAGGGATTTGCCTTTGGAGAGTCATTCAGCAAGAGAAGAGGATAGATCTGAACAAAACGCAGCCACGGTGATCTCGCTTTTCTGTAATCGAGCCCGTGTCTCTGAATGACGCCACCAATCTGCGCTGACACAAAGACATACAGCGCACAGATGCTGAGACACTCAGACCCCCACTCTGCTGCACGCCCAACACCTGCTCTCAGAGACACGCCCACAGACGTCAGCCGGCCTTCATCAGAGGGCTTCGCTGTCATCTCGCATGTATTTAATCGAGTTACAAAAACAAATCGAATAAATCTGCTACGGCTGATTAATAGGGATTAGAGTGGAGACAGAAGGCCTTTTTTTAATGTATTCATCTCAGTTCTGTTCTGTGTGCCGTTTAGAGAGTAATTACTGAGGCCTTTTTATTTTTTGATCTCTCAGTGAATCTCAACCCCGCTCTCCATAATTGCACTTTTCGTTCTGCCACTAATCATTAGTCACCACAGATTTATGGAAGTAACTAACAAATTACAGCAAAAAAAAAAAAAGACACTTTTAGTCTATCTGGCTCTGATTGAGAGCAAACAGGTCAAATCCTGAAAAATGAATGTTACTCCATCAAAGCAACCCATAAGTTTTAAAAGATAAAGGCATCAAGAAACAAACTGTACTTTGATACAGATTTTTGTAAAATAATAAAATTCAGAAAAAACTGTCAGGGGTAGATGTCTTGATGTATACATGGGGATAATGTAGAAGGCAACAGGAAACTTTCATTTATTTTTATGCTCTTTCATTTGCATTTTAAAAAACACGTAATATTTAGTGCCCCATGTATGCCAGACTGGTGGGGGCACTGGGACGGTGCTGGGAGAGGTAATGGTCAAGGACAGAGTTGCTCAGAAGGGCTTGGAAAACTCTTTCACCTGCTTGTGGTTCAGATTTTCTGTTGGATTCATGACGTTTTGATCTTTAATGTGTTAGAAACCTTGTGTTAGAAATGTGTTAGGAAAAAATTGTCTAAATCAAAACTGCCTTTAAAGAAAATACAAAATGGGCATTGGCTAAAAGCCAATGCCTGATTGGTTAATCCCTACAAAGCATAGGTTAGGATTTTACAACACACCGAAACAGAGTTCAGTTAAAATCTTAAAAATGCAGGATTATTTATCTGTTCTTGTATCTGCTGTGCGCACTGACAGATTATTTTTTATTTTTTTTTGTATCCGACATGCCGGCACGCTGCTTGGTTTGTTTAGCTAATTATTTTCAGAACTTCACCGGGGGCATCGCGCCTTTCCCCTCTGGAGAGTCCAATGAGTGACTCACTTCTCCGCTGCGAAACAGGCAATTACCACTGCAGTCGCTTTTTGCTGGTGACTCTAAAAAAAAAACACACAAAAACACAGTGTCACCATCTTAGCTAAACAGAGCCCCACACACTGTCAGCACTTAAAATCTTGAGCTTGAGAGAACTCTCAGTGGACTTCAAAAAATAGTAAAGATTGAATTTCTGTTTGTTTAGGTTCTGCAGCCAGTTACATAGTAATGTATGGAACAATAAAAACCACAGAAAAAAACATATCTGCTGCTTGGAGTTTTGTTTTACTGGCTATTGCTAACCAGGAAAATGTAGCTGACTCAAGCCTGTCTTGACAAAAATACTAATCAAATAAAGACGATAACTTAATTTTATATCAAGTGAGCTAAGGGATTAGCCTGAGTTTGGCCTGAGTCCTCCTTTAGCTTCCCGTGAAGTGTTTTGTTCCATCGGTCCTGTTGTAAAATCGTACTGATGCCAGTTTTTCAGGACTAGGGCCACAGTTTATCATATTTATTTGTATTGCACATTTAATGAACAAGGCAATTCAAAGTGCTTTACGTCATAAAACAATAGGCAAACAAAAAAAAGGATTTTACAGTTTTAAAATTGAAGAGAAGTTGTGAAAAACTAGCCTTGGAAGCCATTCTATAGACTGTATATTAATAATCTGGCCACGACCAATAAACAAACTCGTTCCTTGGGACGGAATCGAAGGTTGTCTTTCAAACTTTCTCTGCATGCGTGTGGACAGCGCTAGGACTAAACAGAGCAACAGGGGAACCATGGGAAGCATGGAGGACACTGTGAACCACCCCCAACCCCCAAAAAACTAAACAGATAAAGATATTCAGGAGGTGTAGCATTTCTTTCATACTACATGAAGTGAGTTTCATAAATCAGCAATCAGAGAGGTTGGCCTCATTAAGCAGAAAAAGGGAATAATTTTCCATGGGGCCGCATGACTTCTTGTAACCTTAGAGAAAGGAGAGAGCCGAGTTCAGATTAAAGGGTTGAGTTTCTTTCACCAGTTGGCCGTGTTTATGAGTCAGTGATCTGTGCAGGCAGGAGCGACACAGAGACGCAGAGCATTATTCTGAGATTCAAGTGGACTTACAATTACTTCCACACCATTTAGCTCGGGGGGCTGGAGATCAAAATGGCCCAGGAAATGGATGAATCCTAAGCCTGGGTGGTTTTCTGTTATTGCATTCATTCTGAAGAATGGCTGCTCTGGTTACAGAATCAACTTGCCGTGTGTTTCCCGCTGTACATTAACCTTTCTGATATATTCTTCTGGGGAAGGTTTAGGTCTTGAACTAAACGTCCACACCAGAGATTTTAAAAGTAAGCACAACCAAGCTAAGTTTCATCGAAAGCCTTGTGATAGTAGACGCTCAATCACTTAGAGTTTTTGTTTCAGCATTATCTGTTAAAGAATCTTTACTGGAGAAGTCTTTACCAAAGACGCTGTTGGAAAACCTGCAGTGTGGCATTTTAGATTTATCCTTCATAGACATGCAAGTTGGCATTTTTATTGGCATCAATTTACCCCCACCATCATTAGCCATTTAACCCGAAGACGCAGTAGCAATGATTTCTACTAGGAATACTGTCATCATCACACAGTTTCAGTTTTTTTTCCTTTGCCTCGGTCCATCATAATGTACAGGTCATCCCGTATCAACTTTTTTTTGCTGATAAACTCTATAAATGAGTGTCAGATATTTCAGTCTACGTGTCTAACCATTATTTTTGGTATTTTAGTAGATATATCGATCTTCTACCATAAACCGTCAGTGGAATGACCTCTTCAGTTTAAAACTTTACACTGCGCTTGAATTCGAATCGGGCATTGATACCGGCATCGCCCAGCCTCCCCCCCACACATCCCTCTGTCCACTAAAGCAATACCTCCTTTTGATTTGTCAAACCGCAAAATGTAGGCAGCAGAATCCTCCGGAGGGGGTGAGTTGCTCTTTAATTGAACTTTGACCAACAGAGGGCGTCAGCAGGGATGAACTGTGACAGCTGACAGTCTTAAAGGAAAATTTTTTATTTTATTACAACTTGGACCTTATTTTTAGCAAACATTCCCACCAATTCTCACTTTGATGTATACCTTTACTATGGCTGTTCTTTCTAGAACATTAATATGCTTCTAAAGCAGTCTATTACAACACTAGTAGAAAGGAGAACCCAGGCCCAAGTTTGAATACTTTTATATTAGCTTCTAGCAGCTTTTCTACCAAGGTTGGCCTGCATGCAGCGCCCTCTATCTTCCTGTCAGCTCTGGCGACCTTCGCCTGTACCCGTTGAAGAATATGTGCTTTTACAGTGAAATACTGATACTGATAGATTTGTTGAGTGGCAGTGTGGGGTTTATGTTTTAGGCCAAACCACAAACAGTACGAATAATTAAAATTTGCAATACCTGAGACACCCTTTAAAAATGTTTGTAACTGCCTGTTTTAATAGATGAAACACCAAATACACCTTGATATGCACTAATACGCACAGAGGCTAGACAACGTCGACGTCGGGCGACGTCACTGCGGTGGTTGGCGCACTGCATCAAGTCCGTCAAAAGTTCAGATAGCCAAACTTCTGCGTTGCTTTCTTTTGCTGTTTGCCACTTGAAACGCAAAAAATGCTTCAAAAATTGATGCAGTCAACGCACAGAAAGCACCGCAGAGACTCTGACGGACTCAGCCATACACTTTACATGTAATCTTGCCACATTTGACGCTGAGGTTTGGGCCGGTGTTAAAGCACCATTAGTTTCCTTTACTTTTGAATTTTGGCATCATTTGAATTACACTGAGTGTAGTTAAAGGAGGTTTCAAGCCTGTCTGGCTTAGTTATAAATATGACCTAATATGACCCTTTTAAACCCTTTAGCATTATAATTTGGCAAATAGACTGGCAGCAGTTAGCTTACACCACCACACAAACAGTAAGTTTACATGCACATCTAAACTGAACTTTTGATAAAAATGGAGGTAATTTTTTCCAGAATGGGAGTCTTTATCACACAGAAAATCTAATTATTGAATAAAGTGCGCTTGACTCTGCAATGCAAGGTGGTGACATGCACGCATTCATGTTGCCATTCTTCTGGTTGGCTTAGAGCACAGGTGTCAAAGTCAAGGCCCGTGGGCCGAATCCAACCCGCCATGGTCATTGATGTGCCCCTCTAAACTGTAGAGGACCATAGACATAGAACTTTTAAGAAAGTTTGATGTATATGCACCTAAATACCCTTTTATAACTCAAATGAGCGTTTATTTGAATAGTCCTAAATCACATTATTATGAAAAGATGTTCAGTATCATTTAATTTTAAGAAGTACTTGGTGAGACAGATATTAATTCATGTTTTAGCGGTGTGTTAAATATAGTTTTATCAATACTTTCCGCCAGAACCGGCCTTTTAAGGACTTTCACTATCTTTATGCGGCCCAAAATGGAAATGAGTTTCACATCTCTGGCTTAGAGCATCACACATATAGTAAACAAATGAAGCAGACGGAGTAAAAGCAGGATAAGCCCAGTGAACGAAGAAATGGACAAAAACAACAATGCAGCAGAGTACGATTTGGAAGTACTGCACTAATTAATTGTTACATTCATTGTTGCTGCACATTCCAGTGTTTTTAACTCCCCCTTCACCAGTCGTATCACTTCCCAATGGGGGAGCACCCAGACTGCCAATAGCAATAGATGTGATGTAGTTTTTATGTAGAAAAATATGGTTTTCTCACCGCATTTTTTGGGCACTATAGCTTCTACACTGTCATAAATAAGGGAACAGAATAGGTACATTACTGTGCCCCAAGGTACGAAAAATAAATTAACATAGTCTAAGGACAAATATTGCACCTCAGGATAACTATCTGTAATTTTTTTATTGTCTGAACGGTACATACGTTTTCCTCTACTAAAAAGCACATTTCTGTACCATTTGTTCGATAGGGTACACTTTGTGGTGATTATCTTTTTTACAAAGCTAGATTTATGAACATGGACTTCATAGTTTTATTGTTAACATTTTTAAATTTTATTTTTACATGTTTTTTTAATAAAACAAATGAACAAGTAGTCGACTATTGAATACATTGTGGTCAGGTGATGTGTCAGTCAATAATGATTGGCTGTCAAGGTAGCACTGATAAAGCTACAGACTACAGGGGTACAAATCGGTACCGACAGTTAATGGTACAAAATAGTACCTTTGAGGGTACCACCCCGGTGACAAGACATTGTGCCCCTAAAAGTACAATTCTGTACTTTCATTTCTGAGTTTGTACGATTAAGGGAAAGCCAGTTTGGTTCAACTTCAGCCAGTGTAAGGTGTATATTTCAAACGTCTTAATTCAGTTGGATTAACTAGTTTTGCTCTTAGTCCATATTAATACACTGAATGGTTGGGAATTTGACGAAGTGTGACTTAATTACAACACTTTGAAACACTTTATCTACTTTATAATGCAGTTATTTATAAGTCAGTGTTATCTGAGAGGGCTGCCTAAATTCAGCTAAAGTTTTACATGATTTCATCACCAATCTATACATGTTGAAGCAACTCAGCAGTAATCGGAAACCCTGTAATTAATGATTAGCCTCTGTATGTTGATGGCCTAAAGCTCCGTCCTCCTCTCAGTTGGCTGGAACGGCAGCTCTCTGCAGAACGCCCACTCACCACTTATAAGCCCCAATACGCCGCAGCTCAATACTGTATCTGTTCCATATGTCAAGACTTCAAACACATCTTGTCATCCTCCCTAGCACAGCTGAAGTGAACCTTGAATCGGAGCTGCTGCTGCTTGTGTGCATGTGTGTTACGAGTGTGAAAACATCTGTAAACGCGTGGCCCCGGCTGTCAGTCTACAGCAGCGCTTCCAATCCCTCCACGTTGACTCCACCATTGGCTGCAGAGGAGGACACTCTGCTTATAAGCTGCCAGTGTTTAGAGATAAGCGTGTCTGCTGCTAGCTGCTTGGCCATATTTTCATGTCTAACGTATCACAGAATGTGTGCTGATTGAAACTGGATCTCTACGTGTTTTGGAGAGTTTTGAATCCTGGGGGGTTCTACTTAGTGGGAAGTTTGGGTTATTCTGTGATGAGTTGTGTAGTGATAAAGGGGACATATTAGGGCTCTTTTTAAACAACTTATAGTAGGTCTAAGGTTTGTACAAAACATGTTAATGAAGTTATTTCTGCAAAATCACTCTCACACAAAGCGACCTCACCAGATCAATTCTTGACAATGAGGAGCCTAAGTCACGTCCTTCTACATCCAGTCAATGGGTCCCTTATTGTCAAACAAAATGAATGAGGGTCAATGGCGCAATAAAAGTTACTTTCTCATCCCGTTTGAAAAGTGTCAGGGATTAAACGTACAGTATGATGTTGGTGAATTTTTAAGGCACATTTTGATGCAGAAAAAAACGTATTCCCCTAGAAAATTTTCCAGTCGTGGTGCTGAGTGTACGGCCTCAGCTGTAGACTCAGGATTTAATCTTGCCGTTCTGGCTGTTGCATTTTGTCCGATGAGAACGTACCAACAATTATAGCATCAGCCGCATTACGGATGCTAACGATTTATTACACAAACAGTTGTTTTTTTCTATCCGACTGATTCCAAATTTAGAATTAAAATATGTATGATTTATAACAGAAGCTCTAAATTCAGAGCTAAATTTAGTTTGAAACTTACCTGCTTGAACTCCTTCATCAGATCAGGGTGTCGGTCTTTATAGGTGTTTTATTAAGTTAGATGTGTTTCCTCCTTTTAAAGGGCCTCTATCATGCAAAATCAAGTTTTTGGAGTTTTCAACCATCTGGCAATGCAATTTTCTCATAAAAAACCCACCACAGTTGTTTTTGGCTTAATTCACGCATGTCTGAGTAATCCTCCTGAATCCTGCTATCTGAGCAGCTGCCCCTTCCTCTCCTAGAAAACGTCTGAGTGTTCACATAGTGATGTATTTTACGTCATTAAGTTAAAACAAGGGAGTGCTAGGTGTCTGCACCGCCCCTGCAGGCAGAGCGGCTTACCTCTGGTAGATTTTCAAACACACCCTCCCCCTTCTCAAAGCTCATAGCTGCACTGGTTTTTAGCAGCTTGAAATCCTTTTTTTTGTTGGAATTTTACTTTCTCTGTGAAAACTCCCGTTTGGCTGCATGGATTACCAACGGATTATCAAAGAACAAAGTCTGATGAACAGAGAATTAAGTGGCTACATGCTAATGCTAATGTGGGTTAGCCATTTATCAAGCTGCTTAAGTTATGTGATCTTATTAAAGCGGATTCTGATTCTTACAACAGCATTGTGTGGTTAATTAATTGATCTGTAGCATCTCAGAATGTACAGTAAATGGTTACAAACAACACCCATGGCTTTTTTATATACTGTGCTGGAAAGATTGCTTGATGAACTCAGCTATGTTGGTTTGGACTGGAGATTTAGCAGGTAAAATCGTTTTATTGACTCAGTTTTTACACACAAAAAAGATTAATAAACCAAACGTCTAAGCCCATAATATAACACAGTTTCAATGTGCTATTTGGTGCAATTCAAATTCAAATCAGCTCTGCACGGGAGAGAAGCGGAGCGGAGAGGGGGTGTGCAGGAGGCGGGATTACAGAGAAACGAGCCGTTTTACTTTGTGGTCCAACATTAACTGCATGATACATGTTAAATTTTAGGACAAAATTAATACTGTATGACACCAACAATAACATTTTATCATATATATATATATATATATATATATATATATATATATATATAAGCTGTAAAATAGCATGATATAGTCCCTTTAAAAGAAAGCTTTGATGACATTGTTCGTGAAGGGGTTTTTGATTATAATGTTCCGCAAATCCTAAATGTTTCCACAAGACCTCTGCTCCTTTTTTAACGAGTGGATTCACCAAATCAGCTGCCCCATAGGTCGCCTGCATACGTTCAGTGCAAGAATGTGCATCAAAGAACCAGGTTTGAAAGGGTACTCTCTACCGCTAGTACTTAAGAAAACGTGGTATCGTGAAGTTTACATCATTTTACTACTGACTTTGTACCAAATTACTGGGTCTTTTGACAAAACTAGTAACGCCTATGGAAGGGAAACAGTTGGATGCAACACAAATTGAGACCGCTGACAAAAAGTAGTTTTTGTGTTAAAACATGTTGGAAGACGAAGAGGAAGACTTGTTATATGACTATTTCTGTGTATTTTGGTTGGGATGCTGAAGATAAAACTGCCCCCACAGATTTAACCATCCCAGCCTCCTCCTCATTAGTTTGCTTTGTTAAAGACTCCCAGATCCACTGCTGACATTACTGTCCCTGCGCCTTGAAGCCTAATCAATAAAGCACTGTGTTAGATTGGAAACTTGAGGCCGTGCCTACAAGAATCTATCGATCGCTCTTTTTTTTTTGTCTGCTCCTGCTGCTCCCTTATTGTTTTCAGCTCAAGCTCTTCCGTTCAGGCCAAGATCAAAGGTTGTATCCTTGAGGTGTACGGTTCCAGACTGAGTTACGTTTGGAGAGACGGATTTATCCTGCTGGGGATTTGTGCTTTCACTGACCTTGTCTTATCTCTGTAGTCTCTTTGTGAAAAATAAGGCTGTACAGTCATTTTTGACTATTTTTTTTGTCTGAGAGGCTGTTAAAAAGGCGACTCTGCATCGTGAAATAAAGTTTTTATGTCTATTCTGGACAATTTTACACAATTAAACAGAAAGAGATCCTTTTAGGGACGGTCAAAAGAACAGTTTTATATTCAATAACTCTTAAGATCTCCCAACCAACCTTTTAAAATTCCTGCTCCCAATGGGGCTGCATGTCGGCTTGCCACTTAATTCTCCACGCTGTTTCAAAAATGACAGATCCGGCTGTGGGCCCGTTGGCGGCTTGATTTTACCAGCAGCCGTACCAACAGGTTGTCAGTCCAAGCGCTGGCTGCCACACCATGAGCCAAGAAAATCATTTAGTAAAAGGTGACCAGATTTGAGTCCCTCTGAGAGGCTTTAGATTGGATGTGAAGTGGAGGGGTGATTCATCATAGTTAATAAATGTGGCTGACAGCTGAAATCAGCGGGAGGGAGCTCGTTCCAGGTCTGCCTACCGCCACTGCTTTTCTACTGCATGCAAATATGGACTATTAACTTTTCACATACAGCTGCAAACACCTACACAGATGGTTATGTATGAATTCAGATGCTAAGGCAGCTCAGCAATACTCAGGAGAGCAATATGTTGCAAAAGTGCGCAGCAATACTTACAAGGTAAAGGAAGGATCTTTTCAGATCTCTTTTAGTTGATATTTTCAATGTAATCTAGCATAAAAAAACAACATGTGGCATTCTAAAAACTATCCTGCCATGTATGCTGCCTTTTGTACTGAAACAATAAGTATTAAATGAGGAGATGAAGAGGACTTTGCGGAACATCAAGTTCAATCATGTCTTCGTTGTATGTTTATTGGTTTACACTACTGGTCTAATTGTGAATGTGCATATCAGTGCCCTGTAATATACAGTGTTCTACCATGTGCCTCAACATCTCTGGGAATAGCGTTTTATCGATGATCTATAGGTTTCCCCAAGTGGTCAGTTAATCAACGAACAAGCATGCTGAGGTGAGTGAAACATTTGGATAGCCCAACGTGAGATAAATAAATAGTTTAATTAGCGACACCACAAACAGAGAGAGATTCAGTTTTACTTATCTCATACTTCACACAATCACTAGGGTGCCGTGTTTTATGGAACTTCAGCATAAGTGGCCAGAATTTTATGACTAAGCACTTGAGGCAGACATAAAACTCCTGTAAACTACCAGCTCTAAGACGCTGCATGGACAAAGACAACCAAACACTGACAACAGCATAACTCAAAGGATAACTAAAGAACATGACTAGATTTGGAACATAAATCATAATGTAAAATGGAGAAATTCTACAATTAGCACAAACACATTACCCATAAGTCTTTGCACCGCACAAACGTCCCCGCGCAGCCCGCCCACATCATTGGTTGACTATAGAAAGATTGACAGTTCTGATTCGAATGTGTAAATCCTTGGTATAGGACAACCCTAATTCTGATATAATGTTTGATTTAAATATTTTCCTAACCTGTCAACATCCTGAAAAAAAAAAAAACACCCACACCGGGTGCAATTCTTATGCAATTCCTTCTCTGTTTCAAACACCCCACAAATTAGTCTACTATTGCATGCCTAAAAAAACACATATATCAACAAGATAGAAATACAAATTGGTTGTAAATATCTGTCCTAATCTGTCCAAACTCATGTCAAAGAATGACCAACATCAGCTGCTCCCAATAGTAGTGCCAGTTGTTCAGAATACCTGATTCTTCACATCATAACTTTGTGCCAGCTGAATTTAATATTTCCAAACTTTGATCAAAATAAAGACTTACCATATTTCAGGTTATTGTCATGCAGAAATGTTAAATTCTGTTACATTTTGAAGTCAGCTAATTTTACCCAACTCATATTTAATTCAGTTTGGAAATTGAAAACCAAATGAGACTTGCTAAAAAAAAACTGTCAGAATCTCATATAAGCAGTTTGTCAAGGCAGCTATTACGACTTTATATGTACACAGCAGTGATATGATTTGATGTTATTTCCAGTTGATTTGACTAACCTTGATCATGAATTCAGGATCAGTTTTTCAGAAAGAATAAGTGTATAGTTCTTAGTGTGCATGGAAGAAGTTTTACAAGATGTGCCAGAATCACATTTCTGAATCTGACAGATTCAGGCGTTATAGCCAAAGCATAACCTAGAATACATGTTTTTAACTCAAGGCCCGGGGGCCAGATCCGGCCCGCTATATCCATTTATGTGACCTTCTAAACTGTAGAGGACCATAAATAACCTTAACTTCGATTTATCTGCCGCTAAATCATATTTTATCAGTCAAATCAAATCAGGGTTTAATTTAATAGTGCTAAACCCCATCATTGTGAAAGGATGCTCTGTAATACAGTATATTATTTTAAGAAGTACTTGATGATTGCGGAGGCATATTTATTAATATTTTAAGACTTGATGGTTTTATCTACACTTTAAGAACATTCATGTGGTCCAAAATGGAAATAGGTTTGACACCTCTGACCTAGAAAGTAGAAAATGTCTATTGAGAGACAGAGATTCAATAATTTAATTTTGTGTTCATAAATGTTACTTTGGTGTCTAACTCCTCCATCTGCTACTCCTAGTTCCTTCCTAAGATGACTTTGCGAGGAAACACTTGTTGTCTTGGTACATTATATATTGGTTCTATTACTTTGCAGGCGCTGCTTATTTGTAGATGATAGCAGTTGGGCAGAAAGGTAGACTCGATTCTTGGCATTGTTGACCATGAAATAAACCTCAAAGGAAACACAGCACAGCAAATCTCTTGTTGTCTGCAGTTGTTTTTGACTGGTCTCTTTCACACTGTGCCATGCTAAACTGGCAAAGCAAAATACAATATGGTGACTGACCGTTGGCAGGTGCTATAAAGCCATGGGTTTGTGCTAATCTTCTGTTTTAAGCTTTCAGCTGCACACGGTCAAGTCACAGGATTATCTAGCCCTGGGTTGAGCCATCAGGGAGTTTCATTTGTCTCGCAGTTTCTTGATCATATTTTTTTTTTCTAAAGCCTTTTCAGTGCTCAGATACTTTCATACAGTTTTATAAATCTAAGTGAAATTTCCAGTGCTGCTTCCTACCTTTTTTAAAATGGTCCAATGGTCGGTAACAGCAAGGTTTAAAGACACTATTTGAAACAGATTTTCTGTAAAAATTTTGTTTTTAATGATTTGTATTACTTAGACTTATAGACCCTTGAGCACATAAAGGAACTTTTTAAAAATCTTTAAAAAAGTATATTTACTTCATCTGCAGTTCATCCACAAACATTTTGTTCTGACCACTCTTTTATGCAAAACAAATGATTTTAAATAGTGCTCTCAATTGGCAAAGGGTTACGACTCCAGACACATGTATTGCTCATGTGTGTGGCTTTGTTGAGACCCTAGAGTTTATTGTTGTTATATTCATTCATGATTGTTGTATGTTTTGATAGAACAATGCTAAGGTCACTGCTTTCTCAAAGTAGTTTAGGTTTCCTTTGGTTTCATTTTCTGATATTTTAGAGAAGCTCTTCTTCCAGCTGCTGTCAGATTTTACTAAAGAATACTGTCTTTGCCTACAGTCTCGATTGAAACATTGCATGCACAAACTGCAGCTGTTTAGTCATTGGCAGCTGTGACATTCTCACTCCTCATGGATTTAAGTGCAATGACCTTTCTTGGTATTGAAATTTTACACCTATACGTGTGGAGAGGTTGATCACAGATGTTGTTCCTTAACTTAATAGCTGCACAGATGTACAGTGGGTTGTATGGTGTTTCACATTTGGTCCTGTTCTATTCACATATTTGAGGTGTTTTGGAGAACTTTATGATACAGACCAATAAAAAGTACTTTCTCAGATTGAAGTGAAAGGTAAAGAAAAAATGCCTTTCAGACTTTTTTACCAATGGTGTTTTAAAAATGTTGCATGCATTTGGATTTAGTCATCCTGGGTCAATACTTTGTCAAACCCAATGTTGCTGCAATTATAGCTGCAAGTCTTTGTGGACCCAGAAGTAATATTCTTTGAAAAACAGCTCAAGCTTAGTCAGAATGGATGGAGGGTTTCTGTGATTTACTGTTTTAAAAGAGCAACTCACCCCCAAACCAACTTTTTTAGTCGATAAAGTGTATAAATGAGTGTCTGACAGTGCTGTCTATAACCCTAACCCCTATTATTTTGTTTTTTATGTGCATCTTAGTAAAATATTTAATAATTTTCAGCCTAAAATGACCAGTGTGGCGCCCTCTTCAGGTTAAAATACAAAACTGTACTTGAATTGCAAAAGGGCATTGCTTTTCACTCTGCAGTGGTGTGGGGTACAAAAGCCGAGTCGCTGCCCACGCCCCCTCCAAAGAACCTTCCTCCTGTTTCTTCTCTTTCCTCTGGTGAAGGAGGTGGATGGAAATACTCCACCTCTAAAGGATCGCTTTGAGGCATAGAAGCATGCCTAGCTCTCCATCTTTCTCACTGTCTGTGCCGCTGCAAAAGCAATGCTCTCAGCATGTCAATCCTACACAGACCTGGATCTGTCATCAGGTGATTTGCAGCATTAGTTTGCCACCACACATAGCAGTATGCATCTACAGTGGACACCTCGTGTTTGCAAGCGATAGGAACCACAACCATGCAAAAATAGCTCAAATCCACCAATACTAGAGACCCCCTCTAAAAACTGTGATAAGTACCCATTCTAATGGTGCAAACTAAGTTTGCAACAATGCCACTTTTTTCAAACTGATACGATAACGATACATGGATCTGAGTACTTGCCAATACCTAGTACCAAGCCGATACTTATACCACACAAAAAAACCATCTTTTTACAACAATTAATTAATCCAATAAAAAACATTTTTAAATGACCACAAAACTAACATTCCAAGTGAAATGTTAGAATTTGCAGAGTTGGCACTTCTGAAATATAGGTTCATGGTATCGGTTTAACTGATACAGATACTAGTTTAGAATGACATTGGCCCCAATAACCAATACTAGTATCTCTATCAGTGCATCCCTATTTCAAGCACCAAACATACAAACATATAATAATATACAAACAATATGTATTAATATACACAGTGGAAATAGTTTTGGCTGTATCTTAGAACTAACATCCAGGGTCGTCCTTATCTTGACTTTTGGGTGGTTAGGCTATCATAGAAGATGAATAGAACTCCTGGATTGGCTGATTGGCAAGTGTCAACCAATAGATTATCAGGTAGCCTTGCACCTAGGCATTTTAACTACCAAAGCTGAATTTTTCTATCCAATATTTTTTATATCATTTACACGAAAATCTATTTATCTGCCTGTTAAATGTGATGTCTAGCCACTCAGAAAGGGTGATGATGGGCAGGGATATGTTTTGAAAGCGTCTAGCCTTCCAACCCAAGAAGAAGAAAGCCAGGTGTTGCTGCACTGTGTGAGAAGAATCGGAAATCTTTTTTTTTCCTCAGTAAAATACTTACTCTGTAACTTTGGGGATATTTGCCCTCTATTGCCCTCTTATGTCTTGAAGCGTAACGTCACTGTCGTACAACCAAATCTTTATGGAGCACATCTGAACAGCCCAACGTACTGATGGTTTTACAAGCTTGCTAGCCAAAACAACAAATTCCTCAAACTAACTGGGTGTAAGTTGGTAGTTAGTTTCGTCTTCATGCCTGACCAAACACAATAAACCAAGAACAAGCATTTATTACTTACCAATACAGTAGCAACACGGCTAGTTCAGTATCCCTATTTAATCCCATTGTAGAGCTCTCCAGTGAGTGGCCAATGGTGGGTCAATGTTGACTCTTGTCTTGTCTTTTGCTCTATCACTTTCTCATTTTCTTTTCCTCGCTTCTTCTGAAAGCGTCCTTTTTGGATCTGCCATGGCTGAAGTCTCCAAACAACGGACTTGGCTATATCTGTTTGGTAGCATGTGATGTAATGCCGTAAAGTAAAACTCAGTCAGTACTTATGGGAGTGGTCCCAGAAGAGAAAACTTCAGTTGTCAGTAGATGGAGGCTCCCAGGATATGACAGTTGCAAAAATGGACATAATAGATGGTGGTGTCCGGCCGAAACGTTTCTAAAACACATTTTTAAGGTATTAAAGTTGCAGAGACATCTTTAAAAGTAACCCACAAACCATCACCAATACCGCCTCCTCGGATGCCTTGTTTGTTTATGCGGAAGCCACACTTTTTCTTGTGAGATTTTGTGAGATTTCCCATCTCAGCCTGGAAAGTTCATGAGTAAAATTTGTTCGTGTGTGGTGTCTCGTCATTGTGGTCTCTCAAGGTTTGGAAATTGTACAACCATTTTAAAATGTTGGCATGAAAGCCATCCTCAACATTTGCACAAATTTCCTTATTAATTTTTTCCCCCTAACCTTGGTACGTTAAACCACAGGCAGTGGGAAGGTCCTCGTTGTTGCGCAGCACTTTTTGTTCTCAATCTGAGTAAAATTGGAATTCACAAGTTGTCCCATGTGCTCATGTTTGTCAACAGCCCCAGTGGCCCTGATGAAAGCGACTTCTCTAACTAACCCACAGCTTCTCTCTTCCTCCGTCTCTCTTTTGATCATGGAGCAGTAGCATGCCTGAACACCAAATAAGGCCATGAGCCCCCCAGCAATAAATGAATGTGTCCAACTATACCAGAACACAAACATTCCCACTGTTACTGCTAAAAAAAAGGACAGAGATTAGCTTTTTTTCCCCCAAGGAAGTCTTTTCATTATTTTGGTCTCAAAGATGTTAAATGAGGGCATTGATACATAAATTTACATTTGTTTCATCATTATCCATCGTTCTGGCTAAAAACCTATAACTGCCTACACCCAATTTGCCGGGCAGCTTCAAGAGCTTCTCCTCTCGTGCTTTTTTCATGCAAGGCTAGCGTGACTGCTCAATCGATTTGCCTTTGTGTACTCTCCCTTCACACATAAGTGGTCTAAACACTGATCTATCACCACTCCAATTGTGCAGTTTGTCAATTGGCAATTTGGGTGAACGGCGCTTGGATTGTTCTTCAGTTGCGCTCGGGCTCCTAATTTGCCAACGTGTCAGTTGTGGAAGACAGCGCTGAGCAGGTACAGAGCTGCTGTGATTGTGTTGATTAAAGCACTGAGAGCTTCTGCTCATTATGTCCGCTGCGGAGAAGGAACTATACTCCCTGGTGATGTTACAGGCTAAAGTTCCTCTTTCTTCACTCCTCCTCTTTGTAATGTCTTGGATTTCTTCCTGTTGTGGAACCTAAAATCATAAAACACCTCACTCCTTTGTGCTCCTTTGTTCCGTCTTTATCATCTTTTCCTTAAAAAAAGAAAAAACAAAAACCCCAGAATGTTACTCTGTCCTTCCAAAAAACTCATCCGAATGCTTTCTTTCCTGCTCTGCTGTAAGTTTTTATCCCTTTGACCGGTGGCTTTCCTCTTTTCACTTTTGGTGTCTTGACCTCCTTGTGAACCCTGCTGAGCCCTGGTGAGTTTTAGTTGGTGGTCCTGAATGAAGCACGTCTTTTACAGAAGGTGGTGAACAATGGAGCAGCTCTGCCAACTCGGCTCCAGGCAGGGGGGCTGCCGAGGGCAGAGTGTCCCAGGGAAGAGAGGCTATTCTGGGCAGAGGGAGCCCCTCCTCCACCGAGCTACAGGATTCCAGTAGAAACAGGAGGGCTCGTCCCAATTGGGCCATACTGGGTAAAGAAAAATTGTATTGTCTTTATGTGTCTCGTCATGTATGATTGTCACAGAGTTGAACAAAAACAAGGAAATGTATATGCTACTGTACATTGTGAAATCCTGGTTGATGGTTTATCTGCCATATGTCGCCAAGTGTTGACCCTGATCTACTTGTTTTTGACCCATAAAAGCACAATTTTTTGTGATTTTGTACTATTGGTTCATGTTACATTCTGACCAGCAGGCTATGCTAATCAAGCCAAGTTAATGTGAAATAATTATTGGAGATCTTTGGTATTGGCTTTTTTTTTTTATCGAGATCTGATACATCAATATAGTGTAAAAGTTCATTTCTCAAAACCGTTATAAACTGATTCCTCCAACAGATGTCTACCTAAACGTTCAAGGTTGGCTGCGAAATACAGAAGCCACAGGATATATTGCGAGTTTTGTGAAACAAAGAAAATAATTCCTGGGAGGTAAATGTCTTCATGCCCATCCGTCTGTTTGTTTGTTTATAAGCAAGATAACAAAAAAAAAAAATTATAGAAATGTTTAATGAAATCTGTCAGGAAATGGGACTGGGAACAACATATTACATTTTGGCGTTGATCCGAGATGATGATCAAATCCACCCACTAACCAGCAGTGCTACTCTCCTCTCCTCTCTCATGTCAGAGCTCACAAGTGGCTCCACTGGCGCAGCAGCCCCGAATTCCCACCTCAGCCAGAAGAGCGCTGCGATAACACGAACACAGCGGTGTCTCATTCAGAGAAATGTTATTACCTCTGCAAAGGAGGTTATGGTTTCAAAACGAAATAAATCATAAAAAATATATAAAAAATAAACTAGTGCGAGGGTAAAGAGAGCATAATTAGGCTGAGGGAAGCTGAGACGTTGTGTGTAGCTGCTCTCTTTGTTAATTTCCCATTTGTGCAGTTATACGGTATTTATTACAGATAGTTGACAACCCTTTAGGGACTCGTTTGAAGAAAAGTGACTACAAGCATATCTTGCAACCTCGTTCTGGTCATAGTGGATCACGTAGAACTTGAAAAAAAAAAGTAAAATTTTGTTGGGGGTAGCTCTTCCAGTTTGAGATTTTGATTGCGAGGAGTACCAATCATAGCTACCACCGGCATCTCGTCCTCCGTCTAGCCCCGCCCTGAGCAGCTACTGCTGGCATCTTGTCCTCTGACTTCTCGCCATTGAGTAGCTCAAGCCGGCATCTTGTCGCTGATTGGTTGCTGCCATGCGTTTGCTGCCCCAAAGTTTAAATTTCTCAACTTCATGCAGCAGCTGCGTTGATGCCTTAATGGACCGTTGGAGCAGCACTTGCTTGGGTGCGCACATGCCTGCTGCGCAGATGCGCACTAATTGCTGCGTCCCAGCTTGCCTTAGCCTCATGCCCACTTGCTGGATAGGTACCATGGGCTTTGCATGTAATCTAACTGCCCTGCTGCCTGGATGTGCTGACCGATGTTAATGCGGCTTTTGATGCAAAAACTGAGTATGGTATGAAAGTAAGGTATAAAAGTTGCATCAAAAAACAAAAAAAGAGAAATAATACAATAGTTTCATAAATGACATTTTAATGCCGATATTTGCTGATAACAATGTTAGGCTGATAAAATAGGAACCTAATTAATGATCTTTGCTAAAAGTTTCGATGAGAGAGAGCAAACATTTCCCCGTCAGTGGATTCTCCGAAGCAAAACCCATTTTCCCATTCAGCAACCCAAGAGAAGAGAGAGATGGAGGGCTTGAGGAGGTAGCAAGAGTGGAAGGAAGAAGGAACCAGTAGGGAATGTCAGGTTTTGATGTTCCCTCTGTGCCATTTTGGCGTATGAATTTCCATATTAGAGGGCAGTCAGTCTGTGTGACCTCTACATTAGTTTTATGGCCAGAAAACAGCTTATTGAAGGCTGTGATGGGAGGGAGGTGGGGGTCGGTCATTCACTTAACATCACAAACCTGCTGAAAAGTCAACCTGCTCTGTGTTTCAATGAATCTTGTGTTATGATTCACTGCATTTGGGGTTAATAAACGCCATGCATGCGTGCATGCTAGAACGCACCTCCTTGTGAATGTATAAATTCTCTGGTTGGACCGAGAAGGCGTTGACTTAAAAAAAAAAAAAAAAAAAAGCAAGCCCACGTGCACGGAGCCTGATCTTCGAGTGGATGCACATTTGCATGCTTGCACGTCCAATCAGAAAACAGGACGGGAAGGCAGACACATTCTCGCTGCAGGTTTTGCTGAAGGCAGGATTGCATCAATGAGGCTGTGAGCTTGAATCACTGACCAAAACCTACAGGGCAGAACACATTTTGTTTGCTTGATTTCAGTTCTTCACCCACCTTTTTAACATTCATTCTGAAGATATTTAAGAGTTTTGTTGGTTTGTTTTTTAACACGTACCTTTTTTCTTATTATTCTTGCTTCTGAAAAATGTAGTTTTTGGTTTTTGTTTTCAGAAAGATGATAAAAAGGATGAGGCAGCAACAGATGCCCAAGTTTCTTAAAAGTTTACGATAAAAAAATTTGAATAACAATAACATCATATATTCATTATATTATATAATATGGTTATATTTATTATTTACAGCTGTAACTGTTTTAAAGCTCATTAGACACATTTACTGTTGCAGATTTAACAGCACTTTAATGCCATTAAACATTAATATTCAGTAAATTACAATGTTATTGTAAAGTTCATTTCATTCAGCAACTCAATTCACTAAGTCAAACCCGTTATCCTGATCAAGTCCACAAAACCATGTTTTCAAGCCTTTGTTTATTATTAGAATGTTTGTCGCTTACGGTTAAACAAAACAGACATTCAAGATTAGGAGATATATTAAATTCCCCTCTCGCCCCCCGCAGGTGGTTTCCCATCCATTCCAAACTCAGGTCCTCTACCAGAGGCATTGGAGCTTGAGGTTCCTGCACAGTATCTTTTCTGATCTAAGTCCTGCACTTTTCTGTTTTCTTATTCCACGAATACTTTCCCTGCCAGCAATGGCGGCTGGTCTATTATGGGCGCTGGGGCGCCGCCCCTCCTAACAATTTTAGAAAGAAAAAAAAGAAAAAAAAAGTTTACGTTTGACCAAAACATGACTTTCTCCAGTACAGGTGTAGTGTCTTACACACTAGAAGGAGGGGAGGGAGGAAGGGTGGGGATTGTTTTTGTCTGCCAGCTTCATCGTGTGCTGCAACAACATCATAAATGTGTAGTTTTATACTTGGGGCGGTGAGGAACAGCGCCCTTGCTGTCTAACCAATGGCGCTCTAATAGAGTATAAAAACGTCACTACATATCATTTATTCAACCAATCAGAGATGCGCAATGTTAAATCAGATTTAACATGGACTTTTTGGTTTGTCTGCTGAGTCTTTACAGTAAATTGTGACATTTTATAACTAAGTCTATATTACATTTGATTTATTTAATACTTAACACAGCTGCTGATATCCAAATATTAAGTTTATTCATATATTTTGGTTATTTCTATCTTGCATTACTTCTTATTTTTTATAATGAGATCACACATATCATCTCCCTCCTAACATTTATATCAGCCAAACCTTTATCAGCAGCTGTGTAGAAATAATAAAGAACAGCAGAAATATAACAGCCTTTTCTCCATCATATCTTCTCATACTCTGAATGGCTTTAAGTGGAGCTCTGGCAGGTTCTCCCAGTATGAACAGAGTGATCCCAGTCTGAACCAGAACCTCCATAGACAGCTCAGTGTTTCCTCCTCTACAGTAGCAGTCTGTTCTAGAGAAACTGTTGAAGCCTCTGACTGAAATCATTCTGTTGTTGTAGAATAGTCCTATTAAGAGGATAATCAGGGTTGTTCAACGTTAATAAGAAACTGCTTTACATATAGAAAATGTTAGCTGGTTAGTTTGTGTTAGCAACTGGCTGAAAGATCAATATGTCAATATATGAACATGTAGTCAATGTGTGAATATGATTGTGGAGTTAAAAAACAAATTCTACTAATATCTATTTATAAAATAAGAGCTATGGTAATTGGATTTCTCCTTTTGCTCTAAAAAGTGTAGTTTTTTCAGTCATATTTAGGAATGCTAATTAGTCTGAATTAATTCACAGAAATCCCTTAATTAATTAAGTTTAAAAAAAATATTTCGTTTGACAACCCTAATATCTAGCCATCATCATAGCCCCCCCTGGAGAAAATTCCACCAACCGCCACTGCCTGCCAGCATCTTACACCCTGCTGTTATGTGCTGGATTGTCTCAGGTGCCTCTTTGCACAGCCTTCACCTTGGGTCTTGTCTGGTGTGGTAGACCTGAGCCTATATCGTTCTGGTCCTTAGAGCCGGTGACTGTGATGCCAGGATTTTCAAAAGAGAATTGAAACTGTGGCTCCAAAATGCTCAAATTGGAGATCACACGTGACCATGATCATAAACCAACACATGTGTCCCTGTTGCATAATTTATTATTATTTGTTTCATTTTATTGTTTTATACGTAAATGTATATCGTTGACAGTCTTATTTCTTTTAGCAACATCAACCTGCCAGAGGACTTAGGCTATAATCTTGCATATTTACGGTTATTCTGCTGTTTATTAATATGCAATGTCCTCCTTTTAATTCATAATTGAATAAAGGATGAGTGTCTCTGTGGTGTCCTGTAGACCAGCCATCTCTAGCCATTGGTAAGATTTCTTGAGATATGACACTTTTATGTTATGTTCCAGTGGTACATCCCATGTAGGGACTTGTCCTCCCCTGATGGTTCCTCCTCCAGCACTTCTTCAACTTTGCATCGTCTGAGGCAATCACTGAGAATGTCATCCTTATTTTATTTTTTTTAAACACTACTTAGTGTGCATTGAGTGTACATCTAGTTTAATCATTATCTGTTGACCATCTAGGGATAAATAAATAAAATAAATGTGGTCAAATAAGTATCAGCTCAGATCATTTGAAAATCTGTCACAACTAATTTTAGTTGGTGACACTTCGGGTTCCCAAGGTTTGTTAATATTCATCATCTGCATTTAGGTAACATTATCAAGTCATTTATTCAACATGTGAGTAGCACCTGCATATATTCTGCAGAAGTAGTGTATATGTCAGGTTTATATGTGGTCTGTAAATTGCAACATATAAACCACAGATATTCTTATTTTTTACAAGGCTTGGTTTCTGGGAAATCATTATAGAAGCAGGAAACTGAAGAGGAAAAAAAGGGATTCTAAGGAGAGAAAAAGGCTAAACAGAAAACGAACAGGTCATAACCCAGAAACTGAATTTATATATGCAAATATTATTTCAGTTAAATAGAAGTACATTTCTCCTAGGCGCTTAGCTTTTTTGACTAAGAGTAGGTATCTTATAGGAATTTGAAACATTTTGTTGCCTTCTTGGATCCACCACTAGACCAATAGACTTGTAAAAAGAAAAAAGGTTCTACTGCTTCAACCAGCTCAATTCATTCTGCTAGTGGACTTCTTTTATGTGGAACAATATGACAAATTTTTGTTCACAGGTAAAAAAAGAAAGGAAAGAGGATGACAATAATAATAATAATAACAATAATAATAATAATAATAATAATTGGCTTTGGGACACTTTTGCCTGATGTGTCGACTTGTCACCAGGGAAGTAGCAACCACTATTCAAAAACAGTCTTTCAAGGGAGCCTGGAGTACTACAAATCAGGGCCTCTTTAAAAAAGGGGAATAAGGGTTGACTCAAGATTTTTGCACAGTACCAATTTACTAAGTAAACCTAAACATAACTAGGCTAGTGTTGTACTGGGAGCTGTGTTGGCTCTTAAATCAGCTCTAAAAAACTCTGGAGACTGCACCAGTGTTGACATGAAGACTCATTCAAAGGCAGTCCTGAATCCACCATTAATTGTTCTGTGGTTTTTATGGAAGCTTTAGAACCGGAGAAGGAAAACACAGACGACGTTCAGGATGATGTAAACATTACTGATTCATCCAAGCTCGCCGACATTTTTATTTTGACAAACCGTCTCTGCGAGACGCGGCTGTGCTGCGGCTGAGAAGTGGCTGAAAAGCGGCTGAGATTCCCCTGCTCTTCGTCTCACCGGGTCTAAACGTTAACTCTGGATTCCGTGTGTGCGTCTGTTTTGGCGTGTGTGTGTTTGAGTGTGTGAGGATTGGACGCGTGCGTGTGCACCCTGAGGGATCCCAGCGTTAGGATTAATTAAAAACTTCAATCCTTCCACTCTGCAGCAGGAAAATTGATGCCTCCTTGGGCTCAACTTTAAATATTGCTGCTCCAAAATTGTCTCTTAAAAAGATCTATTGTCCCAGGTAATAAGCAGTGTTTTTGATGATGCCACGTATTTCAGAAAAAGAACTGGTGTACGCATTTATAGCATTGCCGTAAAGTCAGATTAAATCATATGGTATAGATTTCTTTTGTGGAGTATTGTATGCTCATAATTTGAAAAAGAACACAAAGTACACTCCAAAAAAAGATATTGGAACGAAGTGGGAAAAAAAAAATGTTAGGAAGCCCTGCTGGGCATGTTACCCAAGAGAAAGCAGCCTCTCTGCTATCAAACGTCAAGGATTATCAGAGTAAAGAAGCCAAACGTGTTTCACATCACCGTGACATCTGTCATTAGATTTGATGAGAGCTCAAAATGCTCTGAAGAATCTCAGCCAGACCAGACTGCTGTACTAAGGATATCTGTGTCAAAACCACAGGAGCTGCCATGAGAAAAATCCTTTCCTTTTATTCCCTTTTAGCCGTAGTTTTTTTTTTTTTCTCCCGTTCCTGAAATCTGTCATGTGGATAAAAGGTTTGTGTCAGATTGAAAGCGGCGCAGTTGGAAAAGAGCTTCCCCCTTTGTCTGGGAGGTCAGAAAGCCTCTTTTTTTTCTTTCTCTCACACCTTTTCAGTGAAACAATACAAAATGGGTTCTTTGTGCAAGAAGACACGTTGGGCAAAGTCGCTGAAGTTGTGGAGTTGCGGCAGGTAACAGGTTTAGATAACAGCCAGGACGAAACATCTTACAGAGGATCCTTTTATGATCCTCATAAATCCTCTCATGAGGGTTTTTTTCCTTCCTGCATCCAACGGTATGAATTCCACGTTTAGATTTGACTAGTCATTAGTTTCCCAGTGATCTTCGAACATGCAGATGCAATCCTGAAGAGCTTACATACACTGATTACTGTAGTCCAACATTAAATTTAATAACATAAAAAAAGTGTAATGGACAATATTAAACTTTAGGCATTTAAATGATTAGCTATTTGAACAAGCATATCGTTAATGTAATGTTCGGTTATGATTAACAATTAGCTAGGGTGACCATATTTGCCAACTGAAACATTTTAAGGACTGGGCCAACTATTTTGAGTTAAACATATTTAAAGGTTGCATGAATAGTAAAATAACAAACTTCAGATTGTCTTTCAAAAACAAAAAAAATTACTTTAAATTTTCTCTAAATAAATCATCACAGAAATAATTAACTTTTTAGGGTTAGAAAGTTTAACAGTAACAATAAGAGGTTTTTCAAGTCATTCAAAATAAAACTAAAGAAAATTTTGAAATAATATTCAGTGAAATTAGATTTTTTTTGTCTGTTCAATCTAATAAAGCAAAAAGCTGCAGTCCCAGGAAGACAATAAAAAGGGTACTCATGCTTTAGTTTTCATCTTCATCCTCAGTCAATTTAAAGATGAACTCTCACTTTGCTCAGCATTATTATAGTTTTTGTGTCCATTTGAGCCACAGAACTGATTATTTAGCAGAAGTTCTTTAGAAGTTTCTTCAAGTTTGGATGTGTAAAAAGCGGATTTATGAAATAATCACACCAACACAGAGAATAAACATGCTGACATTAGCGTAGTAATAGTAGAAAAGCATTTAGCAAGGACTGTAGCTAAATGTGTCAAGTCAGGTATACATTCCTGATCGAGATTATTTAGTGGGGGGGAAGGTAGGAAAATATTATAGTTTGGTACATTTTAATCAAGAAAAATATATACAAATTAACTTTTACCTTTTTTTTCTTTTTTTCAATTTTATTCACATTCAACAAATAACTGTTTTTTTTTCTGATTGCATTCCTGAAATAAAGAAGGTTTATTATGTTCTGTAGGTTAGAAAAGTTGAAAGCATAGAACTGACAGGAGAATAGCCAAGTTTAGTGAGAGCTGCAAGTCCTTTCTGTCTTTCTTTGGTGTCACTTTTTAAAGTTTCACTGCAGAAAGATATACACTGCCCTCTGAGTTACGCAAATAAAAATTCTGCAATTGTTCAGGTAGAAAACAGTTGTATTCCTTTGTTACATGTGCATACAGAACCGACAGGATCAATACAGAAGAATTCAAAAATAAATACGTGTACCTTTACAACCGTGTTTGAGAATGAGCAAAATGGGATGTAATCACATGTATCCCATCCAATACTGCTAAAATATAGTGATATTTTTCGCAACAAATTGTAACTGAGGAAGGAAATAAATGATAAAGGCTTCCCTATTACTGTCAGTTCTGAATTATTTTGATTGAGTGGCTACATTTCTATCATAATTAGGTTCTTTGGTCATTGGTCAAATTCAAACTCAAACACACAAAAGTAGAGATCCTTTAATGGCTTTCTCTTCTATGGGGGACAGACAGTCGCTTTCTTGTTCCATCTACTGACGATTTGCCAGCTATCTTTTGGATGAGCCATAATCATAAACTGAGTGAGCCTTAAATCTCCTCCTCAGCCAAATGAGCCATTACTGGGGTAAAGAAAAAGCTTATTTTACATCAGCTTTCTTAAAGAAAAAAAAAAGCTTATGAAAGGCCAAAAAGAGAAACCTTTTGAGATTCTTTGTACCAGATACATCATATAAAATGCTAAAAAAGAAGAAAAAAAAGGAAAGAATTGTATACTTTCCTAGAAAGGTCACTAAGCATAATAAAGACATCAGTGAAATGGTCAATTTCTTGGTGGGAAGTGTGCAGAATTAGTCAAGAGCAATGAGTCATGATGTTCAGAAATCTTGGGACCGTTTTTGATGTGGCAGTTGCATAATTCATGGCAGTGACGCATCTGTTTCTGCTGATAGAAAAGGGTACTTCAAACCGTCTGAAGGGGCCGAATGGAATTATTCTTTTTTTTTTTAAGAGGCAATGTCATGGATTTGGAAATCCCCTTCTCTTCTATGCCTATCCGCACATACAAACGATTTGCAGAGAGACGAAACTCAAAAATTCTTAATCTTTCGTGAAGAAGACGCCTGTTTGTAGCGTTGAAACGCTTCATCGGGAGTCAAGGATTTCTTTCACATCATTTACTTTGTGGGTATTTCTCAACATAGAAGACAAAAGTAAAAATAATGGAATTAATGACCTGCTGCATACTGTAAGGAGAAACCAACAGAACTGTAAACGTCAAAAAGAGGGATTTAAACACAGTAAAAAGTATATACTTTTTGAGATAAAATTGAAAGAAGTAGTAGGGTTGGACATGGTTTATCTATCTTTAGTTGATTTTAGTTTCTACAACACAACAGGGAAAAATGTGGATGTTGTGTGATGTGGGCATCTGCCTGTTTCAACATTAGCAGAGCGCATGGTTACTTTAACAAATTAGATTTCTAACAAAACATAAAGAATGTACATACCTCTGTAACCTTACGTTACTCCGTAACAGAGATTTACCTGGTTGATTGTGGCTAAGCGTTGCTATGGTAACGTTTCCCTTGCCTCTTGTAGCTTAGCTTTAATTCAGGCAAAGTTATCAACCTCAAAACTGATACTACAGTGGACAAAAGTCAGTAATACTTTCTGGACATGCTTGTATCTTTTTTTATGAGTAAAAAAATTAACTAAATTTTAAGCTGAGTAAAAGCACCTCCTCCAGGCTGAATTTGCAGCCTTGGCAATACAAATCTTAGCAAGCCTAAAATAACTTCAGTATAGTATATTAGCACTTCCAAAAGTATACAACTAAATACATAAGGAAATACACTTAACTTACCATCATTCCTGTAGTTGACGCCGAGGGTGAAACCCTCTGAATAGCTGCCATGACGGATTTCTCCAGGCTGGAGAAACCCGACGGACGGCGGCCGTGTTGCCTTAGTTGGGCTGAGTCCCCTGAGGGCGTGGTCTGTAGCGGCCTTTGGCTAGGGCTGAACGATTAATTAAATATGCAATTAAATCGCAATTTGGTAAAATGCGATTTCCTAATTGCAAAGGCTGCGATTTGACTTGATGTAAACATATCTGGTAAAGTCACGTGACTTGCAAACAGCTGAAACAATGCAGAAAGAGATGGAAACGCTGCACTTTAACCCGTTATAAAATGACCTAAAGCTTAACAGAATCCAACACTACACAATAGTTGGTACCAAAGAGGAACAGTACATCAGTTGTGAGAAATTATATCTGCTATGAAAACGTTGATGCTGCGCAACGCCAGATAATGCAGAACCCGCCTTGGTATTGTTGCTGCCTCACGAGGTAGGGTACAGTACGAACCTTTATCAACACCTAAAAACATCACACCACCATATATGAGAGTTGCATGGCTAAACTGACCGCCACCAGTGTTTAAATTCCCAGTAAACAAACTTCGAGGCGACAGGGATCGTTGACCGAGCTGTTTGAAAGAATCGCTCCTTACAAAAATAAAAAAAAAGGCACATGGAAATAATTCGTGCTATAACGGGTTTTATAGCCAAAAGTATGTTTTGTTAACCATGATGAATAAACTAGGATTCAATCTTACGAACACATTTAAGCCACATTTTACCTGCGCTGTATAAAAAATGCCTACAGAAAGTTAAAGCCGCACCGAAAACAGCAGAGTATTTTGAAACAACTGACCTGAGATCAAACTCTACGGAGCCATACCAGAGTCTGAAAGTGCATTAGATCGATTGAGAATTAAAAATTAGAGCTTGTTGCTTCAAGCATCCTACTTCCTGGATAACCACACGGAGGAAAACATTGCAGCCGGAGGGACTTACTAGCTGGGATCAAAAGGAAGAAAACTTTGATTGCAGAACAACACCGATGACCATAGAGTGTGATGATTAAAAGTAGATAAAGTTGTTAATCTTTGCCTTTGTCCTAAAATAAATCTATCTTATGGAATATAATAAAATATGTATACAAAATCTGTTTATAATACACAATATTTTTGCTTGCATTAATTAAAAAATGCATGACAAAAGCCCCACACAAATAATTGCATATTAAATCGCAACATTGAAGAAAAAAATCGCAATTCGATTATTTTCCAAAATCGTTCAGCCCTACCTCTGGCTGCAGCTTAGACCTTAGTCGATAAGGGGGAGAAAGGAGACAGATGGATGGGGGGGCCAAAGTTTCACACAAGAGCGTAGGAGTACATCAAAGAGCACACAGATGGAGAGCTGCAACTCATGCGCATGTTGTGTTTCGTGCCTGCATTAGAGGAGCGCTCGTGGTCACTGAACTGTGTGCATGGAATGTTCAATGGCACCTGTAGAGTGTAATACACACTCGCATTGAATAAAAATACTGTGGGTGGAGTTTGGTACATGCCCATAGGGGAAAATACACGCTTGTATTGAGTATAAATACTGCCCGTGGTGTTTGATATATGCTCCTAGAGGACTTTTTGTCAATTTCGCACCATACGCTTCCATCTATAACAGGACCCCACTCTGAAGAGTGTTGTTCCTGCATGATGACGTGTTCACTGATATGTTAATTATTGGATTTCTGAAACCTTTGATGGTTCGGCCACCGATCAAGGCCGTTCAAGGAGGTCACGGTCAACAGCAGATTTTGTCAGTGCAAATCTACTAAGGCAAGCCCCCAGAACAGGACAGAGTCAGCTTTAAAATACATTTTGTATGTACCCAAAGTGATCTTATGCTCCTCTCCTCACTCACAACTCCCTTTATTATTTACTCAAGCACATCTGCACAGGTCACTGAGTGTGGTTTGAGCCTTGAGTGAAACCCTGCCGGACGACTAACCAGAGAGGAGTCAGACAGCCGCAAATACCCCCACAGGTTACTGGCGCCGAGCTGCAAAAACACCTCACAAAATGCCACGACTGCTCTCATACTCCGTCAGTGCAGCACACGTGTGTATTCTGCACTCATGCATGATCAACAAATAAAAAATTGATTGTTCCACCTACAGGGAATGGAGAGCAACGTGTGGTTGCGTGTAGGTGACAGACTCGTTTATTCACTGAGTGAGGCCGACATGGTGTGAGTGGGTTTAAGGTCAGATAACACACTAAACAGGGAATCCAAATGAGTGAGGGTGAGAACACTCTAGGCTGTTAGAGAGAACAACTGTCTGAGTGGAGTTAGTCTGTTTGGCGACTGAATTGTGGTTTTCCCATCCATCATGACTGATCATGATGGATGTGAAAAGTGAAAAAGACTCAATGTCTTTCCTTATGTCCTCGTCCGTCATGCAGTTTCCCTGCTGTGATCCCACACAACTTGTACTTCATCCATTATTCACATCTTTGCATTGACCGAGAACCGGGCACTTATCACTGTCCAGCCGGAGGCAGGATGAGGTGAAAGGGATACAATATGCAGTTTGACCAGGAAACGGACGCCGCAGCCCGGACGTGCTAGTGTGCATCCTTCTTGTCCGTATACTTTGACAGTGATGCATGTTGTCAACCTTCTTTTTTTTTCTTTTTTTATGAGCTGCAGAGAGCCAGGTGTCCTGATGGGTGATTCACAATACGCTGCTGTTGGGCATGTGGAGCTTATCCGTTAAAATCACTGGTGATGACACATACACACACGAGCGCCTTCCCACCAGAAGGCTGCCTCCGCACCGTTTTTCTAGGCTGAAAAATGAGCGGGGGCATTTCCTTCCTGCTGACATCCGTATACAGTATCAGCAGAAAGCCTGTGGGAGCTGGGATGCTAGCGGCTGCTTTGACGTGGCACCGCAGAGCTTTTCAGAATCCACTCACTATGCTCAAAGGACGAGCTGAAGGACTTGGCTTGTGGATTTGGCAAATATCTTTTTGATTTTGGCAGAAAGGGAAGGCACTGTGGAAACTCCTTAGTATATTCATTTTAAACCTTTATTGAACATTTTAGGCAGAAAGTTTTTTTCTTTATTTTAAATATCAAATAGCAACAAGGCAAGTATACAGGAAGAGAAACTACGAGCTAATCTAATTTTACTCTTGTCCGTTAAACTTGGCTGAATCCCAATTCTTTTAACATTTACCCATTCATATCAAGAATACTTCTCTACAAAAATTACACCAATCAAAAACCCATCAACTATCACAAATATGGGGCGACTGTGGCTTAGTAGCTAGAGTAGTTGTCTTGCAATTGGATTTTCGTAGGTTCTGTTCTAACCTCCCCATTTCCATTTGCCCAAGACACTTGCCTTCCGGTGTCTGTATCGGTTTATGAATGTGTAGGTGTTTAAGAGTCCGAATTTGTGAATGTCGCTCCAATGTGAAGCGTTTTGATTGATCAGTATGACTAGAAAAGCACTATTTAAGTTCAGTCAATTTGGCTTTTATTTGTTATATAGACATGGACTGTATGTCAAGAGGTCAAATACAGGCTAGTAACACGATCTAGCTGCAACATACAGTTAAGTCCAAAATTCTGAATTTATTTGACTCCTGTGTATATTTAGTAACACCCATGCAACATATCTAACGAAGCAAACCACCAGAGAGTTTTGTAGGCTATTAATTGTGATTTTTTTTTTCTGGCAGTTTATTGCCAGCCACCGATAAACGTTGCAAAAAAGAAGGGGTGTTTTGTTACTTTTATACAAATATGAGTATGCTCATTGTAGTTATAATGAAAACTTGAGAAATACATTGAATTATATCGAGGTTTTTAGCAGCAGATTATGTTTGCTTTTGTTCATAAAAGCTTTTCTGGACAATTTTACTGGAGTACACATTCATTGGATCCTTGTGAACATGTGGCTTCAAATGGTGAGTTGCACATTATGTGTTTACTGAGTTGTTTGACTATGCTTTTACTGTGTCTACAGTAGGGGTGTCACGATCTGATTTTGTATCAAAATCTATTGAAATTATACTACAACGTTGCACTTTGAAATCCAAAAGGATCGTGATCACCTGCTCCTATGTTTACTGTGCGTCCCACTCAGACTCTGTAGCAACAGATAGCAGGCGACCATCTATTTCCTCCGATTTCCTCATCACCAAGACCCACACATTGCATTTTCCTTAAGAAGTTACTCTCACCAGCTCTCATACAACCCACAACACCACCTGGTAAAATGTTGACTGCCTGTATCACATCCCCCGGGATCAGAGCACACGTCCACAGAGCCCATTAGCTGACGCTAGCAAGTAGCTAATAGCTAAGCTACAGTTAAGCCATGGCTAAGACAGATAAAGAAAGAAGCAGCCGGACCCACGTTAAAGCCGCTCCTTTTATTCTCCAATCACCAGTGAGGAAATTTTGAGTACCCGACGAGTTAAGTCCACATTCGCATTGTAAACAAGAGGCTGTTAGCTGCGTTTTGCTAAGTCCTATGTGCTATCTGGAGCACTGTGTATTCAGTCGTTTTTCTACAGTAACTATAAAGAGTCACTAAATGGTAGCCACTCTCTGTTACTAATAATTTGTTATGATGGAGCTGAACAAGGGAGACCAGAAAGATTGATCAGATGTGGAGGCAGAGGTCGTGTACAGACCAATGTAATCCACAAGGAGATCTCTATGCTGATTAATTTTAAGAGCATTTTTATTTTTCCAGTTCAAGAGGATATTTTTCTTATTGATGCATAAGGCAAGGTGAACTAATTGCATAATCATTGTATCTATGGTAACTTCATCAAAATTTCTCAGCAAGCAAACTGGGGGAGAAGGTGTGATATTACCTTTCAGACACTTTGATAGGTCTTCACATATCTGGTACCAATATTTCTTAACAGGTGGACAGAACTTAAGCACATGAATATAATTGTCCAGTATGTTGCTTTTACACTGTAAGCAGGTATTAGATGGGATATAACCCATCTTGAAAGTCCGTTTTCCTGTATAATTTACTCTATGAAGGATTTTAGATTGTATTAATTGTAGATTAGAATTTGTAAGAAATTTAAAGGTTCACAAAGAAATCTGAGACCAGAGGTTTTGGGTTTGGACAAGTCCATCTCCCATTTTGAAATAGGAAGGGCTATTGATTTGTCTAATGTATTTAATGTTTTGTATACAGTATTTTAGACAGCACTTTGGGGAGTTTAAGATTAAAAAAAGTCTAAAACTTTTACTGAAATTTATAATTAAACTGTATTGAGCCTAATTTTACCTTTTATAATCGATTTAGTTTGTGGAAATTCTAAGAATTTATTCTTGTTAATTCCGTATTAAATGGGATAAAGTCTGTTCCATCAAAAATATGTCAAATATGTGAAAGAAATAATAATTAAAAAAAATCCAGAATCAAATTGAATCGTGACCTTAAAATTGAAAATCAAATTGAATCGATAATTTGGAGAATCGTGACACCCCTAGTCTACAGTTATGATTGTTTCTTTGACTTGGATACATCATTGGTATCAGAATATTCTCAGCTTTACAATGATGTGTATTATGAATTGGTACGGGTATTTGATTTCTTTTGATTGTACGGGTATTTAAATTCACCCAGCCAGTCCTTACTTGAATCGAACCCAATTGAATCCCTTCCAATTATTAGTGAAGACAAGATATCAGTGGAAAAATGCTAAAAACTATCATTGTAAACTGCCTTTAGCATCTTTATTGGTTATTGGTATGGTTAGTTTAGCTAGCATTTTTAACTGTGAAAACCTTATGTTTTTCCATAAAGAATGTTGGCTTGGCTGGATAAAACATAGCAACTATGCTGAAATACCGTACATAAAGCCTTCTTGTTATCTGCTGGAAGTTTCACTCTCTCTTAAAGTACAACCCAAAATAGCTGACAGGCCTTGGTACAAAACTATTTTCAGTAAAAAAGCTTCTTAAATGTCTTTGCTTCCTCTTATTATATAATAAACGGACCATTGATGCTCAAAACGGCTAACCTCTTCACTCGGTAACTTTGTCAAAAGCTAAAAGTATCACTGCTTGTTAAGAAAGCCTGATAATTTTTGTGACACATTTTAAATCTAATAAACACTGAACCTGAAATTTCAATCATTGTTGTGAAATTCAACGTTTTCACAGTAAAAATACTGACATTTGTGTTTACTGATGCCAAAATTGTTTCATTCACTGCAGAGCTCTCTAGTTTTTAGAAAAGTTCAGAGTGAGATCACTGGGGTTGAAGGAACAACTGATTATATAAGTTTTGGCCACAGTGGCTCATGGACCTTAATCTGTTCTCCCAAATATTTTTGGTACAGATACACAATTACATAGACATTAGCCCCATGCTTATAGTGTGAGCTAATAAACAGAAGAAAAAATGGAATACAGTCATAGTAGTAGCTGGTATCAAGATGAATATCTAATTTTACATCCTCTGTGCTACAAATAACCAAAAGAAATGGTAATAATGGATTAACATTGATAAAGGACAGATTTTGCCAAATACAAAAAAAAGTTTTATTTTTAGTTCATATAGTAAAACAAAAACACACTTTTGTTCAATCCAAATTGGCCCTTGAAATACCAGTACTCAGCGTTTTACTGCATTATTGTGCAGTGTTTGAATTTTAGTTTCTGTGTTGTGTGTGTTTGTAGCAACACTAAGATGCCTGAATGACAGATGCAGGCGGCGGGCTTTTGAAGCACTGTGGCTCAATGTCTGCCATTTCCTCTGTCATGACTGAAGTAGGAGTTCTTTCCAAGTCTATGGTGTTCCTTTTTTTAGTCTTGTTTAGTCCAACCATGGGGAAAGCTTTTTCTGCATCTCCATTTGAGTGTGGAACAACTAAAACTAGGTTTGCAACCTTAGAATGCCTGTCACCTTTTAAAAACAATGAACCAAGAAGGTGTAATTACTCTTAAATATGTCAGTTTTCACGTTGATGGTGTCAGTCTGTGTGTAGAAAATGTAACTTGCTCTGTTTGCACTGAAGTAAGAGTAGTTCTACTTCACAATATTTTTACTCAAGTAAAAGTACAAAGTAGCCATCTAAAAAAATTACTTGAGAAAGAGTAAGAAAAGTATTTGGTACTGGCTATTTGACCACTGAGTAGTATCTGATCTAATTCATTTTTTAATTATTATATCAGTAGTCATCGGACAAAAACATGGTCAAATTCTGGCATTTTAAAGAGTAAGACAAAAATAAAACATACAAATAAATAACAGAATTACATTATAATGAATTTTAAACAGAAGAAAGTCAATTGTTTCAAAATAATACCAATACTTACAGTAGGTAACAAAGCTATATATCTTACGGGGTAAATAGTACTTCAGCTTACAATTTATGGTGTTCACTATATATTCACTTGACCTCAAAATGCAAAAAAAAGTTCAACAGAGCTTGTGTAGAAACAGGTGGTATCTTTTAATTAACTATAGGTGTCTATGCCTAATGTATTTCTGGTTAAAATATGTTTGCCCTTCATTTAGTGAATTTACTCATAGTAGACAGAGTATCCAGAAATTTAACTCAAGAGTAGCGACACTTAATAATAATACTGTAGTAAAATTAAAAAGTAAGGCATAGCAAAAGTACTTTTAAAAAGTACACTTTGTTTTTGTAAAATGTACTCAAATAAATGTAACTAGTTATTACCTACCTATTTTCCCCAGAAAGATTCCAGGTCAAAAGTGGTTGGGTCCCAAAGCAAATAGAGGTCCATGCATTGGTCCTCCAGGAACTCCTCAGCTAATCTAAAAAATAACACAAAACAAACATATAAACATGGACTGGGTGGAAAAATCTTCACTTGTTTATGAATATGTCTAACGCCTACCTTTCCTTAAACTAAAATACGTCTTCTACTCTACACTCTGTCTTTTGTTGGACATCTACAGACTTTACATTACTGAGTAGGTTAATTTGTTCATTTTCAGTGTCAAGACTGTCATGTGCATGCACACGTTTGTGCATGCGAAGACAAGAAAATGCGCGTCTCACGCTCCTTGCGTGAGACTTGAGAATACTGTCCATTGGTTTGTAGAGAACGTACTTACAGCTTCTTTACTAGCTTGTTCACTCCCACCTGATTGTCTCTCAACAAAAGTCTTTTGCATGGATTCACAGAAAGTAGGGTTAAGGCTAATTAACAGGGTTAAGGAGGGAACAAGGTGACACTTGAATACCAGTAGGAAATGGTGGCTTGCAGTGTTATGTGACTTTTCTATTACAAGATGCTAATTTATCCTTGTATTCTGCTTTCCTTTTTTTCTACATTACCTTAGATCAGTAAGCCACAGTCTGCTGTTCAGCTTTACCAGGCTGTTTAGATAAAAAGTAGGCAGGTTCCACAGTTATTTAGCCGACAGTTGAACACTGATTTGCGTGTGTAGGAGTCTGCGTGTCTTGTTTGAGACGGTGTGCAGTTGTGTAGTCTGCAGAGTAGATTGTGTGGGTTGCTTTTTTTTATTTTTATGTTTGCTCGCTTGAATTTGCACCTCTGCCAGCCATTCGCTACAGAATTGCCCTACAGCGCATTTACGGGAAATCAAGTTACGGAGTTCGAGTAAGTTTAAGTTGGATTTGCTGTGCAGCTTTGTGCATGGGTATTTTAGTGGAGAAGAGAGAGAGATAGAGAGAAAGAGAGATGCAGAGTGTGTATGGGTGTTTAAAAAAGAGGAGAGGCAGACAGAGAGCAAGCCAGCAAGCGTAGGCTGTGTGCTTAAACTTAGGAGATTTACATGCAAAGCGCTGCTGCTCCGGCATCTTAACTTGGGGAAGTGAAGGTTGAAATGTACTCAGTGCAAATGCGCTTACGACTGGAAAAGAAACCAATTTCATTTACAAGTGGGAACTCAAAGTAATGTATTCCCACACTCCGGCACACTCCATCTTAAGATGTTTGACTTGTTTTCTCTCACTAGAGATTTACACAGTGGGATACCCACACGATTTACGATAACTTAATTCATCTCCTGCTACTTAGCTGCTACACCTTCAGCAAGAATTATATCCCAATGTGAAAATAAATAAACAATAATTAAAGTGTGAAGTCAATCTGAGATCACAGAGCTTGTAAGGAAATGTTTTATTTTCAATTTCATATTTCTTTGGTTGGCATCATATCTCTTTGCCAAGTCTGGCTGCAATATTTGTTGTTTTAATGAAATAAGAATAAGAGAATTGAGGTATTTAGGGGGTTAAGTTAAAGTTCTTTCCTCTTTTTTGTAGTTTTTCCTGATATTCATAAGGGAGCGGAGCTCTTCTGTCTTATAACTTACTTTTTACTGATTACTTTTACTGATTAAGATGAAAGTTGTATAAAACTATTAACCTTACTCTAACAATATTCCTGCCAGCCATTATAGTGTTTTGTTATAAAGTTTAATGAGATGTTTTGAAGAAGAGCCTTTTTATCAGCCCTAACCCTTCTCTCCCTTATATTTCCCTGTCTTTACGTACATGAATCGTACTATTCATGCAAACACTTTAACTTTTCACAGTCATTGCAGATATTTAAAGGTGTATTGACCACATGTAGCTGTGTAAAATCAGTCGGTCTTGCCACAAATATAGTTTGTCACCTTTACAACATGTTGTTTGTTTTTTGTGTCTTTTTTTTGTAAATAATTTTTTTACTGTCTGCTCTGATTTTGCCGTTAACGATATTTTACGTAACGGCAATAAGAGTGCTGTGAGGATTTGTCTAACAAGAAGATGTAACACTGAATTTCCCTGCTTTCAAACTTTCAGATACTGAGCTTACTGTTTGTCATAAAGTGAAATATATTGGTCATGTGATTAAGGAAAATATGACAGATAACATTCACAGAAAACGATGTATATTATATGCTCAGGCTAATATTCTTGCACGCAGGTTTTATTTAAGTTCAGACGATGTTTAGATAAAGATTAGATCAAAACGTACTGTACTCCGCTGCACACTCGCACACCTGTGGACCAACTACAGTGCATCAAGCATGCGGAGGCTGCTGGTAACCTTCAATGACGCCCTGCAGATTTTCTTAAAACAACCATGATGGTGCAGCGCCAGTGAAATGTTTGTTGGTGCTACAGTTACCACTCTCCAAGCTCTTTTAAGACATTTTATCTATAGTTTTATACAACGTCTTAATGCTTCGTAGAATACGATCATTTTAACTATCACCAGCATCAGAAAAAAGGACTTTCAGATACCAGTCCCCAGTTTGGAGGTACTGGTACAAGCAGCTTTTTAAAGTTTAAATTTTTATTGTACCGTACTTTTATTTTCATAGTTTCTTATTTCTCCTGTCATTTGGGCTTTGAGTCTGTAATAAAGTTTTAAAGTCAAATCTACCCTTGCTAAAGCTAGCTGCTTGCACTCTAGTGACATCACAAAATGCAACTAATTAAGGATTTGTTTATTTATATTTTTCTAAAGATATCTGTCCTTTTTTGTTTCCTTGTCTTAGCCCCAAGTAAAATAATTGTAACAGCAGCAAGCAACAAGTGCATTCTTACCACCTCTTTCTTCGTGTCTGAAACATTTCAGTTACTGTGTTTAGTTGACATATACAGGCATGTATTGTTACTACTGGATTGTAGGTCATTTCCTTGTATGGCTGAAGATTTTTACCAGAAGTAATGCTGTGTATGAGAAAAAAAAGGTTATTTTGAAAATAAAATGTTGTCAGAGCCTAAAATAAAATGATATTGCTGTGTACCTATTAGGCTGCTGTAATCTCTACTCAGTTTGTGTAAGAGCCACCAAAATAAAAATCCCTTGCTCAAGGGACCACGTTTCCCTTCAATACTGCTCTCATATGTGAAAAAGCTTGATAGATTTCAGGAAATCTGGACACTAAAACCAGATGGAGGCTGTTCACAAAGACGGTCAGGGCAGATTGGAATAGGCAGATTTCATTACAAAATGTCCGTTATCATTTAGATCTGTAATAAGAACCACACAGTTTGGGAAAACATCCTTTTTAGACAATATTTTTTAGTGTAGAAATGCAGAATTATCAGTTTTTGTTGTTGTTTCCCACCAAAAATTATCATCGGACAGAATGATTTATGCTGAGCCATTCTCAATAGTTAATCCTTTCCAGCCACAGTATGGCCTGTATCGTCGCCATTATTCCAGTCAACACCAGGGAGAGGATGGAAATAATCTCATCACTCGGCAATCAGAAAGAGAGAAGTTGTTTGAGTGTGCATGCAGTTGCACTGTATGGACATAATGTGTAATTTAAACAAAATAAAACGGCATTCGGTCATATAAATGATATAAATATGCACAGAAATCAATCGGGTGTAGAAACTCAAACAGGAACAGCTTTGCAAAGGTTAAAGTTCAGAAAATGGTTGTGGTGAGTGGGCGGATGTCTCCATCCATCCATCCATCTTCTTAACCGCTTATCCAATTCAGGGTCACGGGGCAGCTGGAGCCTATCCCAGCAATTATCAGGCGTTAGGCAGGGTACACTCTGAACAGGACGCCAGTCTGTTGCAGGGCCAACACAGAGAGACAGACAACCATTCACACTCACATTCATTCCTAGGGACAATTTTAGAGTGATCAATTCACCTATCATGCATGTTTTTGGACTGTGGGAGGAAGCCGGAGTACCCGGAGAGAACCCACACATACACGGGGAGAACATGCAAACTCCATGCAGAAAGACCCTGGGCCGGGATACGAACCCACGACCTTCTTGCTGCAAGGCAACAGCGCTAACCACTGCGCCACCGTGCAGCCGGGCGGATGTCTCATTAGATTTAAAATATGTTAAGGTTGAAACATAGTTTTGTACCATCCTGCTGTGGAAATCCCAGCTTCATTCCACTCCTGTGTTTTAATCGACGGTGTCCATCTGTCTGTGAAGCAAATACACCACTGCACATGACCTTTGGCCTCAGCTCCTTGATATGTAAAATATTGTATATAGCTGGACCAATGTTTTTAATATAGCTCACATATTTTCAAAATTGACAGTACATATATAAAGGTTTCTTTGTTGTTTATTCAGAAGTTGTGTTTTAAAGTTATTTTGTAGCTTTTTGGATATTTCATGCCCACATGGGCCGTTTCTGTCAGTTTTGTGGTTAATGCTTCCCAGAAATTGACACGTAGCTCGAAGCTATAGCAGCTTGTTCACGTGGCAACCCGTGGGGACGATCTTGCTTGTTAAACGCCAACAAGCAGCTTTGTGCCGTAAAGCAACCTCAGATCCTTATGTCTTTTACGTCCTGTCACCTTTGGATTACTCTGCATCTCTAAGTCACTTACGCTCCTTTCTTCTCTCCACCTCAGACCTTTCTATTATCCTCTCTTTCCTCTTCCCCTAATCTCCTCCGTCTCCTCCTTTGTGCCATGTTGTAGTTGGGATTATGTGCTCAAGATGCCAGTCATGCTAGGCTTTGCTGTGTTCTGCTCTGGGCTGCAGTGTGTGTTTATTCAAGGAGCTGAATAAATTGGACGGAGGTGTGAGTGAGTTCCTGAACAATTGGGCTCCAGTAACATACCAAGTAGGGATGAGTACTGGCAAGAATCTTGTGATATGATATGTATCAAGATACGGGTGGACGATACAATATATTGCGCTACTATGAGTAAGATCATATTTTGAGTTTTTTTTTTTTTTATTAAGTTGTAGAAAACTGTGACAGCATTCTAAACATGCCAACCTGTTTCATACATAACACATCCAGTCATATTACTAGATCTAGTTAATCTGCTGGAACAAAGAAAGCCAAAAAAAGCCAACAATAAGCAGACATCATTTTAATAAAATAATTACTGTCATCATTGATGGTTCCATTCAAACTCTACAACACTAAATAAAAACAAAAATATATTGATTTTAAAAATTGATATAATATTATGACATACAATATAGAGATACACTGGCGTATCAATATTTTCTAACATCCCCTAATACCAAATATGGTAATAACTCTGAGTTCTTTTTAACATGGAACATGCTTAAACCTGCTATACCAGTTTTTTTTGTTTTATTTTTTTTTTACAAGTTATCTCAAAAAAAAAAAAAAAACATGGTTACAGAACACTCATCCCTCCCATCGGGTTTCACCCTTAAGCTGTGTTCAGACCGCAGGCTTTGTCAGCGTCAGCAACGTCAAGATTCCATCTTAAGTCTACGGTTTAGGCCGTTGGAGGAGCGTCACGGTCTCTGCAGTGCTTTGTGAGGGTTGGCTCCATTAACTTTTCAAGCTTTTCCTGTATTTCAAGCTTCAAAGCTCATAACGCTAGCAATGCAGAAGTTCAGCTAGTTGAACTTTTGATGGTCCTAACGCTCTTGTCACAGCACGGCAACCAATCAGAGCGACTCACTGTAGCGATGCTGCCTAGCCAACCATGAGTGTTTAAAACATGCAGCAGAGAAAGGCCCGCCTACGAGCTTTGCGAGCTTCAGCTTAAAAATGTATCTTCTATGTATATGCGTTGAACTAGTCGCTTTATGAGTGTTGCTTGACGCTGACAAAGCTTGCTGTCTGAACGCAGCATTAGGCTATGGGGGGATTTTACTACCATAAAGCAAGAATGTATACTTACAATTTGAAAACAGGATTATGTGTCTTCACTCTCCAAACCTGTAATGCTTTCACTCAAAACTGCTGTTCTTTTTCAAATATTCTTTTTTCTTCCTCAAAAGTTGTACAGCTTGCTTTCAAAACTTTTAAAATTCCCTGATACTAGGCTACGCCCTGCTGATTTGGGAAAACACAGCCACAGCAAACAAGAGAGCACAAAACACCAGTTTTAGTTCACTCACCTGTCTTTTGTTGTCAGTGACTTCAAATGGCATTTTTGTCTGAGACTCTGGTAGTTTGTCCTAAAGTTGAAGTGGTAGCATCTGGCTGTTTCTACTTGTACGGAGTGAAGTGGAGAACCTCTCACATCAGTGGTTTTCTATAACAAAATGCGGCTGTGTTTAATGAGTGGAGAAGCCAAGTAAATGCTAAAGTTCACTTGTCTGGTGAGTCAGACAACCAGGTCCAATCCGCTTTTGTACCGAGCCATGCTTTCGGATGAGGTTTTTATTGGGCAGAACAACTGTATTATTTTTTCTGGGTTTTTTTATCTTTATAAAAATATTTACAGCTTTGCTGTGTTGAAATGTTGTTAAATGGAACAAACCGTTTTTTGCAACCTGGGCCTTATTTTTAGCATGCACTACATTAATTTATTCACCCAGACAAGTTTGGAGGCTCTTGGAGTCCTTCGGGAAAAGCTTATATCCATTTTTGATTATTGTTTCATTAGCATGGACCACGCTTACAGAGATTAGATTTGTTTAGATTAGAACATTTATTGACAAAAAGGTTTGATAGATGGTGTGTCTGGAAGGATGCACTGATGGAGGCTTGAAGACTCTGTGTGGGGGTGCAGTCTTCGGAAGTCTGTCTTCTTCTCGAGCCTGCTCAGGACCCCCCAAGACGACAAAAGCTGAAAGAAACAGATATTAGTGCTGGAACTTGAAAGAGCAGATAATCGGAGGAAGGGATGAGGAGATGAAGGGATGAGGGAGGGAATGAGTGGATGAAGGAGAAAACGAAGGGGTGAAAGGGATGAGTGGATGAGGGAGGGGATGAAGGTATTAGGATGAAGGGATGATGGGGTGAAGGGATGAGGGAGGGAATGAAGGAGGAAACAAAGGGATGAGGGGATGACAGAGGGGATGATGGGGTGAAGGGATGAGGGAGGGGATGAAGGAGGGAATGAGGGAGGAAACGAAGGGATGAGGGAATGAGGGAGAAGATTTAAGGGATGATGGGGCGAAGGGATGAGTAAAGGGATGAGGGAGGGGATGAAGGGAATGACAGAGGAGATAATGGGATGAGGGGATGAAAGGGATGAGGGGATGAGGGAGGGGATTTAAGGGTTGATGGGGTGAAGGGATGAGGGAAGGGATGAGGGAGGGATGAAGGGAATGACGGAGGAGATGAAGGGATGATGGGTTGAAGGGATGAGATGATGAAAGGGATGAGGGAGGGATTGACGGAGGAGATGAAGGGATGATGGGGGTGAAGGGATGGGATGATGGATGAAAGAATAGTAAAATGGGGATGTAATACTGAGATGAGATAAAGGATCAGGGGGAGGGAGGGTGGGTTTTACGAGACCACAGTCTGAGCGACGCTGATAGCTAGGTGCTCAGGGTTTAAATAGATCACGGAGTAAATAGGGATGAAATTCAGGTGTGAGATGCCAGGTGAGTCGGATCTGAGTAGATTAGTGAGAGAATACTGAATATGGGGCGTGGTCCAGTTCACAAATCTAAGTTAACATATTAACTTACATTTAACCATAGAACGGGAATGGACGTGAGAACTCTAATTAAGGTATTATCTGCCACAAAACTCAATTCAACCGATTCCAACGTGCCCTAACCGGCGCCAAAACAGCTGTCGTCTGTGCAGGTTGTGGAAAGAGATGTGGAAGCTGAACTTGGTTCATTTGATCATTTTGTTTGTGCAATGTGGAAACATGCAAAAGATTAAAAGTCTGCAAAACTCCCCTACAGATGACAAAGAAGGACCTCTGAGACGCTCTGAACTCAGGGTAATATCGCTAGGGAATCATAAGAAAACATAGGAGTAATACCAGAGTTTTGTGGCAGATAATTACTTATTTAAAGACTGTAGTTTGATTACCTCATTAACTCCCATTATATGGATATACCTTGATCGTTAATGGATCTAAACTTCTCCTGAAGGACTCCAAGTGGCTCCAAATGTGTCTGGGTAAGTGAATAAATCGAATGCTGGCTATAAATAAGGTACAAAGAAATTGTGTTTTCCCTTTAGATACATTAAAAAAAATGTTTTTAGTTAGCTTGTTTTGGAAATTAAGTATAGCAGCTTTAAGGAGGAATATGTTGTCTTATGAATCCCATATGGAAAGCTTTCACTTTTGTTTAAATTTTCAGTAAAGTAAATTTCGGAAAAATAAAAGCAGACTATAAATTTGACCAGAACTATCCCCGGGTGCATCTTTTGGGGATTTTGGGAATGTCTGAACCATTAATCAGGATGAGGAGAACAGATGTTTGCTCGGTCAGACCGATCTCATCCTGGCTGCCTCTGTAGCCAGTTGTATTTTCTGCACAGAAGATTGTATAGCAGCTGGACATGGGTGAAGTTAATCACAATAAGCCAGCATGAACTCTCACCGGAGCAATTATTGTTTGAGTCCTCGGTTACTCCTCATTTTGTTTGCCTGTTGTGCCCAAAAAACACAGTTTTAACCACAAGGACACTGCCGCTGTTCCTGCTGAAGCCTTTTTACTGTTGAAATCTAATTTAATCAGAAATGTGCATTCTGTTGAACAAGAAAACAACTGCTTCATTACATACATGTTAAAACATTTGGGATCAGAGTGGTAAAATGGGGGAAATTGTGCCGACTGCATGGTTAATTGATTTAAGATACTGTAACTCGATAAGTGGTTTTATGAATGTTATAATACAATTATAATGGGGAAAGAAATCTTTTCCCAGCAGTGAAACTACATATACACTCACATTATGGGTGTATATTAAAGGGGAAATATTATGTCTTTAAAAAAGAAAAGTTTCTATAGGTCTAGGTTTTGTACTAAACATGTTATTGAAGTTTTTTGCACAAATTCACTCACACATAAGGCGATCTCACAAGCTCAATTGTTGAATATTTCGCTTCCTTTCAGAATAAGCTGTTCAGAGGGCTTTGTCACTTTTAGTGTTTTTAGATTAAAGTGTGTGAATGAGAGAGTGAACGAATAATGGAATTGTAAAGCGCTTCAAAGGTCTCAAAAAGCGCTATAAGAGTACAATCAGTTATTATTATTATTCTTGTTAAAGTGACATGTTTTTGTTGGGGTTTTTTTTTATCACGACAAGAGTGCAGACAGAAATACTGCTGTATCATTACACTGAGACAAGCTTCAGACAGGAGCCTAAGGCCATCACTGGATTTCCTTCACACTAGAACCTAAAGGAGATGTGGGATGTGGATGTTGCAGCAGCCACATGAAGGATGTAATTTCACACTGAGAATCCAGAAAAAAGGCCAAGAGCGCAGGCAGAGGGAGAGCGAGCTGAAGAACAATCCGACCATCTGAGACCGTGTCCTGTGTGACCTCTTGTCCAGCCGCCCGCTGCTCCAATTATCTGCCCTTTTGATTGGTCTCAGAGAGACGTGACCAATTAGAGAAGCTCACTGCAGGGAAGCTTTGACAACATAAGTCATGGACGTTTCACGCACACTTCATTAATTTGCGCAATAGACAGCCTAAAGGGTAAAATCAGAAATGTCATTGTTACAGATTTGCCCAACATGCTGGGGATGCGGCGAAGATTAAAAGTTGGGGATAGATGGGAAAGCACATGAAAGAGAATTAAGACAACGTAACGTAATTTTCCCAATACCAATGATCTTTGTCCTTTGCAGGTACCTGTACTAGTAGCTACCGAAAAATGTAGTTGTTTGGAAAGAAATTGGTAGTGTAAATGAGGAAATAAAATGAATAAAAAGTGTAAGTGTAAGACTTTATTGCTTTATAAGTGGAAGAAAATTGCTCGCTCAAGGCTGTTTTCTGTTTAAACATTTCTTGAAAGCTGTATTATTCCTAGAAAGTTGGCATGGCATCACTGAGGGTTTTTTTTTTCTCCCTAAAACTAAAGCATTTTTATTTTTATGTTTGACTTACTTTAGTTGCCTGAAGGGATTATCCACCTTCTTCGAGGTTATTTTATAGGGTTCTAGTTTTCTCTTCGCTGTGCATTAAATAAATAAAAAATTATTAGATGCTATACAAAACTGACTGACATACCGTGGTTATTAAAGTTTTACAGTACATACAGCTCTTATAAAAAGTATTCAGCCCTTGACAATTTTATTATTTTAATGCTTTTAAAAATCAATAATCATCAAAAAAAATTAGGCTCTATTGACAAGAAAAACTTTTAATGTCAACGTGAAAACTGATTTTATCAAAAATAATGACAAGTAAAAATATTTAATTAGTAGTCGTACAAAAATGTACCTGTTTTAAAGGGACTGAACTAAATCAACAGAGGTCCAACCAAGAGATCCTAGTATCAATTCCACAATGAGTGGAATTGATATCACTTGAGTGCACTGACTGTCTCAAGTGATTTTAGTAAAGGGAGCCGAAGTCTCCTCTCCTTCCAGTCAGTCAGCCCGTGGGTCCCCAGACTGAGAAAATAATGAATAAATATTTTCTGATTTGTCGTACCTCCTGAATCACACATACTATATGATGTACCTCAATTTTAATGTCAAGTAATGATTTAAACTGTTTGTCAAGTTATTTGTGATTAATTTGCTTGTAAAAATCTGAAATTAAAATGCCTTCAAATCATAATATGACATCATGTAGCTAACATTAGCTAGCACTAGCTAGCCCTTAAAATCCACACAGAGAACTTAAGCCTAGTTTATGCTTCTACAACCTCAAATTTGCACTCAGACGTGTTGACGGAGACGTTTTCCGTTTATAGTAATCCGCTCTTCCACTCCATTCTCTATTGTTTTTTCAGCATTGCTCAACCAGGACAGCAGGAGGTGCTAAGTTTTCATGGCGTCCCTGCCTACTATTACACAGCTTTTTTCTAGGCTTGTGAACGCAGTTCTTTCTCAAGGAGCAATGAACGACAGAAAGTAAGTTTTGATTAAGCTGTAAAGCTTTTTACTAGAGATGCAGCTCATAGAATACTCTAGAAACACATGGAAACTAAACACAGCAGCCGTTTTTTGTTGTTTCCCTACACCTCCTTGTGTTCAAAATCGCCAAAGGAACACATTAGATAGGTTATCCTTTCAATATAAAGCATACAGTGGCCAAACGCTGCATTAACTACTGATTACAGCGACTGTTGAGCCCTGTTCTGGTGAAGCGATCTCTGGTTGTAACTGAAACTGAGCAGTCAGATGAATACGCTCTCCGTCGACGGAGATGGATAGTTAAAATTTGGACCTCTATTCCGTGTGTCCTTGCGTAGGTGACGGAGAGCCCTTGCGTTAATGGATAATGGCGTTGCGTCGATCCGTCTCCGTCAAAACGCAGAAGCATAAACTAGGCTTTATAGACCTTGGGCCGATGCTGCCCTCACTCCACCGAGTATTTCTCCCACAGCATAGCTGCCGTTTTCACATGGCCAGGTTTATGGTGGATAACGTCTAATGTCCCTTCCTTGGTCCTGGAGGAGGAGGCGAAGCTGGCTTAACTTACAGACTTTTTTTCAAATCAAATGAAACTTTATTTATAAAGAACTTTTCCAACTACAAAAGCTTCTCAAAGTGCTTTACAGCTTAAAATGACCCCACAAGCCCCACCCTTCCCAAACCCATTTCGTGCACATAGCTGCAATATTTGTTTCTGTGTGTGACAGTTGCCCAAGGTGTCATAGGACACTTTGACTTGGAAAACTTTTAAAAGGCTGTGCAAAGCAAGAGTTTATCTAATAAATTCACTGAGCAGGAGAAACATGAAGGTTGGAGTATAATATTTTCTTTAAAGAGCATTTTGAGAGTATTTTCAGATTTTGGTCATTTTTTTCTAGTTTGACTTACAATGTGCACTATTTTTGTCATTGCTTGATTTTCTAATACAGCAGTGTAATGATTTCTATTACAATTAATAAATTTCAGGCCATTTTTTAACTTCAATCAAAAGTCTTCTTAAAGTATAGAGTATGATTATAATGGCTCTCCTTTTTCTGGCGATCAAAATATGAGACAAAGCTGATATGGGGTACTACGGCTGTTGCCTGGGTCCTTCACCAGTCAAATGAGAGAGAAGCAATGAGACAACCACTGGTGAAGAAATCTCGTATCATGGCTGAAGAGCTTCAACAAATTTGCCAGGAAGAATGATGCAAAAAGCAGTGAAATAAGAAGGGTAAAACATCCAAGGGGATGAATCCTTTTTTAAAGGCACTGTTTAAATGTTATCTCCTCAGTTAAACGTTTCCCTGAAGGTCTCCGATGAGAGAAGAAGGGAATAAGCCAGTGGCTTGACAACTGATCCCATAAAAAACGGCCCTTAATTGCTTTTTATGTGGATGGCGGTGGAGATATTGAGAGTGAGAGGAGTCTGTTTGAGAAATGAAGTTAAGAGCAACAGTTTTTTTTTCTGTTTTTTTTTTTTTTTTTCGCTTTCTTGCCTGACTCTCGGTGGCATAATCTGTTGAAGCGCTGACACTTTGATCTAATCAAGCGATTGACTGACGGGTGGAGGGGAGCTGGTTTACGTCTGTGCCCGGAAAGCGATGTGAAGCGGTTGAAGGCGCCTCAAAGATAAATGCCAAAATACATCATCCACACTAAGGTGGATGCACAGACATTTAAATGAGCACATTTAATTTCTCACTATCACAATCATGTGTATACTCCCTCTGCTGATGTGCGTAGGGAAGATCTCTTCAGACACCTTAGCATTACTTATGTCTGTATTATAGGGTTTGTTTACTGCTCTTTGTCTTCTTCTAACAGGTATTTTGTTGAAAGTGTACGGGAGAAAATGATGAGCCCAATAAAGCCCCAGATTTAATCAGTATTTCAAGTGGAATATGTTCCTTTCTAAATAATTTGAGAATAGACATTCTAGCTGCATGAACGATTTTAATGTTTAGGAAGCTTTCCAATGAATCTGTTAAATTATCTCTCATCATAAACACACTGCAAAACACATCTTGTTCACAGGCCTAATAATTTTGAATAAATGTCAATCCGTCTGCAGGATAAATCCGTTAAAAGTAATGGCATGACAGAAGATATAACCACGTTGGACTGGGTGGTATACCGGTTCATATACCAAAAACTGGTGTTTATTTTCATTATGATATGAATTTTTCATATAGCGCTGTACCGGTGAATAGCTCAGACAATATCCGGAACATTTGATGTGAGGAAGTGTTTCAACGGGGACCGATTTCACTGCTACACTAGGGATGCACTGATACTGGTATCTGGTATCGGTGTCGGGACTGTATAGGTATTGGTTAAAGTTAACCGATACCATGAACCGATACTTAAAATGTTAAAACTGCAATAATTTCATAGAAAATGTTTATTTCTACCTGAAATTTTACTTGTGTTGTCATTTTTTACTAATATTACATTATTTTCTAAATCACCATCATTTGTTATAACAAGCAGAGATGAAAATAAAACCCGTCTTCCAATGTATTGTATTTTTATGTCTGGTAGAAGTATTGGCATTGGTACTCGGTACCGGCAAGTACTCAGATCCAAGTACTGGTATGGTATGGGTTTAAAAAAAGTGGTATTGTTGCATCCCTAGTGCCTCTACCTCACGACACACAGTTGATGTAATTCAGTACCGTTTGGATTGGTATCGGATCGGTATCGGCAGATTACGAATTTCAGATATCTTGATCGGTATCGGAAAAGAGAAAAGCAGATTGGTGCATCCCTATGCTACACGCTTTTCAACACAACGTGAAAAGTAACGTTTTTAACAAAGTTAAAAAGCAGCTCACAATGCTGAACCAGAGGAAGTAATTCGTAAAAGAGTAGTCACATCAGTAGTTTAATAGTTTATCAGCTTTTAAGGTTCAGATTTGGGCCAAACAACGTATCTCATACGAGCTATTGCGAGTAACCAGCAGGGGGGGCCATGTAGAGCGCTATTTGACGATCTGAAGGCAAACGGGGTCAATAGTGGCAAAACCAGAAGGAAAGAAAGCCCCTTCGGTAAATATGGTCTTACATACTAGGGCTGGACGATAATTCGATAGCAAAACATTCGAGACAATTATGTGAAAAATGAGTAAACTTTTCCAAAGTATTGTCTAAGTTGTCAAAGCCAGACCTGTTATCGAAAAATATTAAGAAGAAACTTTGGGAGATGAAATGACACAGGCGATGCGTTTTGAGTTTGACTCGTAGCTTCAAGTTTTTGTACACAATTTTTTGATCAATCTGGTTAATCTGTAAAATCAAGAGCAAACAAAGCTGCTGGAGAGATGTTACTGATAATTATTTTCTTATAGTTTTTTGTCTCTCTGATTATGTAAGGCTGCAGATGTTTTTGCAAGCTGCTGGGAATGCTTCACAATTAGTCACCATGAATTGATACAAGGCGGGGAATACCTCCACATTTTCTTCTGTAGCGCAGAGCTGGGACTGATAGAGCTGCTTTAAGGGCACAGAAGCTTTGTCTGATTCCGAAATGTTGAAGTTTGGTTTCAGGACTGTTGTGGGTTATTTTCAACAGTCTGGACGCGATGTGTGGCAAGGCAGGTTGATGGAGGCTATTACTAAACTCCTTCTGGCCAGCCTGCCTGCTAACCCGCTAGGCCTTTAGCTGCTCAGTATCAACAACGATTGTCCCATAAATCACCTAAAGGTCTGATTAGCTCATATTGATGCCCAGCCATGCATAAATCTATGCTCAACCATGAGCTAGGCAGAAATCAGAAGTTTTACGTATGAGTTTTTCTATACGCTGTCAGTGCCTAACTGTGTGATTTATCTAAATAAGTGAGGCTCTTATCCAGTAGAAAGATGTCAAAGGTGGTGTCTTAAAATGATAAAACTTTAATTTGCATATTTGAATAACTAAAAAACACAAATACTGACATAAAGTGGGAGATTGTGCTGAAAGGAAAGCTATCAGTTTAGGCATTTGGGCACAGTGTGTCAAGAAGGAAGTCATAAGAAGGTGCATTCGTAGTCTGCCAGAACCGATTAAGGAGGCTTGGGTTAGACCAAACCTGATGTGTAAAACAGAAAACTCCCTCTTGCAACCTGAACCACAGACAACTCTCGCCACACTGAAAAATAAGTAGTTTCCTGTGGTGATTTTTTTTTTTCAGTGTCCGGGTGCATCTGTCTGTAATGCCTATGTTGGTCCTTCCTTTTGGCCCAAGAGGATTATTTCCCAATCTATTTGAAGATGTTTTTTTGTAATTTTTTGTGTGTGTGTTTTATGTTTTTCTGCATCTTGTGAGCTGCTCTTACAGTACAAAATGTGAAAAATCTAAATAAAAACCCTGCTAAGTTAGCTTTTCTTGTTTCATTTCATTATAAACTCCATCTTAAAGATATGAAAGGGAAAAATAAAGTTTTTTTTCCCCCTCACAGATCGAATATCGGTACAATCACTAGAAAACTTCTGCCCGTTGTTGTTTGTTTTTTTCTAAGTGCAAATGCAGACATATTTATAGGCTAATGCTCTCGGGAGGCAGACGAGGCCTCTGGCGGTGTTAAAACAGCAGTTGTACATTTTCATAGGTTATTAAGCATTGATTTTCCTCCGGATTAAGAGGCGTCATGATGCTAAGCAGTGGAAGCTGGAAATGTGTCCCAATATGCTGCATTAGTTGGCTAGAGGAAAGTAAACCGAGTCAAAGCATTGCTTGAATAAATTAAGGAGCCACACTATATGAACACAAACACAGAAAAAAAACATTTACATTTTCCCATAGCTTATCGTTTTTTTCCACACGTTCTTTTAAAAAAAAAATGCACGCTTTAACCTAAGACTGAGTCTAAGCTAAGGATACGCTGAGAGTAGCAGGATGGTTTTTCTTAAAAATAAAATAAAATTAAAAATTACATCTAATCAGCATACGAGCAGCCTCTCCAATTAGCTCCCCTTATTATTTCAATCTGTCAGATGGAAGCGAGCACAGCAGAGAGAAATCAAACATCCCCAGGCCAAGCACATTTAACATATCCTCTGAGGATGGCATGCAGGCAGGCGTGCAGCCGGGGAAATTAAACACAGAGATATCCAGAGAGCTGTGCTCCCCACCTGCAGCTATCATCGTCCAACATGTTTGGAAATCTGACAGAAAAGGTTTGGTGTGGGCTTGTTTTATCTCCCCTCACTAAACGGCGGAACATATCCACATCCTGGATGACGGCCAAGAAAATAATGGAGTCTGAGAGGCGCTTTTTTTTTTCTTTACTATTACTTTTACTACATTCCCCTTTGAGTGCACTTGGGTGGGATGAGTTGCATTTGTCTGCAGGAAAGCTGAGAAAATGATAAGGATTGCACTTTAGCTCTAGTCAGTGGTGCACTTTTTACTTTTCTGTTAGGGAGTGTAAAGAAAGGCCTTTAAAACTTTGTCATCCATCCATTCATCCATCCATCCATCCATACCCAGGGTACAGGTACAGGTCACTAGGACATAGGCAACATAGATAAACATAGGTAAGGCAAGGCAATTTTATGGCACACTTTCAACAAGGTAATTCAAGGTGCTTTACCTTATTTGGTGGTAAAGAAAAAAACAGCACATCCTATAAAAGCATTATATAAGCCATTTAGTGATTTATAAACTTGTAGGAGTATTTTGAAGTCTAGTCGTTGTAGTTGTAGGTACCTATTTGTACCCCTGGTCTGTACTTTTTATCGGTGCTACCTTGACAGCTAATCGTTATTGACTTGACATGATTGACACATCACCTGATCACAATGTAGCCAATAGTTGCCCTACTTTATTTACCATTCAGACAAGGAAAAATGTACAGATTGTTACCCTGAGGTCCAATATTTATCCTTACACTGTGTTAATTTCTTTTTTTTGTACCTTGGGGCACAGTAATGTACCCATTTTGTAACCCTGCTTCTGACAGTGATGTTGACTTTTTAGGCAGACCTGTGAGGACACTGTTGCAGTAATCGAGCCGATTAAAGATAAATGCATGGATGAGTTTTTCATGGTCCCATTGTGACATCAGTCCTTTAATCTTAGAAACGTTCTTCAGGTGATATAAGGCTGACCTTGTTATTGCCTTTGTGTGATCCTGGAGGTTCAGGTCTGAATCTATTGCTACACCTAGATTTCGGGCCTGGTCAGTAGATTTCAAATGAAGCTTAGCGTTCATTTTTGATCGTTCCTCTTTAGGTCCAAAACAGTTACTGTTTTGTTTCTGTTCAGCTAAAGTTATGGCACATCCAGTTATTGGTTTGCTCTATGCATTCATTTAGCTTCTGGATTGGTTCAAACTCACCTTTTACATTTTAATGTAAAGTTGAGTGTTATCTGCATAGTTGTTGTAACTAATCTTATTGGCTGTTATAATCTGGGTTTGTGGAAGCATGTGCACATTGAACAGAAGGGGTCCCAGGATGGAGCCCTGAGGGACCCCACTTGTTATTTCTGTTTGTTGTGATGAGAAATTGCCTTTTGACACAAATAACTTCCTGTTCTTCAGGTAGGACTCAAACCAGCCAAGTACCACAGATTTTGATCCAACTCTCCAGTCGTTCAAGTGGCATTTTATGATCATCAGTGTCAAATGCTGCACAGGTCCAACAGAACCAGGACTGTGTTCCAGGAGCGGGTGGAACTCCCTGTGGTTGCTCGGTATACTCCACGGGTGCTCGGGCCCCGAAGCAACCACGGAAATGGCCCTTATTCTGTGTTCTACCGCAGTCGGTGTTTATGTGGATGTCACCGAAAACTTTGACGAGGGCAGCCTCTTTGCTGTGGTGAGCACAGAAACTAGACTGAAAAACATAAATTCATTCAAAGTAAATCAAATGAAAAGCCTAAAAACCAAACGAACTATGCTTAAAATTCATAAAAGACGGACCCGACTTTTAAAGTAATTCTTCAATTAATTGGGTGTTTATTGTTTGCTGCTACGGTTGAGTTCGGTTTAGTTTACTTCTTTGCTACTTCAAAACGTACAGTTGATATTTTAAATTACGTTAACTTGAAGCCCTTTTTCTATTTGTGAAGAATTTGAGCTGCAATCATTGTGTGAAAATTGCTTATGAATTAAGTTTATTTTATTGATTCATTCATACCATTCATATTTCCACTGTTTAAAAAGACGCATAGCTTTATTTAGCTTTTTTTCCTCATTGACTCACATTTAATCTGACTGATTTTTTTCTAGGATTAGTTGATACCAAAGAAACCTTTGGTATTCATTGATTTAATTCATTTGCTAAATTTTAGACGGTGAGAAATAGAATACAGATCGAATAGAATATATGTTTTATAGTTAAGACTAAGATATTTATGTCTCCAAAATAGAGAAGCAGCCCCTGCCTTCAAGCCTTTCATAAATAACAGGTGGTTAGCAATGAGTTTTCATGGGACAACATAGATTTTGGTACTTGACAGTAGCCCTGTCTATTTTTTATTATTATTATTTTTATTTTTTAATAATGTAGCTGGCTGGTCGCAAAAACCATCAACATTTATCCACTACGCTCAGTTATTAATTTCTTTAAATGTCTCGACTTTAAAGACTGTACAGATGAATTCCGTGATATCTGAGCCTGTTTCATGTAGTTTTGTTGCTCTAATTGTGTGTTCTAAACATAGTGTTTTCATAAATCTATTGTCGTCACCCCCCCCCCCACCCCCCACCCCCCCCAAAATGTATTATTTGGAGTGCTTCATGTCCCTGTTTTTGGTCCCAACCCCTGCTGGAAACTATTACAGCCTCTGCAACTGTAAACACAAAGCTAGCTGCTGCTGCTGTGACTTCACTCTTGTTTGACTTAGAAAGCCATCATTTACTTTTAGTGGACCGCAGATTTTGTTTTTTCTACAATCACCGGGTATTTTCTCCATGTAAACGGTGGCAGAGTTGTTTCCAAAAACTCAGTCAGAGATAAAAAAGTCTCTTGTACGCCGCACTGTTGGTGTTGTTACTGTAGATTTGATTCCAATTTAGATCAATTTAGTGTAATTTCCAGCTATTTATTTGCAAAAGGTCTCAGCCTGGCCTGTGTATGTGTGTATCATATTGGAGGGGGTGAAATGAAGTAGTTGTTGAAGGAGCTTGGGCTGAAGGAGATTTGATCACGCTACAGTTACAGTAAGTGGATGTGTCATTATCACGTGTGTGTGTGTGTGTGTTGCATGTATACTGGTGTGTGCAGCTTTATGACCCAGATCTGAATGTGTGTGTGTGTCAAGGTCAAAGCACGTCCACCGAATTAGACGGTCAATAACTCCTGAAACTGCGCTGGTGAGTTTTCGCCTCCGGGCCGAAAATCCCATCATTTGTCAGAAATGTTTACAGGCATACTGAGCAGACAAAAATATTAGTTGGTCAAAGCTTGTGCTTTGTTTTAGTGTGTATTGTTTTAGAGTCCTCTGAGTGACTGGAGGTGTACACACAAGAGAAGTAAACAAAAACAAAACCCTGATGGTTCAGTACGTATTTATTAGGTTTTAAAGTCACGGTTTGGTATGTTTTCAGTACTCTTTAATTAAGAAAAATAAATACAAATGTGTAACTTCAATATTTTCTGTCACTTTGATCAGCATTAAAGAAATAACCTTTTTTTCCTGATTTCCTTCCTTTCAATTCCTGAAATTAATCAGATTTTATCATGTTATATAACTTAAAGAAGTTTAATGTATATAACTGACTGGAGATTTGATTGGATTAAAACAACAACAAAAAAGAAATAGTGCAAGCTGACCTAGCCAGAGTAGCAGACAATAGAATCACTTGAAAACAGTCAGTGATAATGCTTAGAAATTTGTTTGATTAAATTGTCAGTGGCTGAAGCAAAATGTAATATATACATTTAAATTATTTATGACCCCTCTTAGACATTGTAGATGGAACAACAACCCATTATTTTTTTAAGTTCTTGCGGATGTCATCCACACCTATTCTTTACATTTCGGTGGGGATGCAACGATACCACCTTTTTCAAACCGATACCGATACTTGGGTCTGCGTATTTGAATGATATCGAATACCAATGCCGATATTTCTTTGTTTGTTTTTTTCCGCTTGCTACAACAAAATAAAGTCTTCATAAAAATGACCACAAAACTAAAATGTAATTATTGTGGAGTTTCCTTAAGTAACCGAATTCTTTTATGAATTTTAAGCATAGTTCGTTTGGTTTTTAGGCTTTTTGATTTACTTTGAATGAATTGATGTTTTTCAGTCTAGTTTCTGTGCTCACCACAGCAAAGAGGCTGCCCTCGTCAAAGTTTTCGGTGACAAGTAATTGACATTTATTCCTTAACTTCAGACACCACTATTGGTATCAGTGCATCCCGACATTTCAGGACAGATGCAAGAGGACACTCACTTTTTCTTACACCCAGCTTTTCCATTTAGGCTTCATGTTGGTTTGAAATAAATTAGCGTTAAATATATCAATAAAATTAAAGTTTTTAAATACTTTTAAACTCACTTGATTTTTTGGTTTAAATTATTTGTGAAGTTATTATGTTCTGATAGATAAAACCACAGACCTGAGAGAGAAAGCACTGTGTTCTTACCACAACTGTACGTCAAAATTTCCACTATTAACATTGGGAAAGAATCAAACTGAATATAATAGAACCACCCTTTATTGTTCCTCAGTATGGAAATTTAGGTGTAATAAATTGCTCTCTATGAAAGCCCTTCAGGTAAATTTTCATTCAGAAAATAAATTAGACAGAAGCAAACCCAACACCTACTTATGGAACCAGATATACACTATTTAATGGTTATTTTAGGCCAAATGAATAATTTCTTTTGTGTGCTGGAATTGCGGTTGAGTGCACTGGTTGCCTCACATTTTAATTAATGCACTTGGGTCTTTAATATGGATGTCGGTTGAGCCATATTGCACTGGCAGCAGTTAAAAGAGAATTAATTCTCCAATCCAACATTGTCTGTTTTAATTGAATAAATAAAGCCGTTTCTTCCTCAAGTAGTTTTTTTTTTTCTGGAAGGAATTATTAGAGTTAACCTTGATTATAAAAGTTAACTTTGATTCACACTCTTACCCAAATAGTCGGAAGCAAAACGGCTGCTTCGTCTTCGTTTCGGTCTTGTTTTCCACACTTAAAGATTCTCGCCTGTTCTTTAACAGCACCCTGTTTTCAGCCTCCCTCTGCTCCAAGGTTCCCTAAAACGCTGCTTAATTTTTTTCCCCTCCAGCTGTCGTGTTCATCAGGCCACTCAAACACATCAGACACTCAGTGGGTGACCGTTCGGCTGTCCCCCACTACCTCTGTTTCCTGCTGCTTCCAGAGTCCCTCTATGACAACCCCACGAGGTGCACCAAGAGAGGAGAGAGTAGAAACGGTTCCACCGTTGAGATAGGCTGAAATCATATCTGCTGGAAAGCATGTCAGGGGGTCTTAACGCTAGAGAAGCAAGCCCAGTTCTCACCTAATGAATAGTCATGGGAAACATACCTATTGCCAAAGTTTAAGCTAGTAGGGCAGCAATTAATCAGGTGTTCTAGAAGCTTCTATCATTCCTTTTAGATTATCAGACTGTTTCTGTTACCAATAGCAAGGTAAACCATGCTTTACCGCTATTATTTTCAGACAAACACCTCAGTTAATATACTTGTAATGCAATGCCAGACAAAAGGTTTGAGTTTCTAAAGTTTTCTCCAGCTATCTTTTGTATAGAGTACCATGTTACCTTTCGTCGCTCTGTTGATATCTGCCTATCGGCAGATTGGAAAAAGGCCACAATAGTTTGCACTCACCTGCTAAAGACAGGCAGATTTGAAAGTTTTTTTCAACTTTGCCGTCTTAAAAAATAGCTGAAGTACTTCACAACTAAAGTTGGCGAGCTGCAATCATTACTAAGGGTATAACGGTACACAAAAATCATGGTTTAATGTCGCAGTTCGGTGTGTTTTCGGTACACTTTAATAAAAAAAATACAAATGAGCATATGATTTTTTTTCCCACATTGATGAGCATTAAACAGAGAATCTTGAGTTCCTGGAATTAATTAGATTTTTTTAATGTTCTATAACTTAAAAAGTTGAAGGTAGAACTGACTGGATATTTGATTTTATTTTATAAATAGAATAGCACAAGTAGACATAGCCAGAGTAGAAATCAATATTTCCACTTTAAATGAGCAGGGGGCTGGATTTCTAAAATAAGTTATATTCATGTTCAGTTTGTAATTGTATTTGTTAATGAAGCATTTTAAACTAAGTAAAATGAGTCGACCCATGTGTAATCCCATTATCTTGAACAGATTGTGTGCTGCAAAATAGTCTGCGATTCAGTGGCTGAATTTCCCGCGCTTACACGTGGATGTAATGTCAATCTACAATTCTTGCGCATTCTCGGTTTAACAGGAAGAAGGAAGAGAAAGATCCCGGACTTCAGATGCGGTCAATTAAACACTATTACTTACTTTGTCGCTAGACATGTTGCCTGTTGTGCACAATGTGCGATGGCTTGAAAGTATGCTACGTCACTGATTTATTTACTTATGGTGGCTGCAGTTACTCGCAGAGCTGGACGCGGCAGTCGCGAGTTTAATTTCTTCAATCCGGACTCCTGCTCCTTTAAAACAGTCAGTGTTAATGTTAACTCTTTAGGCGACGGGGTTTTTTTTCTATTAAATATTCAATTTTGATATCACTAGTTCAAAATGTTGTAGATTTAATATGGTTATAGATAAAGGTATACTGTAAATGAGAAAAATCTTCAGCATGGTCCAACGTTTGTGATGGGAGCAAATTCATACATTTCATTTGCATATTATGACCTCATCAGGCATTGGAAATTTTGTTTGCAATTATTTTACGGCCGTTTATCTTTTTTACATAGTTTACAATTTACTTTATTTTGAATATTATGATTTAAGTTTTCTATACAGGCCTATGTATTTTCTACATATGTATTTTTATTATTTATTGACATTTTTTCAAGAATAGGTGGACGTATCTGTTTATCTCCTTTGTTATGAGCCTCCATTAGTCTATTCACTACATAAAACAGAATAGAAATTATTGGGAAAGTGAACTTTACGGCTGTTTACCAGCTTATCCGCAGTCTGATTTCTCTCGCTTTTTTTCCACTGCGTCTGTTACTTTTTCCACGGATTTTTACATTTATGCGTCTTCTGGATTAGCGTTGTTATGACCACCCTGCTACCCGATCACATACCTTTCTCCCAGCGGGAGAATGTGACGAACAGCATCGCACCTGTTGCTGCTGTGGATCATAATGGCGAACGGGACCAGCTGGCCGGCTACTGCTGTGCGTTGCTTGAGTTTCGCTTTTTTTCTCCTTGGACAACTGAACATCTTGATCACAGGCTAAATATTCCTCTTTAGAATATGAAAAAGCCAAAACTTTCTGGTGGGGAACTCGGAAGTTGCTGCATCATAAGTTTTATCTTTCTAAAACTCGCTCTCTCTATGCTGGGACCGCAGCAGCTGCACGCTGTGTCTCTCACTCGTGGAGGTGCATAAAAAGGCAAGGCAAGGCAAGGCAATTTCATTTGTATAGCACACTTTCAACACAAGGCAATTCAAGGTGCTTTACATGATTCAGTGATAATGAAACCACATGATTACAAACAAAACATATTTTAAGTTTAACAGTAATCAATCAGTAAGAAAAGATAATGTAAGAAACAAATTTATGTAATTAATACACAATCACTTAAAAAAGAAATAAAAAAGTAAGAATAGAAATTAAACCAAAACAGTAAAAAATAATTTAAGGAACAAATGTATGCAATTAAAACAGATTAAAACAGATAAAACACAATCGGGTAAACAAAACAAAACGAAAAGTGATCAGAATGCACAATTTAAGATTCAAATGCAGCTCTGAATAGTAGAGTTTTTATCTTTGATTTAAAAGAGCCTAGCGATTCAGCGTTTTTGCATTCGTCTGGAAGTTTATTCCACATTTGTGGAGCATAGAAGCTGAAAGCTGCCTCTCCCTGTTTAGTTCTGATTCTAGGGATGATTAGTAGGCTAGAGTTGGAGGACCTGAGTGGTCTGCTGGGTTGATGTAGTGACAGCATATCTTCAACATACTTTGGTGCTAAACCGTTCAATGATTTATAAACAAATAGGAGTATTTTAAAGTCTATTCTCTGAGCTACAGAGAGCCAGTGGAAGGACTTTAGAACTGGGGTGATGTGTTCTCCTTTCTTGGTTCTAGTGAGAACACGAGATGCAGCGTTCTGGATCAGCTTCAGCTGTCTGATTGATTTTTTAGGTAGACCTGTGAGGACGCTGTTGCAGTAAACAAAAAGGTGATTAACTCCAAAAGTTTCCATTGTAACACACCCAAAAATGTGTCCTAGATTAAAGGTACACATGTCCTCCATCTCCTGACGTAAAGTAGTAATTAACTTAGTGGTCATATCTGCAGCTGTGGCTTGTTAAATTCAGCAATGTTGCTTGTCGCAATATTGCGACTTTGGCGCCTAGAAGGTTAAGAAATTGTTAAATAATTTGTTGGCCATATTTTAGAATAAGACATGCTCAAATCACTTTGGAGTTGTTTTGATATTTTGACAAACTAAGTTCCCAGCTGCACTTGAATACCTGAACATGGACAGCAGTTGAAAAAAATACCCTTCTCATCAATCGGGAATTCTCCATCTTGGTCTAATTGGATGCTACTGGTAGCCATGTGGACGTCATCAGTTTTTTTCTCTAGTGTCAGTGCGGTTTCGATTTAGCTTGACATTGTTTCAGCTGAGTCTTTCAGTTCACTGCAGAGCGTGTTATGGACCTTATAGTTGTTCAATGATGTGTTCGCTGACAAAGTTCTGTTTTGGTCCATCTTTCTTTTTCTACTGTAGCTGCAGTAGAAGCCATTAATGTTCCTAAAGTTTAGTAATAGCTGGGAGTCCTTTACGTTGGCTTTTGGTGTGAGATTTTAAAGAAGGTAGAAATCAGCTGTATTCATTTGGTACGCATGCATACTGAACCGACAGTGTCATGCTGAAAAAGCTGAATATGAATACATGTACTGTTACAGCCCTATTTATTATGTCCGGCAACCCACTGTAGGTATGCTACCAGGCAGATAGCACAGCTAAAATATGCACAGCTAATATCTGATTTTGTTTTCAGCGCAGGCTGGCATTAATGTATAACATTAGATATACAATCAGCCTTTTAGTGGTGAGACAGGAAGCAGGTTAGCGGGAAAGAAGAAGAAGACATGCAGCAAAGGTTCAGAGGGTGGGGTTCGAACTCATGCCCATATTTAAAAATATAATTAAAAAAATTCTTAATTAAAAGGTACAGTACATATTCCTTTAAATGTATTTGTTTAAAATATTTTTGCAACATTTTTAAAAAGAGTAAAAATACAATTTTAATTAAAGTTTTTAATAAAATGATTTATTTAAAAGAATCTTGCCTAGTTACCACACAAAAATGATTTATTTTATTAATCTACGGTGAAACAAATCAAAGTCAAATGGAGAATTATTCACATTTTCATAAATTTTAACGTCTGCAGTCTGTTCAATTTCAGGATTTATGGGGGGCCCTGGATGTGTTTGGGGAGCCCTAAGCAACCGCTTAGTTCACTTGTGCCTTGGGCCGGCTCTGCAGATTCTTTCCTCACATACGCACGGCTGAGTAAATCTCCATGACAACCTCCTTTTGTACTTATAAAGCAATGTTTAAATACATGTATGCAAAACGGTCCTTGTCAAGATGTTGATGCTGATTTACTTTTCTTATTTTTTTATGCCGATCTTTCTGAACTTCCTGAGTCAGATTAAACTATCTCCTCAAATCCAGAATTATTTGTTTCCAGCCTTGTTTGGTCTGATCTGCTCTGAGCCTCACTGTGAAGGTAATAAAACCCTCTCTGGGGCTGGAACAGACAGACAGTCCATTTCCTCTTGCCCCCAGGTTCGCCAGGCCATATCTCAAACGACACGGCTAAAAAGATCGAGAAATGGATTACCCAACGACGTGAACACCTGACGGATGGCCGCTCAAGCAAAACAACCAGGGCCTCTTCCCTCTCCCCGCTGGCTTTCTCTGCTTCCTCCCCTTCCATGTTGTTTATCTTCTCCATCTTCTTTACAACCTGGGAATACCCCCACTTTTTCACAGGAGTGGGCTCTGACATCTGGACTATGTCCCGAAGATAGGGTGTTTGAGTTGAAATGCTGACAGAGGGAACGAGCCGCTCCCCCGGTAATTCGGATTACGAGTAAAAGTAAACATCGACAGGAGCGGTGGTTTATCCCGGGGAGGGAGCGGGAACATGTCTGTGAGGCAGATTATTACTTCTCTGAGGCCCATAAAGCACGAAACAAGACGTGATTTTATGAAACTCCTTTTTCATTTTGGTGTTCGGGGACTAAACCGGAGCAGCAAGATGTAAATCATTTCAGTGAATGCATGTTAGGTACCCACCTTTAATATTCTTAAGATGTATATTTGCTCAGCAAACTTTGATGAATTACAAAAAAACAAACGATGATAAAACTAAACAACCTGTTAAGAGAGAAAAATATATAAAAAAAAACATTAGTTACTTGGCCAAAGTATTCATGACCCTGCAAGTTTTTTTTCACATGTTGTGAAACCGTGAACCTCACTGTTTTATTCTGCTTTTAGGTTTAAGACCAACCCAAAACAAGTTCATACTTGTGAAGTCAGAGAAGAGTAAGACATGCTTTATATGAATGGAATTCTGAAAGGTGTGGTGTGAGTTTCTTTTTAGCCCCTCTGAGTCGCTTCTTTTCTGTACCACCTTTCACTACGGCTGCAAGATTTTTTAGGGGGTACCGAATAATTTGCATGTGCGATATTAAGGGGTCTGGACTTTGACTGGGCAGTTCTAACAGAGGCTGTGATTTAGGTATTCGGACGTAGCTATGACTGCATTTTGATCTGTAACATGGCTGAGAGCATTTCAGACTATACTATATTTATACACTATATTTCCCTCAGATCAAAACCTTCCTCATCCTTTTTTCCTACACCCCTGCAACATGATACCGCCAACACCATGACTTCTTTCTTATACCTCTTATATAAAAGCCAGAGCTGCACAAGTAATACTTTTCATGTAAATTCAAGGGATTGAGTACTCAGGTCCTGGACTTGGGCTCAAGTTTTGACTCGAGCAGCATGCTGATGTCTTGGACTTGGACTCTGACATGATAAATTACTATTGCTTGAATTAGCGTGTAGCCAATGCTAATGTTAACTTGTTAAATTAGGTCAGATTACTGGTCAAATGTAAAAACAACTTCCCAATGATTTGTTGTTTATAAATTGACTTGAGGGCTTCACGGTGGCGCAGTGGTTAGCACTTTTGCCTTGCAGCAAGAAGGTTGTGGGTTCGTATCCCAGCCCAGGGTCTTTCTGCATGGAGGTTGCATGTTCTCCCCGTGCATGCGTGGGTTCCCTCCGGGTACTCCGGCTTCCTCCCACATTCCAAAAACATGACTGTTAGGTTAATTGATCAAAGTAAATTGTCCTTAGGTGTGAGTGTGTGCATGGTTGTTTGTCCTGTTTGTCCTGTCCTGTGATGGACTGGCGATCTGTCCAGGGTGTACCCCGCCTCTCGCCCGTTGACAGCTGGAGATAGGCACCAGCACCCCCGCGACCCATTAAGGATTAAGCGGTTAAGAAAATGGATGGATGGAAATTGATTTGAACCTAGGGCTATAACGATTAGTCATTTAGTCACAATGACGTCAACAAGCAAAGTTGTCATCGAGAAATTTAGAAGTAGAGGTTATTGTTTATTTTTGAAACTTTTGTTTTTCTCTTAAAATGGCCGCCGTACTTTCCGCTGCTTTGTCTGCCTGTCTACCCTGGACACACATGCGCAGTTTTAGCAATTGGTTTCAGCCGTTGGATGACCAGAAAAGCCCAAACAGCAATATCACGGTGAGCTGACAACGTAGCTCTAAAGTGCTGTGGAGCTTTATTAGATAAAAACAGAAGCATATGCTGTCTATGACTGTACAACAGTGTCGCTGTAGCACAGTGGTGTCAAACTCCAGTCCTCAAGGGCCAGTGTCCTGCAACCTTTAGAGGAGTTCCTGGTCCAACACACCTGAATCAATTTGTTAAATTGTCTTCTCAGTAGGCAGTTGGGTTATATGGTGTCATGTTGACCTAAATATTAGATTCAGGTGTGTTGACTCAGAGAATTTTCTAAAAGTTGCAGGACTCCGGCCCTCGAGGACTGGAGTTTGACACCACTGCTGTAGCATTTTAATAGGAAGCCATTTGTAGCTGACGACAAAGAATGACAATAGCCTCTGTAAGCTAATTAGCTTGTTGGCTGCTAACATTACCATCGAGAGCTTTTTACGTTCTCTTCAGGGCATCAGGGGGTATTCACAGACGGATAAAAATGTCCAGATTCTTTAATGTTTCGTCCTCTATGGGCCGTGACGCTGCCTGGAAGCTTTTTCTGATCTGTTCATAGATGGAACAGACAGGGCAGCGATTTTGCTGTGAACAAGCCATCAACGTGCAGGTGTCACGACATAAAAAAACTTCTGCTTATTATTTTGTTATTACATTACAAATAAATACTTTTGTTGTCAGAAAGTAATTTTTAGAATGACTTTAGATTTGAAATGGCTGTCTGCATTTTTTATTACTGTGGTTTTGATTAGGCTTCTCACTGAAGATGTATTAGTTGATAGCTGCAACTAGTGCTGTCCTGAGATATTTTTTTTAGATTAATTAATAACATTAATAATAATAATAATAATAATATTTAATCATAATATTTAATTTACTAATCTATTTTCTTTTCATTTTAACTTCACCTAAAAATACCTGATTAAAACCTTCATCTTGAGGTATTCATTTAAATACATTACATTAGTATGGTCGAAAAAAAGGTTTGATATATATATATATATATATATTTATATATAAAATTTAATTGTTTTTATGAAGTAATTTATTGTATTTAACAGTCTTGAAGAGATACAGTCCCAGCATTTACATTATGTTGTTTTTGTGACTAGCCCCAAGTGGCGTTTGCAACCTTCTTCCTCGAGCATGCCCAGTTCATAAGCGTTCTGGATTCAGTGGGGTGATTATCTGCTGTATTTTGGGTTAAAATAGCATGAAACATATGTCTTTTTTTATATCCATGGCTTGCCATCCATCTGCACCAGATTGCGGTGCAAACTGGTTGTCTTGCCTTCTGTGTTTGTGAGCGGTCTGAGACGGGAGAGCGCCCCGCTGCTCGGTGAGAAGAGTAACGTTACATGCTTAACCTGAAAGTCTACAATAAACCCATAACAAGTTGATAGATTTGTCGCTGTCAGTTTTTATTTTTGAAAGAGAATCACTAGAGGGGTCTAAAAAGTTGCTAAATATAGCCACATTGAGTAGACTGTCTTGAACTCACCGCTCCTTCTCACCTCGCCCTGCCCACTACAATAGAAGTTTGCAGTCTTCGATTACCCCTAGCAAGTCAAGCACAAGAAGCCCAAAGCATAAAAACAGATTTCATTTAAAGGCAACTAGCATACCGAAACAATAAAATTAAGAATAAAAAATAGATTAACGCGATTTAAAAAACATACCGCGCTAAAAATGGCAGTAATTATTTAATCGCAATTAACGCGATAATTTGACACCCCTAGCTCCAACATTAAAAGTACTGATGGTAATTTCATTCCCGTTAACACATGTGATGTGTCTGTTTTAATACTGCTTTATTTATTCATAAGGGTTAAATGAGCTATCATTAGTGTTTTGGGTGTTTTAGGTACTACAAAACACTCAACACGCTTATGTTAGAGCAGCTGTGCACTGCTGCAATAACATACTACTGGTCAACTAATTGGCAAAATAATTAGTGATTAGTCGATTATCAAATTATTCACTTGTTGCAGCCCTGCTAGAACTGGAGGTTTGTTTTTTGGACTTGGACGAATCACATATGACTTGAGATCGAACATTAAAGGACTCAAGTGGGACATGGACTGGACAGACGGTGACTTGACTACCACACGGTCTCTACAGCATCTCCATAGCTATTAAGACCATCTTGGCTGTTTCTCGGATTAATCTCCTTTTTGCCCAGCTTGTGAGTTCAGTCAATCATTTTCATGTGATGCACTAAGGAGTGCTCTGTGAGATGTTTAAAGCTAAAAACATATTCTAATGGATGCATATAAGTGGTTTCTGAGTGCATTTTCTAGCAGGTTGAACGAACAAGTAGAGAAACAGAAAATAATTAGGGGACAAATAAGTTTCATGAAGATATTTCCCACCCACAGAAGAGATGCATACCACGGGGTTAACAGCTTTATCTGGAGTGTGTCTAGCAGGGTAGGGGGTCACAGCGCGATCGCTGCTCCTGTCGTCTCCGAGTTGAGCAGCATTTGTTATTCAAACACTGTCAGAGGTCGGTCACCGCCGCTGATGGATGAGAGAGCAAGGCCACTTGTGTGTCTGCCTGTGTTCTGGGTGACGCTGCATTGTCTGCTTTTAAACAGAGTTTTTGTGTGATTGCAACTGTGGGACATCAGTTGGTCTCAACACTCTACAGGAAACTTGAGTAACACTAATGGATTCCCAGCTTAAAGGGCAGCATGTGTTTTTCGTATTTTATATAAAAGTGGATTTGTGTAAAATCCTGCTTTCCTCAGGTTTGAGTGGTTTCATCGGCACATTTTTGTGAATTCACGACTGAGAATGCAAAGCAAATCAATATTCATAATATTGCACTGACAAAAGCCTATCTTTTGGTCATTAAAAAAAGTTGAAAACTGCAGCTTGGTGTCGATCACGCCACTGCATCCTTCAAACAGACTATGTAAAATGGCATTACACATAGTCCGTCTGCTCCGACAGCATGACATATTTCATGCATTTTCAGGAGTTTTCTTATGCTGTAGGCTTCTTAACACAATGAAGAAAGTTGTTACAGCTACTGGAAAAAAACTTGTCACAACCGACTTTGGTTCTCAATGAATGCTGTCGCATTTTAAAACAGTTCAGGTGCTTTCTGGGTGTAAAGCCTAGTTTATGCTTCACCGACTGCGAATTTGCACTCAGACGCAGACGTATTGACGGAGACGTTTTCGTGTATGGTTCTCCGTTTGTGTTTTTTTTCCCCTCTCCACTCTGCATTGTTTTTTCAGCCTTGCTCCACCAGAACAGCAGGGGGTGCTAACTTGTCATGGCGTCTCTGCCTACTATTACAGTGTCGTTTCAGTTTTTTTCTAGGCTTGTGAACGCATTCCCCCTCAAGGAGCAATGGATGACAGAAAGTAAGTTTTGATTAAGCTGTAAAGTGCAGCTCGTAGAATACCCTACTCTAAAAACACAAAATAGCCAAAAGAACTGATTAGATAAATTATCTTTGCAATGTAAAGCATGTAGTGGACAAACGCTGCATTAACTGCTGATTACAGCAACTATAGAGCCCCGTTCTGGTGAAGCGTTCTCTGGCTGCTGCTGAACTGACCAATCAGATGCATACACTCTCTGTTGACGGAGACAGATAGGTAAAAAATGGGGGTTGACTCCATCCGTCTTTGCGTAGGTGACGGAGAGCCCTTGTGGCGTTGCGTCAATCCGTCTCCGTCAAAAACGGAGAAGCATAAACTAGGCTTAAGCCGCTGACGTCGGTGTTTGAAGGTCCTGAGTAAGAACTAAGTGTTGGTGTGAAATCATCCGGCTGTGAGCTGTCAGATTCTGACAGTGTTTGTGCCGACCTGAACTAATCCCAAAAGACCACTTTAGTTTCTCTATAACAAAAACAAATGTCGCCTAAGTCTGACTTTTCTTTTACTTTCCTTTCATGCAGAAGTGGCTGCTGTGATGTGCAGAGTAAAGAGAGGGTTACCAGGATCTTTTGATTAGATCCTGGTAACCCTCTGTTCTTATGAACAGTGTTTGTGAAATTATGTTGGACATTTTAAAATTGCCCAACGGAAAACGTCAAATTGACTTAACAATACTTACAATTTAGATACAAGTGACCTTAAACCGCTATAATTAGTTATTACTTATTCAAAAGAAATCCGAGGAACAGTAGCCTTCCAGTTGTCTGCAGTTGGTCTCAAAGTTCTGTTCTCACCAAAGCTCTCACAATCATTGTCAGGCATGTGAAAGGCTTGGTCCAAAACAGCAACAGCATTAAGTTATTGAATATATAAAACTCTTACCCACTATATTTAAAGTACAGTGTCAACTATGCGAATGTTAGAGCTTTCTGCAATACCCATTATTAAATAGATGCTTTTTGTGCCATACATGCTTATTGTCTTAAGTGTTTCAGAAATGTCCTGCCTGAGCCACTCCTACGTTTGGCAGACGTAGCTCAAAGGTTTTTGGTAACACTTATGACAGCGTTGAAATATCACTCATTGGGTTATATGTTGGCCCCAGAAGCCTCTAATTACAGCCACTTACTCTGTCATTTTGTAAGAGTTTGACTGCTCAGGTTCTTTACTATGGAGCTTTTTGTCTCAACCACTTATCTTTAAATGTTTGAAATTGCGACTCCCAGAAATGTTTTTGTTTTCTTCTATAGGAATAGCAATATTCTGCTTTGTCTTCAGACAACCACCATTGGTGCATTGTTATAATCTAATTGTGAGGTAACTGTTACAATAGAAACCATCTTTATAGGCACGTTTCCACTATAGGAACTTGAGGGTAATTTGACTGGAACTTCCCGATACCCATGTGTCTCCACTTCTGGAGCCGGGCTCGCAGGGCCATTTTGGATGAAACAACAGAATCGGGGTACAGCATGTACTCGGAACAGTCCGATCAAGTTGGATCAAATAGGAACGCAGGAAAAAGCCCTGCTTCTTCCATGTTGATTATCTTATTACTGCTGCTTTTTTTTTTTTTTTATCTTTTTATTTATTAATTTCATTTAATTTAACATTTAATACTTTTTAGACTAATTTAGTATCTGCCAGTGCAGTAAGACAATTGCACTTGGTAAGAATTCTACAGAACATATTCTCTAAATAAGATTAATAATCTAAGACATTCTGCTCTTGCTTAGTATATAAGTCTCAAAACAAGATCAAAAATACATTTTGGGGGGAAACAAGATTGTTGGACAGTTTATGCCGTTAAAGCCAACGTCTCTCCATGCAAAGCTTACGTGGAGCAGCTTTATTTCCATCTTTGACGGCCAATTTGATTGCCTTTACCTTTAAACCTACATCATATGCATTCATTTGTGTGTTTTTTCATGATTAGCGTGTGTGCAGTATGCGCAAAACAAAAGTTAAAAATAAAAACTAGTGTTTCCTTCAATGTGTAAGCTTTCCCCAGATGTCTCACCTTCGCTCTTCCTGCTATAGAGGCCTCTGGAGGCCGGTAGCCAGCTAAAACCCAAAAAATCCATGAATTAGCCCCATCGTAGAGGTTGCAGGGTCCAAAGAGTGAGAAAAAAGTAGCGGCTTATACTCTGAAAATTACTGTATGTTGTCCCTCATATGAAAGACTCTGGAGAATGTGTGGTATTTGAAACTATTACTGGTATTTCTTAGGAAACGCTTTCTTTACTTAAAGACACTGAAACCTTTCTGGCTTTGGACAGTATAATGTTGTTTTGATAAAAATAAAAAATAGTGACGAATTTATGTGAACTACTTGGCTTTCAGTTCTGTTGCCATTTATGTCAGCGCTACACCTGACAGCTGCTGGGTTAAAAAGCAGCACTGCGGCGCTGACGAAGCTCGATTTCACCCCCCTCCCGCCCCCCTTATCTGTGAGCGACGCTGCCTTGTGTCTGTGCGTCGGGGTAACTTGATCAATTATTAAATGTTTCAGTAATGGGCCTCTGGAATGGCTCCATGTGTCCCTGATTAATACCGCCACAAAATCTGTGCAGTCGCTGCTCATCAGCGAGCGGAAAAAGGAGAGCGAAGCTGGCAGGACGAGTTCAGATCAAATATCATAGAAAGACACGGGGAAAGTTCTAGAGAATCAAAGCTGGCAGGAGCAAATTGCTGAGGAAGAGTTAGCGAGAGAAGGACTGGAAGACAAACGGATAGAGAGACTTTGAGGGAGACGAGGGGCGGCAGCGTGAAAAGGAAGTGAATTAACAACCAGGCTGAGGTGATGGCTCCATCGGCGCCTCACCATGCGAGCTCTCAGAGATGAAGTGGGCTCTGCTGCGCCAAGTCTAGCTTAATAGTCTCCAGCGCTGTTCCGAAGGTCCTGATTAGCGCACACCGGGGAAATTGACTCTGGGAGAAAAAAAAAAAAACATGCACTGATGAATACATATCTGCGAAGTGGCCTCGGCCCTTAAGAGGGATTTGTTGAGTGAGTGAATCTAGCGGGCAGGTAATCAGGCTGCTGCAGGGTTATCAGTAGGGCTCCGGGATCGCGGCGGTGATGCATGGGAGATGTTCCTGCACCTTCCTTCCACGGGAAATATGTCACTGCTGGTGCATTTACGGTCACTGCAGCACTCACAAGAATTTGTGGGACCAAAAAGAAAAAAAAAAACCTGCATACTCTAAATCACAGAGGCTGAAATCAACGACTCTTCATGCTAATGGGAGTTGCTCAGTGTCAGCGGCTGTTTGCACAGGTAAAGTGCCACTTCACAACAAAACAAAGAGAGGTGAACAGCTGTTTTCAGTCTTCTCTCGCTATTGAAACACAAATACAAAAATAATTGCTCTTTATTCTTCAAACAGTTTTCATTTGTGGCCGCATCTCTACTCTACATCGAGCGGTACTAATCACAGCAACGTTGGTTCTGGACCCAAATCACTGTGCAGTTTATACTGTTCAATGATCTTACCGTATTTAACTTAATCATAGAGCGGCAATAACTATAAATCATCATTGCGTTCCCTTTAAAGAAAAAATTAAGAGAGCAATACGGATTGTACACAAAGTAGAATATCTTGATAACACATACATTACAATCAAAACTACTCAAACCTACAGATTTGGCAGAATATTGTATTGCCCAGTAATATTTAAGACAGAAAATAGTCTTGTACCAATCAATATTCAAAAGTTTTGGGTTTTTTTTAAACAGAAGTGCAAGTATAATTTCAAGGGGAAAAGGAAGTAATACTATATTTTTTTACATAATGCATACAAAAAGACAAAGTCTGTTTATTTATTTTTTTAGAAATGTCCAAACATAAAACAGTTTAAAGGGACTATACATACGTTTAACCATATATAAATATATAAAAATGTAACATATCTTCCTCATACATGCTCCAGGAATTTCGGGTCAGTAGAATGAGCCCTGGCCTTTTCACAGGGGTTTCCTCTAAATGCCTGTAAATTCACTTTAATAGCGAGTGTTCGCGTCGAACAAGCAGATTTCCATAGGGCGTTCGCTATCCGATTCATAAACAACCACGGAGCGAGAGGTAACTGAAGGATGGATTCAGCTGATCAGAGAGCAGCTTTTAGCACCAGAAAAACTCCAGCCCAGATATCAACTACACTTACATAACAGTAACATTTCTTAGCTTAGTTGAAGTCATATCTGCGAATCTGTAAATTGTCCAGGTCGGAACCGACTCAGCTGTTGTGTCTGTTCGTTCGTGATGTGAGTGAGGCTCATTGAATTCTTTCTGTGACAAGGTGTCAAAAAAGTGGGTGGGTCTTGAACCCCAGTCTCCCAGATGAGTCTTGCCCACTTGCGACTCAGCCAAAAGGACAATAGAGCCAACAATATCTTATAATGACAAGACCTCCACACTGTCACACTTCTAAAAAAATGTTTCTTAAAAATTCCGGACACAGTCCAGGGCAAAATGCTGTGTGCCCCTCCTATATTCACCCTCTGTCCATTCCCAGAGGATACGTTGGATCTGTGAGTGTCACATCGCCATATTTACTCCAAATTGCTTTGCTGCAATACAAACTGTCTAGGATAAAACCGAAAGTTTGAGCATGATCCGCATGCGGATTGGATGATGTACCCGACGCTTGAGTAGTCCATTTCCTCTTAAAAGAATTTCAATAAAATAAAAAATACACAAGGAAAACAGTTTTAAGGGTGGCAATTGCATGATGTTTTTTAATGTAATGGACTTTAGACAAATAAGCAATTACCTTGATAATAAAAAATATGAGCTAGGCATAAGGCTGGACGGTTAATCTAATATGTATGCACATACAGTACAGACCAAAAGTTTGGACACAAATTCTCATTCAATGACTTTCCTTTCTTTTCATGACTATTGAAATTGTAGATTCTCACTGAAGGCATCAAAACTATGAATGAACACATATGGAATTATGTAATACTTTTCCAAAAATGTGTGAAATAACCTGGCCTCCAAAGTCACTGGAGCTGAACCCAATCGACAATATTTGGGGTGAGCTGAACCGCAGAGTGAAGGCAAAAGGGCCAACAAGTGCTAAGCATCTCTGGGAACTCCTTCTGGATGGTTGGAAAACTATTTCGGATGACTGCCTCTGGAAGCTCAAAATAATGCAAAGCAGTAATCAGAGCAAAGGGTGGGTACTTTGAGGAATCTAAAATATAACACATGTATTCAGTTATTTCACCCTTTTTGTTTAAGTACATACAGTATTTCCATACATTATGTCTTCATTCATAGTTTTGATGCCCTTAATTGAGAATCTATAATGTTGTCATGAAAATAAAGAAAACACATTAAATGAGAAGGTGTGTCCAAACTTTTGGTCTGTACTGTATATCCATCTCAATGTGGCTTATATGTGGCATATATATGCTTGTATGCATCATGTATATTTTTATAAAGAGTGGGAAGAGCAAGTATTTGATACACTGCTGATTTTTGAAGTTTTCCCACTTAAAAAGCATTTATAGGTCTGTAGTTTGTATCAAAGGTTCTCTTCAACTGTGAGACATATAATCTAAAACAAAAATGCAGAAACTCACAGTGGATGATTTTTAAATAATTAATTTCTATTTTATTGCATGACTTCAGTATTTAATACATCAGACAAATAGAACTCAATATTTGGTACAGAAACCTTTGTTTGGACTTACAGAGACCAGACATTTTCTGTAGTTCTTTACCAGGTTTGCACACACTGCAGCAGGGATTTTGGACCTGTCCTCCATACAGATCTTCTCCAGAGCGTTCAGGTTTGGGGGCAGTCGCTAGGCAACAAAGACTTTAAGCTCTCTCCAAAGATTTTCTACTTGCTTCAGGTTTGGAGACTGGCTAGGCCACTCCAGGACCTTGAGAGGCTTCCTACAGAGCCACTTGTTAGTTGCCCTGACTGTGTGTTTCAGGTCGTTGTCATGCTGGAAGACCCAGCCACGACCCATCTTCAAGGCTCTAACTGAGGGAAGGAGATTGTTGGCCAAGATCTCACGATACATGGCCACATCCATCCTCCCCTCAATACGGTGCAGTCATCCTATCCTATTTGCAGAAAAGCAAAATAATGATTCCCCAAAGAATGATGTTTCCACCTCCATGCTTTACAGCTGTGATGGTGTTCTTGGGGTTGCACTCATCCTTCTTCTTTCTCTCAACACGGCGAGCAGAGTTTAGACCAAAAAGCTCATCTTTTGTCATATCAGACCACATGACCATCTCCCATTCCTCCTCTGGATCATCCACATGGTCATTGGTAAACTTCAGACGGGCCTTAACATGTGCTGGCTTGAGCAGGGGGACCTTGCATGCACTGCTGGATTTTAATCCCTGATGGTGGAGTGTGTTATTGATGTTTTGGGTCTTTTTTAGACTGTGGTCCCAGCTCTACTCAGTTCATTGACCATGTCCTGCCGTGTAGTTCTTGGCTCATCCCTCACTGTCCTCATATTCATTGAGGCCCCATGAGGAGAGATCTTGCATGGGGCTCCAGACCGAGCGAGATTGTTTGTCGTCTTGAACTTTTTCTAATAATTGCCCCAACAGTTGTTGCCTTCTCACCAAGCTGCTTGCCTATTGTCCTGTAGCCCATCCCAGCCTTGTGCAGCTCTACAATTTCATCCCTGATTTCTTTGCACAGCTCTATGGTCTACAATTTTATCCCTGACTTCTTTGCACAGCTCTATGGTCTTGGCCATTGTGGAGAGGATGAAGTTTGTTTGAGTCTGGGAACAGTGTCTTTTATACCAGTTAAGACTTCAAACAGGTGGAGTTAGTACAGGTTATGAGTAGAGAACAGGAGGGCTGCTTAAAGAAGAACCAATAGGTCTGTGGGAGTCTAAATTCTTACTGGTTGATAAACAATCAAATAGTTACGTCATAGAAATTAATTATTTAAAAAGCATCCACTGTGATTTTCTGCATTTCTGTTTTAGATTCTGTCCCTCACAGTTACAGAGTACCTTCGATACAAATTACAGACCTCTACCTGCTTTTTAAGTGGGAGAAATTCAAAAAAGGGGGGTCAAATACTTGTTCACCCCACTGTAAGTGCATATATGCTGTATATAGGCAGCACATATGCAGCATATATATTATCATATATGTGCATATATGATGTATATAAGCAGCACATATGTGCATATAAACTGCTTATAGGTTTTATATATGTGCATATACCCTCATATAGATATCTTCCATGTGGAAAGAAAAGGTAAAAACTAAAACAGAGTTTAAATTCTTTCTCCAAAACTAAATAAACACTTAAACTAATTTAAAACTTAAATCTGTTAAAGACTTGGTTATGTGGCTGGGGGTCCACTGAATGCTTTTCATTCCAGTTTACTATTTTAGTCCACTTTGTGTTGGTTCATTACATTCAAGTATGGAATTTTAATGACAAAATATTGGAAAAGCAATTTATACTTCAGGAAGATACTATAGTGTACTTACTCTCCCTTATTCATATTATTTTACTTAGATTACAATAAAAGACCATAAAAAATACCATAGTAAAGTTTTTTCCCTGACAAGAGCTTTACAATACATCTCTTAGTTTTAAGACATTTAGTCAAGATTTAGTTGTTTAAATGTAACCAAATAATTGTACCAGTGACAGTTTAAGCCATAGGGGTTAATGGTTCACCACCCCCTGTCTTAGAACTCTCTCTTAAACTCAAAGCGAGCATTGCTGATTGGCTGAAACAAAGACGAAGTGACCGCTACCGGCTGCCCCAGCTGTAATGAGCGAATGCGCTCAGTCTATTAAAGCGGATTAGCTCATGTGGCCCCGGGGGCTCATCCAGCCCGAAGCTGATGTCCCGTGTTTATCTCCTGAACATGACCCCAGGCACACGCTGGCAGCTCTCTCCTCTTCTCCCAGCTCTACAGACGCACCGAAACAATCCCTCAGCCTCATTTGTCGCAAGTTTCTCAGAACAAAGAAAACACGCTGTACAAAGCAACACCCGGAGCTCCGCAATAATGAGAGAAAACAAATGATTTTTTTATTTGTAAGACCTACTTTTCAAGAAACTGTCTTGTGTACCCATAATTAATGTGTTGGGCTTGTTTGTGGTTTAACTAACAATCCACTTTTTGCCTTTTTAAAATCCCAAATAGAGGAAGAATTGCGGAGATGTGCAGGTCTTCTTCATCAGGATTTAAACTACATATTTTTACATAATTTATTCCCTGACACAGTTAAAACGGATTCGCTCCAGCTGCGCATTGTCCCTGCTGCAAACATTCGATTTATTTTCCACTTTAAGCTGCAGATTGGCCCACAAACGACAGCCGATATACAGAGCCTAAAATATTCAATTCACTTTAGTTCGGTTCAGAAATCCTTTATTTGTCCCAAAAGGGAAATTAAATGCTGTCGTAACTCATATCATCCAAAAATCTCGGAAGAGTCGTTGTGGATGTCAGTCCGTCATGAAACAAATCTAAAGAAGCTTCTGACTGAAGACTGTTGCTGTTTGAAAGTCTCCTGACTGTCAGGACATGTGAAAAGCTCAATATGAAGGCAGCAGAGAAAATATTCCGCGATAAAATGCACCATGTTGGCAAGCACAGCTAATCCACCTCATTTGCAACTGTGCAAGTGAGCATGAAGCTGTTGCTGATTTCCTTCTGCTGAATCCTTGTTGATAAAGGAACTTTATCACAGGTCCTTCCTCCCAGCAGCTGTTAGACTCTATAACCTCTATGTAGACAACATAAGGATACATAATAAAAAAAATAAAAAAACATGGTCTGATTTTTATAGAAATTATTTGCAAATATGTTGGAAAATAAGCATTAGGTCACCTACAAACAAACAAACAAGATTTCTGGCTCTCACAGACCTTTAACTTCTTCTGTAAGTGGCTCCTCTGTCCTCCACTTGTTACCTGCGTTAATGGTACCCGTTTGACTAATCAGAATTAAAAAGACATCTGTCCACAACCTCAAACTGTCACTCTCCAAACTCCACTATGGCCAAGACCAAAGAGCTGTCAATGGACATCAGAAACAAAACTGTAGACCAACATCGGGATGGACAGACTGAATCTGCAATAGATCTTAGTGTGAATCTTAGTGTGAAGAAATCAACTGTGGGAACAATTATTAGAAAAAGGAGAACATAGATGACCACTGATAATCTCTATTGATCTGGTGCTCCCTGCTACATCTCACCCTGTGGGGTAGAAATTATTACAAAAACAGTGAGCAAAAATCCTAAAACCACAGAGGGGGATCTGGTGAATGACCTGCAGAGAGCTGGAACCAAAGTAACAAAGGCGAACATCAGTAACCCTCTACGCCGCCAGGCACTCGAATCCTTCGGTGCCAAATGTGTCCTCCTGCTTAAGCCAGTACATGTCCAGATCCGTCTAAAAGTTGCTAGAGACCATTTGGATGATCTAGAAGAGGACGGGGAGAATGTCATATGGTCAGATGAAATCAGAACAGAACTTTTTGGTATAATAGCTAAGATGCAGCCTAAGAACACCATACCTACTGCGACGCATAGGGGTTGGAAACCTCATGCTTTGGGGCTGTTTTTTTGCAAAGTGATCTCGACGACTGATCCATGTAGACTAAAGATGAAACGTGGCTGGGTCTTTCAGCATCACAATGATCCCAAACACGTCCCCTGGGTAACAAAGGAGTGGCTTTGTAAGAAACTTTTCAAGGTCCTGGAGTGGCCTAGCCAGTCTCCAGATCTCAACCGCATAAAAAAACCTTTGAAGGAAGTAGAAAGTCTGTTTTGCCCACTGACAGCCCCAAAACATCACTGCTCTATAAGAGATTTGCATGGAGGAATGGGCGAAAATACCAGCAACAGTGTGTGAAAACCTTGTAAAGACTTTGACGTCTGTCATTGCCAACCAAACGTTTAAACAAAGTTTTGAGATGAACTTTTGTTGGTGATCAAATACTTATTTTCCCACCATAATTTGTAAATAAATTCTTTAAAAATCCGCCATGTGATTGTCTGGATTTTTTTTTTTTCTAAATTTTTTTCTCATAGTTCAGCTATACTTAAGATGAAAATTACAGGCCTCTCTCACCTTTATAAGAGGGAGAACTGGCACAATTGGTTGATGTCTGTATTTTATTTTATTTTTTGCCCCACCGTAGATGTTTCAGGTATCTGTCACTGCTGCTGTTACAGCTGGATACCCCAATAAAGGGACAGTAAATTATTATTCTGGTCTATTCTAATAAAATACATCATCTCTCCAAAAAAAAACAAAAAAAAACCCAACACTTTCAGGAGTTTGAATAGTTTTGCAGAGCAACTATTTTCATCACTTCTGTTTAATTGGAGAAAGTTAACAGCTGGCGGCGCCTCAGGAGAGGCAGTTACGGTTACACTACGGATCCGGCTATGACGATCAATCTGTATTGATCACTCAGGGAGCATGGGATTGATCCGCATCAAGAGCAGCGCAGCCGAACTGCTCGCTGGATGTAATGAACATTCGCCTCGTGGTCACGGAGCCACCACACGATCTATCTGCAGCCGACACGCCGCCATTTTAATAAAGCTCAATTAGGACTGATTCGTCTTCACTAATGATGTGACTGCGAGGCGGTGATTTGCCGCAGAGGCCATCTCCAAGCCAATCGAATTGCGCGGGATGGATCTGATGGGGGATGTGTTTGGGTGATTTGTTTCTCCTCGTTTCAGCTCGCGTCTTGGGATCCTGATCCGACGCGCAGGATGATAGACACTTTCATTCCTTAGATATCAGAGATATGGTCAAACATACACGTATCAGTACTTTTACTATGTATTAACCCATAATGCATCCTGCTGTCATGTGTTGTACACATGTTTAGACGACAGTACACCCATCCGGGTGAGTTATTTCAAGTTTAGGAGGACAAACACACACACACACACTCCTTTAGGTAGAAAAAAAAAAAAAAACACAGCGAGGCGTGCACATTTTCCATTCAGCCTTAAGCTCTCACACGCATCGCTATCCCTTCTCAATCATAAAGAAAACACTCAGTGGATTTAGATAAACAAGCTGGATTTAGCAAAGAGGATGAACAAACCTTCGCTGATGTGTTGTGCATGCCGGCTGAAATCGAACTGTCAGTCAAAACGGGCGGATTTCCAGTTACCCAAAGGCTTTACAAGAGATAATGTCCAAACGAGACAAGCTGTAACGGGGACATTATTGCTAAGCCAATCATTTCATCAGAACACATAGCAGGTAAACATTCAAGTGAAATGAATTTTTTATGAGCCCGTCTGATTTTCTTCTTTTTTTTTTCAGTGAGGAAGCTCTTTTTATTTATCCGATAAAGGCTTTTTTTCATTACTGGTGAGCACAAAAAAGTGGCTGCATTTCTTCAAAAATGATCACAAGGAAGAGAAAAATAACTAACGTTTTTGTTAAAGCGCTTGAATCGTTAAGAGTAGAGCAGCAGACTTTTATGTGTTTAGAGATAAAGGATGTGAGTCTCACAAAATGTTCTGTCATTCCAAGTTTGTTTATTACTTTATTAACAGCTCTTCATTTAAAGCTAAGCCTAATATAATTCCTACCCCTGGTAGGTTTAGATTAAAAATTATCTTTATTCGGCCGAGGTGTTTGTTTCTGGTGGAAAATGAGACTGATGTCTCTCAAAACATTAATGGGATATGAAAACAGTGTGACATGAGCATATTTGCAAATGGGGTCAATTTACATTACATTACAAGATGCTGTGAAAAGTTATTTTTAGCCTTCTCTGTAATCATTCAAAAAAAAACTTTCAATCAGAAAAAAACTGACCTTCAATCAGAATGAATATGTTGGTAAAATGAAACAATTGTATTAGTGGAACTGATTTAACTCATTGGGTGAAAGGGGAGCTAATGGGTTTGTCTTTCATAAATTCAAGCCCAAAAAAAAAAACTTGACCTTCTGTTTGATCTGACCCTTTAATCAGTCCTTTTAGATCAATATGCTGCAGAAAGCCCCAAAGTAAACTCATTCTCAGTTTATGGGTAGGGCTCATCAAGAGTTCATAATGCCATGCAGTACAGATCCAAGTGCTTTTGTTAGAGAAATGGGCCCACAGCAGTACAGATCCTCCACCATACTTACCAGTAGGGAAGACGCACTCCACCACCTACTAATTTTGTGATTCACAACAAATGCTATCCACATCCGCCTAAGCTCAATTTTAGTGTCATCTGGCCTAAATACCAACAGCCCTTTTTGTCTAAACAACATGAGGTTGTATTTGAAAACGGAAAGATAGAACGGTATAAAATGTGATTGAAATGGGGTCACAGTTGATCAATTGCCTAAATTTCAATTCCTCACGGCTTTAAAGGCCTATGGGGCTACAAAGGCTTTTTTTACCTGCCGTTCTGGATTATATAAACTTTTACAGATACAGTTTAGCATACTCAATCTTCATGTTTGTATTGGTAGGGTAGAAAAGGATTTTTCCTAGAGGCACCTTCAGCCAACCAAATAGCTTTTACTTAACAGAAAAAGTTTATGATAATCTTTTTGACACCAATCTGCCACCCATAGCAAGAGTTACAGTTGTATTTAATTATTGAATTTTCTCCTCACTAAATATGATAAATGATTGGACTTTGTATAGTTTAGTACAGTGTCTCTCAAACTCTTTATAGTGGGTACCACCAGATAAAATGTCAAGCTCTCCAAGTTCCACGAACAACCTAAACATACAGAAGAAAAGGCTTACCCTTTTAACTGTATAAATAAACTTTACTTACTTACTTACTTAACTATAGGCAATTAACAAAGGAGGATTATTTATTGGTAATTTTTCCCAGCCACAGCCACACTGAGTACCACTGCTGGTACATGTACCACAGATTGATAATCATGGGTCTAGTATGTAGTTTGTTTGTCATAATGACTTCTAAAACTGTAAACTAGAGACTCAGTTACCCATTCGCACTCACAAATATGCATGCATTTACACATCGATATATGGCTTAGTAGGGTACTTGGGTTAAGTGCCCAGGGGAACTGGTGATGGTACGAAACAAAAACAAGAGACGACAATAAAAGACATAACAAAACAGGAAAAGCCACAGTGGAAGTTGTGCTAAAATGGAATTTATGGCCACGTTTACACTAAGCCGGATAATGCCTTGAACGTATAACTATTTAGTCTACACCCCCCTATCTTTGTTTGTGCTCTGTGGCCGGATAAGTATTAGCCGGGTAAGAGAGCCATCTAACTGTTATCTCAACGGCTAAATGAGCACGTCTGGACGCAACTTATCCGGTCCCCGGCTAAATCAGAGCAGCAACGTCAATCAAATGCTGGGTCCTAAATTGATGACGACAACAACGCGACAGCATATAATGACAACAGCAAAGATGGAGACGAGTCTCGCTATGCCACTTCTTCTTTTGCTAATTCAGACGTTTGCAAAGTTAACCCTAACCTACTTGCGGATGAGAAGGCGACACAGGAGGCGATCCAGGAGGCGCCGACAGTGACGTAGATTATACGCGTCAATGTTCTTTTTGTTTTTCCCTGCGCATGCCCAGTACATGCATAGGTAGGCATTGGATTGCGCAATCAGGGGACCTTAAACGGACCTTAAACGGACCGTAAACGGGGCGTAAATGCTCGTGTTGAGTGGATAACATTAGGCGTCTAACTCCCCGTATTAGCTTATCTGGCTTAGTGTGGACGTAGCCTATGTCAAACAGAAGTTAGCATGACTTTCATTCTAGCATATATTCCATTTGGCATTATTTCCACTATAGCATAACTTCCGATTAGTAGAAATGTAACTTTTTATGCACTAAAGTTTAAAATAAATGAAATATGAAATTTTTATATCACTGTTTGAAAAGATTGTTGCTTAAATATAACTAGAGATAAAGGCATACTGTACCTACTTTCAATTTGAATTAAATTGAATTAGCATAAATTCAATTTGGGCATTTCTTCCATTTTAACATGAATAATGTTTTAGCATTAATTATTTTCAATATCAATTCAGTTTATCTTTACATCTGTTGTAGTATAAATAAATAAAAACACACCCATTTTAGCATTAATTCCACTGTTCATTTAGTTAGCTTTTGTGGGTCTCATTTTGTTGACCCTTCTGGGCCACCGTAAGTAGGTGATTCAAAGGAATTCGCAGACACAGGCTTGGATAAAAGCCACTTTGATTTCCTCTAGAACTTGAGGAAGAAATTAACACAAAGTTTTATCTTAAAAGTAAAGTTTTGAAGTAAAGGCATAGACACAAGTAACACCTTTATGAGCCGGTTAGCTGGAAGGCAACAACATGGGTTTCAAGATGCAGTTAAAAATCCCAGCTATAGACATCCAGACATTTTGCAGCAATTTAGGCGGGGAAAAAACAAGGTAAAATAACCGTACCGGTGTGGATAAAGAGCAGCGCACACTTACTAAATCTTTACCGACGCTTTTCTATCTTCACAACCCCCCAATTTCACCCTTATCTTGACGTGATGGATAGAAGATAGTTCACAGATCATTGTACTGTATATCAGCCAGGAGGCTGATTTCTAAAACAACCTGTGGTGCTGTTTTCTAAGGGACGCTAAATGGATGGCCAAGCTCCGGAGGTCGCTGTTTATTTGCTTTGAGTGCTTTCTGCGGGGTCTTAATTTACTGAAATGTACAGCAGGAGGTTGCTGAACAGAGGCTGATGGAAAAAAAAACCCAAAAAAGTGAGGAAACAAACTGTTGAATGATACGGCTCCTTTAAACATAAGTCAGAATTGCTCCCGATGAGAAGCAGCTTTGATGAAAGGCTCGCTGACGATGTCTGCTCTGAAATGAGAGCCAGTGAATATAATTAGACCCCAGCCGAGGACACAGACCCGTTGTTCTCATCCTTCCAAATAACGAGCATGCAGAGGAAGTCATTGGTCACAAAATGAGCCCGGGGTCGCCTGTCAAGTCATTTAGTGATTATTAACTAATCTCGTTTAATCGTGACCTCCTCTGCCGCCCTGGTCTGTTCGTGTATTCTACGCGGCGCCCATGATCCAGTGCCATGCAAAGATATAGCTTTAACCGACCTTGTTTGGTTCTTTTATCTCTGTAGCAAGGTATTCGAAGGAGTGAAATGTACCCAGAAGTATCTTTTTAAAGCTCAGTGTATTTTTAAAAATATTTCTCAGACCGCCCCACCAAGGTTCTTTATTACACAAAAAACAAACAAAAAAAAACTTGCTAGCTGAACATAATAAATTATGTAAATCATTTCCACCCAAGTGATTAGGGTCGATTTAGCAAGAAAGAATTTCGTTGAGTGAAGTAAATGTAAACATGTCGGGTCAACCTAATAAATTGCTATAAGGTACAAAAATGAAAAGCAGGTGATGGGACTGAAACTCAGAGAAGAGTCTCTGTTTTCTCAGGACCTGCACTAACCACTTTTCATGACAATGACAATACGTGAACTCCCAAATTTGTCTTCTTTCACCAAACATCTTAAAGCTTGGGTACTGGAGGAAAACAAGAAACTCAGGCCACAGACATTCAGGGTCCCCCAACACAGAGTATAACAGCAACCACAGGGAGAATAGTCTTACTAGGACATTGGTGTCCCAGGATATCTTTGAGGCCAGGAATGCCACAGTAGTGTCATCAATTATGTTTTAGAAATGACAAAGCCTGTCTCAAAATGTTGAAATTTACTCCTTCCTTGGTGGACAAAGAGTGAAGTGATATGCGTGAGCTGGTCATACAGATTGATTCAACTGAACCAACATACAGTTCTGCAGCAACAACAGACTCTTATTGGCTGAGAAAACAGTGACAAAATCAAAGATGGCCTTTCAGAAGACGTGTACAAATTTAACATCCACTAATAAGGATTAAGGAAAATTGGATACTGAACATCTTCAGTTAGTTTTAAATTACAGAAAAAAATTAAGTGTTGGGCCCTGTTAAAGTAGCTGTAGTGCAAAGAAAATGGTTAATCAGCCACCAATTGTGCAAGTTCTCCCACAGAAAAAGAGGGTAGGCATGTAATTAAGTATAAAATACAGAAAATCATATGGTCAATGGGACCAGAGGGCCCCAAGCAGCAATGTCACTAGGGTGCCCTATGTCGGCCATTTTGTCATTAAGTTCCTCAGTTTTCGAAGCTTATCCAGGCGAATTGGATGACATTATGACGTTATAAAACAAACAGAAACTACTATTTTGAGCAACTTTTATTAATAATATTTATAATTATAATAAATAAATAAATTATGTAAGCTTTTTTAAAGCAAAGAGCAGAATTTTAAACTTAACTTGTGCAAGTACTTAAAAAAGTTTTAAAGTAATATGAAATGTAAAGAAACACAAACAAGATAAACGATGGGTGGTTCTGCTTCAAGGTTCATACAGTATACATCACAACGATCAATGCAAACTTACTGATACTGGTACTGATAATCATTGTTTGTGCTCTGTAAAGAAACTGTAAGAAATCAATATGCTGTTTGTTATAACAGGGGGTTTAGGATAAATCTATTGAGTTTTTCTGCTGGAAGAGGAAATGCAGCATGATATGATTATATGCATTTGTAGTTTGCATCTCCGCTCTGTAAGGCAAACTGAGCTGCCTAAGGAGTCAATAAGACCTGCTGACAGCAGCATTATCAGCAAATCGCTTTCAGCAACCAATTAGAAGGTATTGTCAGTAAAGTATTGATGTACTTTTGGGTTTGACATGATTAAACTAAGATGGTTGGTGTTTGGATGAGACTATAGATTAGAGGTTACTGCTCTCTACAGCCATTTCTTGGTCCGAATCTTTAAGGGGACTTTTTTTTTCCCCGCAGGTTCCCCACAGCCAAATGTCTTCACAAATGGTTATACGGACACATTAAATGTTAAGCAAATGAAGAGTAATGGTTAAACTTATATCCCAGCTTTGTATTAATTCGTCTTATTAAGGCAAATTAGGTCACAAATTCATTAGATCGGTTCAGTGAAGCTGTTTAATTTTTATTTTTTCGTTTTTTCCTTTTAATGACGCTTTGGAGTGACTCTTTCAGACAGTAACAATTTATACAGCATACATTTGACTTTTTCATGTACAAATTACAAATGGTAATTTTTTCTCTTATCGGTTTTCTCTTATCCCCACAGTGTAATGATTATACAAACAGCTCCAACTGTTGCCTATAGAATAGGAATGAAATGATTGTGATCCTGGGATCTATTCCATACAGAGTATGGTTTAGTTTAGCATATCTTTATTTTTGCTCAACTTTGTCTTCCAATACCTTACAGAAAAAAAAAAGTGAAGTACAATGAAAAGGGGAAATATTAGCCCAACATTAATGACACTCAAGTCATCATGTCGAACAAATTTTTCCAGACATTTTCATGCCAGTTTTAAGTAGTTACAAGGACCTGATTTATGCCTCATTTTTTTTTTGATGTATTTCCAAGGCTTTAAAAAAAAAATGCTTGTAATGACTGCTTAATAATTCTCTATAAAACTCTCCAAAATCCCAGTGATTGCAACTCTAGAAAACAAGTAAAAATAACAACGTCATCTACAAACAATCACACGTGAGAACCTGAAAATGCACAAGTATCCGGTTAATTTAATCACAAACCTCTCCAGAAATCATACAAGAGTGTCAGTTTACTGAAGGGGTGCTCTGATTTTAAGTGCATGTTTGTGTGTTCATGCTGATTGAATTGACTGAGTAAAGAATGCAAGTGAAACGAGGCGAATGTATGAAACATGAAATAATTAAATAACAGTAAAATCAGCGTTAACCTTTGTTCAATCATGAATTTGACACTTTCACTGAGTTCTGATGAAAGTGGATTTTGTCTGGGCTAAAAAATTTCCTGAAACACGTTATGTTCTTCTGACTCGTCTGTCTTCCTTTTCTTTCTTTCTTTCTTTCTTTCTTTCTTTCTTTCTTTCTTTCTTTCTTTCCATTAGCCTGTGTCAGCAGTCTGAGTGTTGTCTGCCGCACTCAGCTCCCTCCTTTTCCCTTATAAGGATGCTTTCATAGACTCTTTAATTCACTATCCTGCCCTCCCTCCCCGCTCTGCCTCGGCCCTCCTACTCTGTTTTCCACTTTCAACCTGCCAGCAGAAGTAGAGGAGTTCTCATCCATCTTCGAGCCAGGCTTTGACATGCCAGCATGTTAATTTAAAAACATATTGCTGTGAAAAAAGTGGCACGTCTGCATCAATCCAAGACATAGAGAGTGAAAATGAACATCATCCATCAAAACGTTTCTAAACGTCTGCAAATACTTGTGCAGGAAGCGTTTGCACAGCTAATTATAACGGAGGAGCCAGGTCCTTGATAGAATTTTCCTAAAAATAATCAGAACAGAACACCAACAGACCCAGAACACTGAACATGATCAGAGTGGTTTGATAAGGTATTAATATATTAATGTGATAGACTAAGATGCTAGTAATTTCCATTCAATGTAAATGAAAGTGGAACTACAAGCATTACATTTCCATTCAGTGTAAAGGAATGAGAACTACTAGCATGCTAATAGTTCCCATTCACTTACATTGGTTAATGCTCAGCTAAAGCAAATAGACAGCTTTTTTTCTTACTTATCTAACTCTGGGAAATATGGCAACAGATACATTTTTACTTAGGGGGTGAATATCCCTTTCAGTTTTCCACCATATTTTTTTCCCATGTCTCCAAAAAGATTCTAATTTTTTTTTCCAAATGCTTGAAGTGTCTTCGCAAACAAGACGTTATGTGTCTCTTTCAACGATAGCCTTCTGACCCCTCTTCTAAAACTCAGCTTTCTGGGCTGCTTTACTGATGGTGGTGTAAACAGATCGTCCCACCGGAGCTCTGGATCCCTGCAGCTCCTCCAGGGTTACCATAATCCTCGTTGCTGTCTCTGATTCCTGCCCTTCCGCTTTACAAATATGTGTCACTTCGTGTCGGTCTTTAAAAACACACTGTATGTCAAATTGTGCAGAAACTAAATACTTCTGCAAGACGCTGTGCCCCCTTCCACTTCAACTCGTCTTTCTATGCCTTCTAGGTAGCTTTACCTCATAACAACATTGATTTCTTGCTCCAAATGACAAACGGCAGATCAATTCATCACAAATACTCCGATTAAAGGAACAGTACCAGAACATCACAAAATGGTTTTTACATTGCTACACCACTATTCCGTTGGTTCTCTCCATTCATATTCCCCTTGTGTCTGGATGTGCGGATCAAAAATCCAAAGGAGTATAGATCAATGTATTCTGAACTGGGTTTTTTTTTTTCTACCGCTGTAGAACACACAGGTGAGATGAATATTAAATGGACTTAAGTAAATTTAACTGATAGAGTTCACATCTTTTTTGGACTCAAACGTCTCTCTTGACTCAGATATCCTCCCATAAATCATTACCAGTTCTGTCAGGTGGGGAGATTAAAAAAAGCATGGGCGGTTAGTAGTCAGATGTGACTGCGAGTAATCCCAGTGATGTATTCATTCAGTCTCAACGGTGACAGTCTATCTTTCCCCTCTCTCTCTCTCTCTCTCTCTCTCTCTCCCCTGGAGGAGATCTGCAGCACCCGGCTGCCGACTCCCCCCCAACCCAACTATCGATCTGAAAGTCCCGGTCCGTCAGATTGCTTTCAGCAGCCATCACCTTCTGCTGTCATAAAGAAAAAGCGGCGAAGGCTTCACACTTGTCTTACTGGTGGGAAATGAGTAAAGATAGCTGATGGAAGCAAGGTTGTGATGTTAATTTCAGCCATGGATCTGGATTTATGGAGTGTGTGGTGGTGTTTTTTTTTTCTTTATTTTATCGATGAGTTCCTCACGACAGAATGATCCAAAGTTTTTTTCTGAAAATCCTCCTCCTGTCTCCTCTCGCCATTGCCTCTTTTCTTTTGCTCCCCTCTTTGTAATTACACACCATTATTTATATATATATATATGGATGGATGGATACACCTAAGAGAGCACCGGCAGGACTAATTAAGGACAACAGTAATTCCCCCTCCTCTCCTCAGCTGCATAACAAATTCACTAGCACATTGCTGCCACCATTGTAAATCAGCCGGAAGGGGTGAGGTGCTGAATGCATTCATGGGCCATGTGCTTGTTGCTGCAGTTTTGTACAACCAGCCAGAGTAAACAGGCTCTCCAGTTGTTAGATGCCCACATCCATCTCCGCTGTGGACTGCTTGATGTTCAGAGAGGGACCACATGTTGGGGACAGTAGCCACATCAGGGCTGGGAGGTATTGGAGGCTGGGGACCGGGGAGCGGACCATCCGCGCTGTGGGCCAGGGGCAGGGAGGTGGTTGGATATATTAAACTGAAGAGAATGGCTACTTGGGGTGTAATTGAGATATGAGGAGGGCGGATGGGGAAACGGTGGAGCAATGATGGCATTTACTCCACTATGTTGTCAGGTACAAACTTCAAGTCAGAACCACTGCTGTGCTTATTTCTGTCCAGAGCAGTGCTTCTTAAAGATGGGTTTGGTACCTGACAGTTTGATAACACCGCAAGATGTCGATTTAAAAGAAAAATAGGAATAGAACAATCCTTTATTGTCCTGAAAAAAGGGGAAATTCAGTGACAATGATAAAGCCAATACTGAAGTACAGCCTCTATTTTAGGTTCTTTATGCTGATATTCTTTAATTAGACTATCATAATGAAATATCTAAGATGGAATATATAAAATTAAGATAAGACCGCCCCAGCTTCAGAGTTTGGTTGTTTTTTCTTCTGGGTTGGAGGGGGGGGGGGGTACTTTGATATGGTTGTATGTACGTAGTCAACCTATACTGATACTGGTATCAGGAATCGGGCTGATGCCGTTCTAATGTACTCGTATTGGTAAGTCTGCTATATTTTCACAGAAAATGTTTCTTTTTCACTTGAAATTTTAGTTTTGTGGTCCTTTTTATTAGGTTTTTATTTTGTATCTAATTCACCATCATTTGTTGTAACAAGCAGAAGGAAATTAAATAACACCTGTCTTCCAATTCATTGCATTTTGTCGTGTGGTAGAAGTATCGGCATTGGAACTCAGATCCAAGTATCGGTATCGTATAGGTTTTGAAAAAAGCGGTATCGTTGCATTCCTAGTTTCAAATGGACATTAGAGCTTTGCTTAATAAAAAGAAAAGCAAAGGATAATAGGCCAGGATAATGTTAGCACATCACCAGTCTTAGAGAGGCAACTGCCACCTTGAGTCACCATCAGGCCTACGCTGAACACCTGTTGGTGACGGCATTTCACCAATTTGTTGTTTGCCACGCACTAAGAAACATCCCAAAGGAGATAGACATTTGTATCTGCATGGCAGGTCCTGTATACTTCTTATTTAAACAATTGACATAAAATCAGATTTAAGAGAAATTACAGGATATTTGTCAGTTAACATAATTCCAATATAGAATTAGGTAGGAAACACTTTGAAAGCTGGGGTATGTAGTTTAAAGGTTTCAAATTATCTTATGTTCTATAATGTAAAATACAGCAAAACGAATGATTTACTTGAGCCTATAGCATTGACCAATAGAATTGCATGTCCACAAGTGTGAGCTGTCAATCAATGATAATATCAACCAGTTCCAGGCGTGTACTGCGTAGGTTTTTAAAAAACATCCTTACCTCAGAAATCTCTGATATAAAAAGTAGGTAAATGCAGTGATGCTCTGTCTGTGGGCTCTGCTTTCCCTACGTGAGCGGGAGCTACAGCAATTCAGAATCTCCTCCTCCTCTCCTTGACCTCAAGCAGACCACAGCTTTAATGGACCACTTCTAGGTAGAAATTTCAACCTTTTCAATGGTCTGGCTGCCGAAACAATAAAGTTTGAAAATGAAAGGAGTTTTATTGGGGATTCGGCCGTATTTGTGTACAGTATACAGTATGTGAACGCAAATTTAAATAAACTGGCTGAAACGATTCACAAATATTGTGTAGTGATGTAAAAAAAAAAATATGCTGACTGGCCCGTGAACACATCTACCAACATGTAGCTGAACTAACAAGACTGATTACATCCATGATTTACAGCATCTGTCATTGAAGTGGCTCATCAGTTTGGCCAAGTGTCAAACAAAAAGACACGTATCGCTGTTTTCCATCTTGCCCATGTGTATAAAATGAAGGTTTAACTGGACTACTGCCCTATGCAGCCTTCTATAAACATAACGTAATGTTCCTCATCTATTTTCTTAATTGCTTTCATCTCAGCTTGTATTTAAACACATGCTAACTACAGCAACCTGTGGTTTTCTTCAGGGAGATAAATGTGGAAAACACAGAGTTAACAGTATTCATTTTGATACACCTTCAGATTACTGGCTTTAGCATCCTCATCCAAAAATATTAGCCATTTGTTTTTAACATTAACTACTGTAAATAAATTCACTACATCTAGTTTGAAAGCTGCAGAAAAAGTTGATGGTGGCAAAAAACATTGATGTTTTATAACTTTTTTGGAGCCTGTGCTTGCTCCAGTTGACTTGGGGTCAAAGATGTTAAGGCAGAGAGGATGGAAGTGTGTAAAAAGTGTGCCGGTTCCCGACCCTGGACCAGCCTGGGAGCAATGTAGGGGTGGTGTATAGTACAATACTACACTGAATGTGTTTGTGGACATTATTAAAAAGCCATATATTTCTGCTGCAGCCCCAGAGGGGCCTCATCCACCGGCTGATCTCAACACTGGCAGATGGGTTTATGAAACAGGCATCACTGAGGATTCATCACTGTGAAGCGCCAAGGCTATTTTCTCCTTCCATTCTTTCCTCTTCTCTCCCCAACTTTTCCTTTCTTGGGTACTTTTCAGTTCTGGTCAGTCAAATGCACTGATTCCACAGCAGAAGTCAGCACTTCTCATGCATCTGTCCTCGCTAGATCTTTTTGAATGCAAACCATCAGTTTTACTCTCTTAATGCAGTATTTCAGTTACAGTTTGACATCCCATCGTTTCATCTGAGTCTTGGGATTCTAGAGACTACCCTGTCTCAGAGTTGATGGACAAATGAACGAGTGAGGGTCCTTTTGTTTATCCCACTCCTTAAATCACTTTAACATAATGAAGGCCTGTGCATGTTAAGGTTGCTTAGCCTTTAAGTGAGAGGTGTTCTATGGGCTAAGGTGTCACCACATACCTGCAGTAGTATAACATTTTTAACATCTGTTCACACACTGAATATAATACAGTATGAAGTTAGAAACTTTAGAAAACTTACTGCTGTACAATCCCAGGTATCGTTGGGGTCTTAAAAAGCCATAAAAGGTTTATGAGAAGTCTGAAGTCTGACATATTTTTCATAGTTTCCTCCTTGGATTTTTCTGAATCTTCTGTATTCGTTTGTTTATTTAGAATCTAAGATTTCTAGTTACCCAATTCATTCTCAGTCCCACACTAGAATTAATAGAACAAAATTTGACCCAAAAACAGAATTATTCATATGTGCTGTAAGCAACAGCTAAGGGTAAAAAGAATGATCATGTAAGAGCTCAAAAGTTATGTGTAAAGGCTTAAAAGCACAGAGAGCTGTCTGCGAAGCTATATTTAAATATTTTTTGTGTGTTTGATTTTGTTTCATTCACATTCATGAACAAGTTAGAAAAGGTTACTCAGATTTTTTTGTCCCACAGTAAATATCTTCTAACTTAAGACTTTTTAAGAAATCTTGCTGAAATTTGTAAAACATGTAATTATGAATTGATAACCAGTTGAAATAATGGCCTGGCTTTACTACCTTAAGAGCCTTTCTGATTTTTTTCAATCCCGCAAAGTATCACATAATTATTTTATATTAGCTGTAAATCCTGTTTCAGTAACCATCAGTGTTTTAAGAATTATTGTCCACATAAAAATCAACTAACTACAAGCTGGAAAAATATTGAAGCTAAAGTGTTTGGGCTGAACAACTTAATTTAAAAAACGTGCTAAGCTAGCTGTGTTAACGGTTAGAAAGTGTGCAACAGCGGCTTTGAAATCTGTTTCTGAAAGCATTTTAAAAATGTGTATTCCAATCAGTTTAATTAGGGAAAATTTAGTAAGTTTTTTTGTTCTAAAAGTCCATCTCTAATTGAATTCGAAAAATCCCTTTTGTAGTAAAAAATTCAAATTAGCTAGTTAGCCTGCTAATTTATTAGCTTTATTTTTTAACATTACCTCTTGTTTTCTTGGATGTGTGCTGTTGCCTATTCTAGGCATCTTAAGATGAACCAATTTGTACCAATTCACACATTTGTTAATGATAAGAGTGTATATTCAGGATAAAGTAGCAGTGCTGGATTAAATCAATCCAAGATTATGATGATACATTTAACTATGAAGTTTATATTGGGCTTCTTTTTTATCTTTATTACTTTAGGCAAACAGTAGGGTGAGTCTGCCTTATAGTAAAGATTTTCTCTTCAAAAGGCAAGAATGGAATATTCTAGCTGTTGGGTAACTGATAAAAAAATAAGGATCTTGTTCAAGCAGCAAAGGGGACAAATAAACAAATATAGAGCAAAGATGAGTGTTCTGCTATCCTAATTCATTGTGTCCCATTGCGTTGTAACAAACACAGTATATTTGCATAATATTCCATTGAAATTTAATCCATTCAGAGTTCTTTTTTGTGTTCTCCCTGTATCGGATCTTATTCAGTTTTTCAACATGCATATTGTATCGGCCAAAAAACACGGATGCTTTATCCTAATGCATAGTGATTTGGCCCGCTTGCCTTGAGACTGATTCATGTAAGAAGAGGAGAAGCCAGATTTTATTGATTCACTTTTTAGTTTTCACTGTAATTACAATCAGTCTTGAGAAGGGGATTAGAATAGGTGATTCTGTTAGGGGCTTCACTTGACTCTAAAGCTGAAAAAATCATTTTATGATTAGAGGCATTCCTTAGAGGCTTGTTGACATTACAAGGCGGGCCGGAGGGGCTGAAAAAGGAAAAGGTTACGATGGGCCAGCGTAAAGTTCAGAGTTAGAAAACTTTTTAGCCTCCATGCAGGATTTACCCACAGGTTGTATTGCTATCCAGTCATCAGTTCCAGAACATATTCCCATAATGTTTGAGGATGAGCAATCTTAATTTTTTTTTTTAAAGTTACATTTCGGGTAAGCAAATAATCTCTAAGTGTGAAATTGGAGAAGCTCATGAGGCTAATGAAACATGTTATTTATTCAATTAAGATATTTACAGACCTGATTTAGATGTTAGTGAAGCAAGATGAATGAAAACAATTAAGATTATTATTATTTTTATCTTTCTTTGTGTCTGTGGAAATGCTGAGTTGGCATGTCGGGATCTTTTTTTTTTTTGTAAAGCAAAGGGAGACAGAGACATAATTGTCTTTGGCAGGTTTTATTGGAATGTGAGCCAATAAGGTCCAGTAAATTTAAGGAAGATGAAGGGGAAAATTTGTTCTGGTTGAAGAGCAGTTGGGCAGGAGGCAGGGATGGCGATGGACAAGTTGGAATGAGGGAGAAAGAAAGAATTTGCACTACGGGGATCAATTACTAGCAACTGTGAGTTATGGTATTTGCTGCAGCAAGTGCCATGTGGCTTTATTGCACTGGGACAGTTGGAGGAAGAGGCAGATTATTAAGTACAGAGAAAGTGGCAGAAAGAGAGGTGGAGAGAGCCAAGAGAAATTCAGAAAAGCATTGGGAAGAAAAGGAATCACGTTTGCAGTTGAGAAAGAAAAAAAGAAAAAAAAGGTAAAGGCCAAGACAGATGAGTAAACCTTGAGGCTCTTCTTCGACCACTCGACTCTCCATTTTTTGCTTGTCTTGCACTTTCAAGTGTGGAGACCATTAAAGCAGATGGAGGTGTAACTCACCAATGATGATCAACAGAGAGATGGGGAGAGCCGTTTGGGAGAGTGGCCGCCTTAATAATGTTCCAGTTTTCTTTTTAGTCTGTTCGATCAGATCGAGGAGCAACAAAATCAATTTAGCCGTTGAATTTACAAATTCTGCATCCCCGTGAAGGGTACAGGTAAAGTTTCTGTTTGAAAATGCAACAAATCATCAGCTGGTATCTTGAGTCAGTTTTCATCTTGACTTGGCTAAACTAGTGACCCAGATCAGAAACCCAAAGCACCTTTGGTAAAAAGCGCTACCAGATCATAGTAACAACCGTCTTTGCTGAGGAAGTGGCTACTGTGGTGAGAAATCAGATGTTTTTTCATAAAATAATATTGGAGGAAACAGCATTTAAGCTATATTAGAAAAAACACCATACTTTTGAGGACGTGTTGGCTTTTTGTGCCATTTTGCTACTGCACAAAGCTAGAATGCAGTCAGGTGCTGATTCAGTTTGCTTATTTGCTATGATGTTTCAGTGAAATGTAGAAAAAGAACCAGAACTTAATTAATATTTTAAATGTCTATAAATGATTGAAATGGTTTTATCATCTGCCTGTTCAAATCGTCTTAGGTATTCTTTGCAACATCTATCACTGTAAACTTGAACAGTACAAATAATTTAAAAGTTATATAATCATTGTAAAAGTAGATTCAACTTTTTCTCCAGTTATGTTAAATGGAATAAAAGGTTTTGAGTAAACGAAATCGTCGTATCAAAAGTTATGAGTAAAGAGACAAGATAACTGGTGGTGGTCAGAGGGCCCGGTGGCGCCATTGTCCGGCAGCCTCGCCTCTGTCAGTGTGCCCCAGGGCAGCTGTGGCTACAACGTAGCTTGCCATCATCAGTGTGTGAATGTGTGCGTGAATGGGTGGATGACTGAATGTAGTGTAAAGCGCTTTGGGGTCTGTAGGGACTGAGTAAAGCGCTATACAAATGCAGGCCATTTACCATTTACCATAACATCATGGTGCAAGGCCATGTGACTGTGTGACTTGTTTGCAACCTTGGCTCAGGTGGTAGGAGTTAGTGGGTTGCCGGTTAAAACCCCTACTTTGTCTTTGTCAGTTGTTGTGTCCTTGAGCAAGACACTTCTCATGCTTTACCTGCTGATTATGTTTGGGAATGCAGATAGTATGGGAGTTTTACCTTTGTCCCCAGGGCAACTGTGGCTAAAAAGCTGCCTACCACCATCAGTGTGTGTCTTACTGAATGCGGTAAAAAAACAACTTTATATTCTTCTGACTGAAAATGTGCTATACAAGTGCAGGCCATATGATTTAGTGTTTAATAGGTAAGTTTAGAGTTCATATAACTTATGGCATTTAAGCTAGTGAAGTAATGTATACAAATTAACAAATCTGAATACACTAGTTTAGTGAAATAAAATTATATAAGTTAGTTAACTACTAAGTCTATCTATCTATCTATCTATCTATCTATCTATCTATCTATCTATCTATCTATCTATCTATCTATCTATCTATCTATCTATCTATCTATCTATCTATCTATCATATTACATTTTAATGCATGGTGCATGCAAGTTGAAAATTAAATCAGGGGGGTTAATCTAACACAAATCATTTAAAGGGAGGGATTTAAAAAAATGTTATGCTAGAATAAGTATATTTTGTATTCACTCTACAATATTCAAAAGCTGAAATAAATTGGCATACTTATTTTCATAACCAGACTGATCTAGATTCTTGGAACACCTATTGATTTTCAATTCACTTTTTTTTATATAGCGCCAATTCACAAAAAAATTAATCTCAAGGCACTTTACAACAAAAGTCATTTTAATACAATTATACAAACATTCCAATCAGTTAAAAGTTTCCTAAGTAAGGAATCCCAGCAGATTGCATTGAGTCATTGACGCGAGGTTGTGCCCGGATCATGCAGACTCCAACCAAAGCAATTCCTCAGCAATCCCTCATACTGAGCAAGCGTGTAGCGACAGTGGAGAGGAGAAACTCCGCTTTAACAGGAAGACACCTCCGGCAGAACCTGGTTCAGTACTAGTGGTCATCTGCCACGACCATCTAGGGTCTGAGAAGACAGAGAAGAGACAGCATGGAGGATGCTCTGTGACTTTGAGCATCATCTGCACCGATGTTCCCCATCCAGCAGGGGACTTTAAAGTTGAGAAGGGTACCAGACCGTGTGGAGCTTCTATGGGGAGTAAAATACTGAGAGAAAACTGGGTTAACAATCACAATGACTGCAGAAGAAATATATCTGGAGAGTGGTAGAAGAAAAGAAAAGTAGAAGAGATAAGAAAAGTGGTCTGTCTGTCATCCAAAAGTCTAAACCTATAGCAGCAAAACTACAAAAATAGCTCAGCATAACCTAAGCCACTAACTATAAGCTTTATCAAAAAGGAAGGTTTTAAGCCTAGGCTTGAAAACAGACAGAGTATCTGACTCACAGACTAAAACTGGGAGCTCGTTCCACAGGAGAGGAGCCTGGTAACTAAAAGATCTGCCTCCCATTCTACTTTTAGAAATCCTAGGAACTACCAGTAGACCTGCATTCTGGAAACGAAGTGCTCTGTTAGGAACATTTAGAACAATCAGATCTCTGATGTACGATGGAGCTTGATTATTAAAGGCTTTATAAGTAAAGAGGAAGATCTTAAACTCTATTCTGGATTTAACAGGGAGCCAATGGAGAGAAGCTAAAACAGGAAAAAAGTAATCTCTCTTTTTAATATTCATCAGAACTCTTGCTGCAGCATTTTGGATGAACTGAAGTTTTTTAATTGCATTTTGTGGACATCCTGATAATAAGGAATTACAGTAGTCCACCCTTGAAGTAACAAATGCATGGACTAGTTTCTCTGCATCACTCCTGGACAGGATGTTTCTAATTTTAGCAATATTCCAGAAGTGAAACAAAGAAATCTTAGAAACCTGTAAAATATGAGATTTAAATGTAATGTGTTCATCAAAGATTACACCGAGGTTCTTTACATTATGACCAGAGGCCAATTTAATGCCATCCAGATGGAATGATTGATTTAGCAGTTTCCATTTTAAAGGTTCTGGTCCAAAGACAACTTCTGTCTTGTCTGAATTTTAAAGTAGAACATTCGAGTCAACCAGGTTTTTATGTCTTCCAGACCTGCTTGTAATCTACCTAACTGATTGGTTTCATCATGTTTTATGGATAAATATAATTGTGTATCATCAGCATAACTGTGGAAATTCATTCCATGTTGTCTAATTATTTTACCAATTGGAAGCATATATATAGTAAAGAGAATCGGTCCAAGTACAAAACCGTGGTACTCCACAAGTAAGCCTTGAGTGTGAAGATGATTTATCATTGACATGAACAAACTGGAATCTGTTGGACAGATAAGATTTAAACCAGCGTAGTGTTTTTCCCTTTATCGCTACATGTTCAAGACTTTCTAAGAGAATATTATGATTGACTGTTTAAAAGCAGCACTGAGATCTTACAAGACCAGAAAAGTCACAAATCCATTATCTGAGGCCATTAGAATATCATTAGTAACTTTTACCAGTGCTGTTTCAGTGCTATGATGAGCTCTAAAACCTGTCTCATTTACTGAAACAGAGTTAATAATGTTTGAAGAATGCCATTGATTTTATTTTAAATAGAATTTATTTTACTTCTGAAGAATCCCATAAAGTCATCGCTACTGAAATAAGGTGAATTGTTGGATCAACAGAGCTACGACTCTGTGTAAGTGTGGCAACTGTACTAATAAGAAACCTAGGATTGTTTTTATTTACCTGTATTAATGACGAGAAATATGCTATTCTAGCTTGTCGAAGGGCGTTTTTATAAATTAGTAGACTATTTTCTTCAGGTTAGAAAGTAATCATTTAAGTGTGTAGAGCGCCATTTTCTCTCCAGTCTCCTAGTATTCTGCTTTAAAGTATGCAACTCTGCACTAAACCAGGGAGCCAGCCTCCTATTGCTTATCATATTCTAAGTTAGTAGACAGAAAACTTAACATACTGCCAACTCATATAGCAAATAGACGTCATTATGGGTTTCATCAGCTTTGTTCTTTCTAAATGCAACACTTAAATTCTCTTGAATTGCTTCAAATTCAAGAAAATGTAATTGCTCAGAAGTCAGCCATTTTACACGTTTTTAATTAGAAAAAAAGATTATCTGATCTTTACTTTTTTTTACATCTTTGCAGTATATTGTGTCCCTGTGAAAAGAAGACATCAATTAGGATGTAATTATAAGCAAAGAACAGATGCTAAATTAGTTTATAGAGCAGTGATAGCTTGGTCATGTCTTAGTCATAGTCACAGTGGAAGCCTAATGAGTCAAATGACCAGGAAGAGCTGCTCAAACTCTAGAAATGAAGGGGGGGGCATGCAGCAAATTGTCTAAGGTCAAGAGTCGAACCTGAGACATACGCTCCGAGGACTGCAGCCTCTATATATGGGGCGCCTGCTCCACCGTTACGTCACGCAGCGCCCCCCCACAGAACTGTTCCATAAAAAAACTACCTACGTTATTTCCTGAGATATTTTTTTTTTCTTATCTTTTAACTTAAAGTTGTAATCTTATAAATGTTTCACAAACATGGAAGTATTTTAAAACCAAAATGTTCTACCTATGACTTATGTTGGCCTTTCACTGTAGTTTGTTGATCCAGTCAGCATCTTTTTGCCTCGTTGATATGTTTTGCTGAGTCATTGAAAGTTTTGCTGCTCATCTGTCTGTGACCTTGTGATATTTTAAAAAAAAGTCAGGAGAAAAGTTCTTAGTAGAAGAAGGTCCCTTATATTATTCAGGTGTGCCCTGACTGCTTGTGACTATTTTCTGTCTCTTGGACCATTTCTGTTGTTGTTGGCGTCTCCTCCAGTGTCTCTGACATTTACAGACTTTGGACATGAGATTTTTCATCTTCCTTTTATTGTAAATAGATAGATATTTTAAAATGACAAATAACTTCCTAATTGCCATTTAAATGAAAAATTACTGGTTGCATAAGGTCTTGTACTAAAATATCCCTTGGATTTTTTCTAAATTATATTCTTTCTAGTAAGTTTGTTAAAATCTGTACTGTTTGAGTTGGTGTTCTAAAACAGAAATCAAATAAAGTTCAAACTCTTGCCATTTTCCTCATATTTATGCATATATCGTTATCGTTGGAGAGATGGGAAAATTTTTTTACGTTCATAAGAGTCACTTGGAACATTTGCTCTGGGATGTAAATGACCATGTGGCCCAGTTTTGAGCCATTGGACAAAGACCCATATTTATTTGACACCAGACTCCATAAGGAAGATGCAAAGATAGGTATAAAATCTTCATAAATATGACAGAACTTCAGAAAACAGGGGCATTTTTGGGGGTGCTGATTTATAACAGGAGATAGATACTGTCTTAAAGCCAAGTAGTACCAGAAAAGAAGCCTTTTGTGTCCTTTTTCTGACCGTTATAAACATTATCCGAGAGTTTGCTAAGCTCAACTCTGACTATATCTGAAACATTCTCCTGCAGACCGAGACCAATATTATTATTTTTTAACAATAAATTGGTAAGTGATGGTGAAAATTCTCATTCTTACGAGTACATGTTCACTTTAACTTAAAAATACTTTATCTCAAAGGAAAAGTAAATGTTTTTGTTAGTGATACCATTCAAGCATCTTCAGATAGTCGTTGTGGATGTTGATGCATTCTTTCAACGAGTCTGAAGAGTTCTAGGTCTGAAGATATTTTCTGTCTGAGTCTCATGCGCGTTGTGACATGCTAACAGTTCATATTTTAAGTAGCGGAGACGACATTCCACTGAAAAACGAGCTGGATGACACCACCAGTTGTTGTGAAGAGCTGCTAATCCACTTCATTTGCTTTTGTCACACGTTGGAGTTGGCGATTTGATCCTAGCCCATTATGATGGATGGAGGAGATGGTGTGAACTTCCTCCTTTGCTCTCTGCTCCTCCTCTCCATCAATGAAGCCTCCTTTCCAACTCCTGTGGGATTAGGGGTCATGGTTAAATTAATCTAGGATATTTTTGAAATGCAAACAGCTGCTCATAGTTAAAAAAAAACACTTGTTGCAAAGGTTATGCATCATCAGAACCACCTGAAAGTAAAAAAAAAGTAAGAGAAAAAGTATTTAGAGCTGCACAGCATTAGGAATCAGGGGGAAGAATTGTCCAAAGAGGCAAATTATAAACTTGAATCTAAATTAAATGGAGTCATTAATTAATGATTAGCATTTCTAATATGGTGTAGGATCTGGGCTTCTTTATGCTCTTGGATGAACTTTAGAGTGAATGGTATACAAAAGTCATCTCTGAGTCAGGATTTTGACCCAAGAGATATGACCAAATCAACGGAGAAATGGCTCACCAGACTCCTTACATGGCTGTCAGAGTATAGTGTGAATTCCAACAAAGAGGACACTTGGCCCAGTCCTGAAACACTAACTTTTTTTATTTGAACATGTTTAAAGAGTGCATTCTCCTTGTGGTTAAGAGGAAAGATTTGCTTTCACAAGCATAACATAACTTTAAAATCTCTGAAAATGTATTAATAATGGAAATTATGTATCTTCAGAATTAGAAAGTGTGCCATAAACAATAATAGCTCCCTTTTAAGTCACACTTAAGAAAAAAAATCTAAAATAATTTTATTTTCAATGTAATAATAAAAGTAAAAGGCAGCAGTCTCATATAGACAGTAAAGAAAAGGCTGCTGCATTTTTTTATCTCCATTGTCAGTCAGTTCATAGACAAACTCTCACTTTGTACAGCATTAATATAATTTTTTTGTTCCTGCCGACCTGCTGCATCTTTGCCACAAAATACAAGCTACACATACAGTACATAACGGCTCCATGCTTATTACATTTAAACGATTGATGCAGAATAATTCAGGGTAGAGAGTGAAACCTGTAAAAAAATCTCATATCTGTAAATATAGAGTACAGACCGAAACTTTGGACACACCTTCTCATTCAATACGTTATTATTATTTTCATGACTACATTGTAGATTCTCAATCAGGCATCAAAAACTATGAATGAACACATAATGTATGGAACTAACTTACTGTATGTGCTTAAACAAAAAGGGTGAAATAACTGAATACATGCGGTTCAGCAAACCACAAATCATCTCGATTGGGTTCAGGTCCAGGGACTCAAAAGTCAGGTTATTTCACAATTTTTTGTAAAAGTACTATATAATTCCATATGTGTACATTCATAGCTGTAAGGCCATTCTTTATACATCTTTACCACGTGTGCCGACTAATGTATTTGCTGTCTCCCCCAGACCAATCAGGTCTTCCAACTCTAGTCTACTAACCACCCGTAGAATCAGGACCAAACATGGAGAAACAGCTTTCAGCTTCTATGCTCCTTTAATCTGGAACAAAGTTTTAGTCCACTGCAAAGCTGCCTAAATACTAAGTTCCTTTAAATCAAGGCTCAGAACTCATCTGCTTAGAGCTGCCTTTGAGAAAGGGATTAATAACAGTTGGAGTGTCACAGGTTTTTTGTCTCAAATGTTGTATTTTATGCTTTTATTGTTTTTCTCCCAAATCATGTAAAGCACCTTGTATTATGGTGTTGTTGAAAGTGTGCTAAACAAATAAAGTCGCCCTGCCAAGTGTGACGGGCACTGCATGTAATTTGTGTTACACCGTCGCCTCTTCGTTGCGCTGTTCCCCGTTTCCCCTTCTGTGCCAGAGGGTTTGTTCTGTAATCCCTCGCTGCCTTGCCACCAGTACAAATAGCTGTATTTATTGCTCTTAGCAAACAGAAGGCTTGTGAATTATAGGCAGCAGCCCGGTGGAGCAGCATGCAGCCAGTGACTGTCTCTAATGTTGGAGAGCCCCAGCATGAAGAGTGGAAACAAACACCAGTCAAGTGCTCCCTGCTTCCAGCTCACCCACTGAACGGTTGGAAGGAAAAGACAAACGCTGCTGGGAAAACCGTCATAGTGAAAATAACTTTAAACCGTGATTAAATCAAAAGATTTTTTTAGGGGTGGGTTATACCATAAATACATGGCTTATTATGCGTCTTTTATTTAGATTTATTTTGTATTTGGTGCTAGAAACCCTTAAAGGCCAATGAAAAGCGTCCACCTTACTCCAAAGGGAAAATAAAGGACAGATGGCAAAGGGATCCAGCAGAGAAAACAGAAGCAGTAGGATCCACTGGAACAAAGTTAGAAGATGGATAATGATGGGGACGAAGGAAGAGAGGTAATGACTGATATACATCCAGCAGTATTTTAAAAAAAGGAAGGCGTTGTGACAGGGAAGAGAAGGGAGTTTGAGACAAGGCCAGGAGCGAAACATGATAGACGATTAGAAATCGAGGGGTGGGGGTGGCGTAGGGATGTACTGGGATGGGGCAGGTCAGGTTCTGACCCCCACTGTGTCCCATGGCATCTGTAATTAAGCAGAGTACAGGGGGGACCAGTGGCGCTGGAGGAAACAGGCGACATGATAATCAATTTGAGACTGAATCGGAAACATGAGCCGCTGTTGAGGAGGGGGGAGGTGGGGGGGCTCGTTCCCCACCACCACCAACACCAGGCTTCCAGATGGCCCCAACCCCAACTGGGTGCAGGCCCTGTCTGAGCACGCCGTGTGTGTGTGTGTATGTTAATGTATGTTTGTGTGTGTTTCTGAGACACAGTGACATCTGCCAGGAGTGCAACAGCAGTTCATCACATACACTATTCTACCAGTAGGGGCGCAGTAGAGCAGAGGAGGAACTCTGTGTGACTGCATGTTGGTGTATATGAAGGAAAATGGCCCCCCGCTCATAATCGAATGGATAGCTGACCAGAAAATTTTTGACACTTCTGAGTAGAAGCTGAAATGCTTGGTTCGGTTGTGAACGACTTTTCTGTCTGGCAGCCAGCAAATTTCAACTGTGGCTCTGGACCACATCGATTTAATGCAGTTCAGAATGAAGATTAGCACTTTTTATCCACATTCTAAAGCTGATATTGATTAATGGTCTCCTGTAATTGTTGAAATCCATATCAACATGAAGTTTCACATTGCCACTGTTGCTGTTTGTTTTAAACATTTGCCAAATCATGGCATCTCCCAAACAAATGTGTTACATTGCAGTTGCAGTGTTGGTTAGCAATGTTAGCTTGGTTTTTAGCCAAGGAGGCTAAAACCGAGTTTATACCTCTCTGTCTATGTCGAAACGGTTTGAGACAACACCATTATCCATCAACGCAAGGCCTCTCTGTCACCTATGCAAGAACGGACGGAGTAGAGCCCAATTTTCTAACTATCAGTCTGCTGTGATGGAGAGTGTATGTCTGTGATTGGTCGGCTCAACAACATCCAGAGATCGTTTCACCAGAAGAGTGTTCTATAGTCACCGTGATCAGAAGACAATGCAGTGTTTGGGGACTACATGCTTTATATTGAAAGGATAATTTATCTAATTAGTTCTTTTGGCGATTTTGAGCACAAGGAGGTGTAGATAAATAACAAAACAGAATGCTGTGTTTGTTTCCATGTGTTTCTAGAGGATTTCATGAGCTGCACTTCTAGTAAAAAGCTTTCCAGCTTAATCAAAACATAGTCTCCGTCATCCATTGCTCCTTGAGGGGGAAAATGCTTTATCAAGGTAAAAAAAAATAAACTAGTTAGCCAGAAACAACACTGCAATAGTAGGCAGACCGGCCATAACATGTCAGCACCCCCTGCTGTCCTGGTGGGGAATTGCTTTGCAACTCTGAAAAACAACTATAGAACTATAAAGGAAAAATGTCTACAGTACGTCTGTGCCTGGGTGCAAGCTTGCTGACGGTATAAACTAGGCTTTACCTGATATGAAATGATCGCTGCAGATTGTTGCATTTTCAACATTCCTTCCAACCGCTTCTTCTGACAACTTGCAACCGAAGATGTCTTGTTTGAAAAGGGTGCGAGTCGATGGAATTCTATAGAACTTGCAGGTTTTGTTTGTTTTTGTCAAAGAGATTAGTGGTAGCAACAGCACAAGACACGATTGCGTCTCTTCCCGCAGACGACATGTGCAGGACAGCAGGAAGTGACAAAGACTGATAGTATCTGGTATACGTTGACCGCAATGCAGTACTTTGATTGCGTTGTGATGCAATGACTGATGTTACCTGGAATTCCAAAAATAAACAGCCATGTGAAGTTCAAAGTTCTCCAAAAAGCTAGTGCCAATCGTTCTGGAAGTAATACTAGAAGGTAATTTTCATCTAGATTTCTATACAGAAAATTCTTAATTTTTTTAATGGACTCTGCAGTCTTTAGGTTATTCACAGCAACAATAACATTATGACCAAAACGTTCGGTCTCTGAATTACTAGTATGTCTATTTTAGTATGTTTATTTTAGTCCTGCCAATAGTTTGTAATAATACAAAGTGCTGTATCACTCAATATTTCACTTCAAAACAATATTTCACAGCTCTATCCTATATCTACGTGTTTATCTTTTTCATTGTGGATAAAAAGGTGCCTTAACTGCTTCAACATTACCATAAACGGATCATTGCTGTGGTAATGCTGAACATTAACAATAAAAATGGTGGTTTCTTACTTACTTACTCTGATGTGTGAGGATGATGACACAATGTGGCACTTTTTCAAACAGCCAACCCCTGTCAGAAGCGTACCACAATGCTTTTAACGCTTTTAGCTGTAAAATGCAACCTGATTATACACGACCTGCTTTCCTCTACAGGGAGGCCTTCAACATACGATAATGGGAATGTGGGTGAGATGTGATGCTGTCAGAATAGGTTTCATTTCTTTTAGTAAAAAATCAGCCGGCTGATGAATGAACACACTGACTGAGATTATAACACCATAACAAACTGCTAATCAATACATAAACTAAATGCAAGTTGTTGCTTTTTTTTCTTGAACACAGCTAAAAACATTTCAGAGTTAGCCCCAGTTTCCAAATTTGACATTACATGACGAGGAAAGACGAGTTATACACAGTAAGTTGCTAAGTGTATAAATACTTTTCACTTCTTATATTGAGATGATAGTAGTTAAAAAAGTAGTGTGAGATATTTCTAGAGCCAACTATTTTACCGCTAGTGTTGTTAGCTCAACGTTAGCCTTTAGCCCAGTTGGTGTGAGATTACAAACGGCGGCGAGCTATTTAGTGTTGAAGAATTGGCCACCCTGCGGGCTCACGTGATTGCCTCTATAATCAGGAAGTATGGATGCGGGACAAATATGGTAAACAATCACAATATCCCCCAGCTGCATTTTTGAAATGGCAAAAACTTTAATTGGAACATTAGACTGTTGTGTGATTAATTCACTGTAAAATTCATACAGATTGCACCTTTAATTACAGTGGACCCCCATCTTTTCCTGCCTGTTTGTAAATTTTTGTTTTGTTTTTTGCAGCGCATAATGTAAAAAATACAAAATGAGATGCAGCTCGGAAAGCTAGAATACGTAGCCACAATTCTACTTGACACGCTATGGGCTGGCATTTACAAACCAGTCAATCCAGTGGTAACATTCATTTTAAGTGGTGCTGATGGGCCTTACCCCCAAGAGCGAAGATAAGGAAGACCGTAAATATTGGCTTCTGCGGTAATGCTAAGATGGTTTCCACCGTGTGTGTTAATGCACATTAAGATATATTTGGTTTTTGAACTATTAAAAGAGGCATTTATAAATGTTTGTAGAAGTGGTCTCAAGTATTCACACATTTTAGCCATTCACTGCAGGCGAATGTTTCTAACCCCGCTAATATACATTCCCTAGAATTTATTTGTTTTATATGTGCAATCTTCACTCATTTCAGAATTTGGTTTACAGAAAAAACATATTTCATATAAAAAAAACAGGAAGTGAAGGGTTAAAGTGTTATTAAAAAATTTGGTAGCTCTGAAGGTTTCTCTGTAAAATTGAAGTGAATTATTTTGTTGTTGTTTAACTGTTGTTTTTTTTTTTTATGGAGGTTCCTCATGCAGCCCAAATCAAAAGTATCCTGTAACAGTTCAAACGAACAGTGTTATAGGCTTCACACTATCCTGCTTTTGCATTACACATTTACATAAGTGGGCTGAAAACAGCACATTCCACTTCAAATTGTGGTGTTGCTCATGCAGGATTAACTCTGTAAGACAAAAGTCTCTAAATAAATAAATAATAAAACAACAAAAAAATCACTAGTTTAAGGATTGTAGATGGTGAAACCATTGATCCCCCATATTTTTGTTTGCATTATTTCACCTAATCTCTGCATTTCTTATTATCGTTTTCTTAAGAAAGGAAAGTATATGGCGGTGGCAAAGAAGGCATTTGCAAGAGTTGTAACGATACATCCAGTTCATCGATGAAATGATACACAATACTTGGTGCCTGAGAATGAGATTTGAGATTTTTGAAGTATTTATGAGGAAAGTAAGAATCTCACTTTCAAGGATTCACAGATCACAAACTGGATTCTAGACCACATGTCCACAAACTTTTTTTGTTGTCAGGTACCGCTTTAATAAAAAATATATATATTCCAGCACCAGCCTTTAAGGTGTGGCAGAGGAATGCCACAAAATAAAAGAATGTGACCTGCATAAAAAATGGGTTCATTTGTCAATATAAAAATAAATCTAAATGTACTGAATTTCTGTAGCACTTTTCTAGTCATACTGACCACTCAAATACTTTACACTGGAGCCACATTCGCACTCACAAACGCGCAAACATTCATACACTGATTTGTAGACCAGCAAGCAATTTGGTGTAAAGTGCCTTGCACAGGGGGACAGTAGGAAGCTGGACTCAAACTTACAACCTGCCAGTTACAATGATCCAACTTTATTAGCAGCGTTCCATCTACAAAATGTGTAACATTCTCTGTGCCCCTTATCGCACTCTGTTTAAATTGTTTAAACATGCCTTAGAAATAAGATTTTCCTTGAAAATAAATATAAAGTTCATGAACAATACAACTCAACACATTGCTGAATGAGTAGAAGTCCACTTTTCATAGAATTCTGTTTTTAATCATTTTTGCCAGCTTGTGGCTTTCTAGTGGTGACATATCACATGATCGAGTTAAGCTTCTTGACATACATCAAGAATGAATTATTGCCAGATGTATTGGAGAGAATTTACTTATTTGAAAAAAAAAATAAAACATTGATTTGACTCAAATAATAAGTTATTTATTCTGTGTGGCTCACAACCAGGTACCAATTACCGACGGACAGGTATGGGCCAGATGGCTGGGGACTCCACTCCTAGACAATGAGTAATCAATACTTTGACCTATCCTCATGTTGTTTCCCCCAATTGAGGTGGTTCTAATAATAAAAAAAATAGGAATTTGGCCTATGGTTTATAATATCTGCTATGTAACAGATGCTCACTTTAATCCATATGCATTGTTATCATTTGAGACATGATTAACGAGTCAAAGTGTTCTAACTTTGCTTACAGAATGTATTTTATGTGTCTTAACATTGCATTGCCATAGCACTGGCTGCCCAGAAGAACTCTTCTAAGATCAGATTGGAGTCAGTTTCTTTGTCCTAAAATAATATTAACAAGTGTAGTTCACCAAAAATGGTCAACAATACTGTATCATACTCAATACTCTACTTTTCCAGCTTTTTTGTACTTTTTTATTCCCTCACTCTAATACAAACTAAATAAACGAAGTCATCTCTAAATTCCAGTAATCTAGCTGTGACTAGAAATGTTACATAAGTCTAAAAGTGAAAGGTTATTCATATCTCTTTTACTGATGTTTTATGGTAAATTAGGCTGTTATATCTGGCTTTTTGGTAAATTAGGCTGTTATATCTTCTTGTGTCGCAAAAGATGTGCAAAAGGTGCAGATAGTTCAACCAATAAAAGGCATAATTAGACTGTTTGAGATCTTTCAGGAACTTTTAAAACTTCCTTTTATCTACATGCTGTCATCTTGTTAGTGTAGAAGATTCCAAAATTATTTTTCAGAACTCAGCAGAGGTTGAAATCAGATACTTAAACGATTTATTTAAGACTTACATCATCCCTCCCCATGGTTTCACATGTGATCACTTATGAAAAATATTTGACCCATGTGAAAGTCACATCGTGTGAAATGTATGGTGACTATTGGCTACATCGTGGTTAGGTGATGTGTCAAACGTCATTAATGACTGGCTGTCAAGTTAGCGCTGATAAAAGGTGGAGACAGTACGGGTACAAATAGGTACCTCGAGTTAAGGGTATAAGGGTATTTTAAAAAACATATCTGTATTATGGTATTTGAGTGTTTTTTGTTTTCCATACAAGACCGTTCATATGCACAATATCTTATAAGAATGAAGAATATAAAAATGTGCTTTAAATAGCCCATTTTACTGCCATATGCACTGCATCATGTTGTTTTTTCCAGACACAGGCGAATGATATGAAAATAATTAGAATGATTATGATTCTAGTAGACATTCTTGATGTTCTTAGGCTGAAAGTATCATTTTTTTAAAACCTCACGTTGGTGCAAGCGACAAATTGCGTAGATGGTCTGTAAAACATATTTACCGCTATTTTTGATTTCTTTCCTACTGGTTTTGCCACCGTTGACCGCGTTTACCTACAGACGGTCAAATAGCGCTCAACACTTCCCCCTACTGGTTACTCTCAATAGCGTTTGTAAAAAGTATGCCGTTCGGTTCACGTTTGACATTTTATAGCCGATAAACTTTTTAAACTGTAGACGAGGCTCCTCTTTTTTGGAATTACTTAATCAGAATTGTGTGCTTCTCTCCTGCCAGCAGCTGCACTTAGTTAAAAAAAATATTTTCTACACTGTGTTGAAGAGCATGTAGCTGGGAAATCGGTCCTGGCTGAAACACGTCCCCTCATTAAACGTTCCAGAAGTTGTCTAAGCTATTCACCGGTGTAGGGGTATATTAAAAAGTCATATCATAACGAAAATAAACACCGGTTTTCGGTATGAACCAGTATACCGCCCAGGCCTAGTATCCAGACAGATTTAATCAGTTTAACCATTGTATACCCCTGACTAACTCGTCACGTTAACTGGACAGGGATGGAGAATATCTTTGTCGCTCACAACCAAAGTCATTCTTGTATAAAGCGAAACACAAACAAGTAAATAGTAGAAAGTTGCTGTGGTTTTGAAGCCTCAAAACCTTTAAATAAAACTGAATGTCAGCCAAAAGAAACCCTTCTTAGACCACTATGTAGCTTCGTATGAATGAAAGTTAATTTTGGTACAAACAAGCTACTGGTATTATTTGACCTATGAAACTGAAATGGGTTGGGTAAAACAAACTGTATACCATACACTTCTACATAGATAAAAGCTAGGCTTTGGAACATCTGTCCTGTAAAGCAAACTACATCCACACTCAAATCCTCTTTCCTCTTTCTTCCGCTCTATGATGCATTGTTTCTTATCAACCAGCCCGTTCAGTTTAACACATCGCTCCCATTGTGTAGTTCAACTAAAGGAGCTCGTGGCTTTACACCTCGGCCGTCTGCCGCCCTCCTTCTGAATGTTTGTCATGCCGAGCATCACTCAACTCAATTGATGCTCGTTTTTGCTCCACTTTACACACACACACACACACAAAAAGCAACAACAAAAAACAGAAAAACCTCAGGAGTGGAAGAAGTCTGTGAAAATGTTAATTAATTGTGGATCAGGGAGAACACAGGCAATTAGTATGAGCTGACAGATAAGCAGGGTGGTATTCTGGAGCTCTACGGTGATGCATATTGTACACACATAACTGATCTGCAAACAAAACCATGTATATATTTAAGATTTTTTGCATGGATGAAAGATAAACATTCATTACACCACTATCTGTTTTTTATTTCTCTACCCTGCTGTGCAGCTTTGGGAGATGGATTGCTTTTGTTTCGTAAAGTGACGATTTGTTGCATGGTATACACAATGTATAACTAATTTCAATATTTTTTTCCCTATTGATTGATAAATAAAAAATATTTCTTTAAAAAATATCAAACTTCAGATGTTCAAATATCTGAAATAGCTGCACCATTTGAGTATTAATTATCATCGTCTTTTCTTTTTCATGTTTGCAGGCGAGCCAGCGGTGGCCCGAGAGAACAACTGCCTGACAGCTGCCAAGGCCTGCAACCTCAACGACACGTGCAAGAAATACCGCTCGGCCTATATCAGCCCCTGCACCAGCCGCGTCTCCACCGCCGAAATCTGCAACAAGAGGAAGTGCCACAAGGCGCTGCGGCAGTTCTTTGACAAGGCAAGGCGCTTCTGACACCGACTGCAACGCAGCTGTTGTCGAACAAAAGTTTAGATGTCCACCGGCAAAACATTTTTTGTTTTCTTTATTTTAAAAAGAAGAATCTTTTTCAAGTATATGAATTAGAGAAGCTGTCAAAACTTAAATTAAACTGTAGGCATTCTTTTGTTTGACAAGGCTCTGATTTTCAGGCTGTCTTTTTCATTTTTGAAAAAGTGACGAGGAGCATGGCAATTGCAGTCCAGCCCTTATGATGTTCAGCTCTATAATCTTGCTGGTTCAATTCAAAATAATTAGAAAGCCACAAACAATGCAAAATGTTGTCAATCATAGACTGGTGTGTTTTTTTCGCTGTATGATCTTCTTGGTGCAAGGCAACATTGCTAACCACTGCCTCACCACACACATCCCCATATTAAACTGGATGGTGTAATAGTTGCTAAGCAGCTGACCTCATTCAGTTTAGAGGATTGCTATCTAAGGAAGCCCCAACAGATTGCATGGAGTCATTGACTTGCAGCATTCACTGCTCTTTGATCTCCTGTCTGCCAGGAGCCACTTCTTCTCCACAATGAACATAGTTCGTTGTAGTGGTTCGGCCATCTGATCAGGATGCTTCTTGGGCGCCTCCTTTTGAAAGTTTTTCTTCCAAATTCATCTGGAAGGGGACTCTATGAAGACCCAAAACTCGCTGAAGGGGCTTTATATTCATTTTGGCCTTGGAAGATGCCCACATAGAGGTGGAGAGTGTGGCTGAGTAGAGAGAAGTCTACGTTCCCCTAGTGAACTGGTAATACCGCCAACACAATGTCACATGAGCGGAAGATATTGGATAAATGGATAGTGGAACCTTTAAAATGCAGGTTACAGGTTAAATAATTTTACCATTTACAAAAATTTCCATTTTAAATGTTTATTGTGTTTATTTTAAATGTCACTATGCAGAACTGAAAATATTTTAATCAACAGGTTTCCTGACCTGCGATATGGGGGCGGGTCAAACGGCGCGTACTACCTTCTCAGTTTCTATCAGATCCTGCGGTTGTGCTATCAGGAGTCAGTGTGTTCATTAGCTTTGAATTGTGATCATTTTTCTTAAAAATTGTAAATTATTTTGTTTTTGCTGTACAATCACCAGCCTGTTGGGACATGGAGACCACATGAGTCTAAAGACAATACCCCCCACCCCCAAAAAAATAAAAAAATAAAATAAAATGGCAGCATTGTAAAAGTCTTGCTGGGTGCATTTTATGCAGCTAAACTGAACTCCCGTGAACTTGTGCTTTGGCTACGGAAAACCCTTAACTTAAACTTAAAATGTATGCTGCTCACTTCTGACCAGAGGATTAAAATACTAGCGATGTGACAAAGTTTATACCGAAGCAAAGACCAGGTTAGACCAGCCAGTGTGCTCAAGTACTTACAGCTTCATGGGACCTCTGTCCGCGGCTGCTTCTAAAACTGAAGGGGGAGAGCTGGGAGACACGATCGGATCGATCAGAAACTCAGCTCTACGCAGATGGGATCTCTGCTTTTTAAGTCTTGTTTTGTCTAATCTCTGCTAATTACAACTTTATTGAAAGATTGCTATCAAAGATTAGAATCAACGTGATATGTGGGTTGTAAAAGAACCAGTAAAGCTAACTTATACCACAAGGCTAAGCGTTAGCATTGACTAGTATTGTTTTGATTTGTGCTTTAATATTCCCCTGGTCTCTCCCTCGTCTCTTTGTGTTATCTGAGGCACGCTGTTGGCTCATACCTGTATGGTTGTGGTCCATCATTTGTGTAATTGTAAATTTTTAAAATTGGTTCTGTGTCAAAGTCGGCATTAATTGATCAAACTGACAGGACTCCCCTACCCCATGTCACTTCCGTTCTGGCATTCTCACATAAATGATTCTAAAAGGGAAAATAATCTATAAATTAGTACATTTATTTGGAAACTGTATACCTAATATATTTCTCAAAATTGTGGTTTAAGGCAGGCAACCTGCACTTTAAACCTATGAACAATCTAACACTTATTAAACATTGTGATGGTAACCTGGTGCAGTGTACCAGGAGAACTACCTCCTTGTTATTTAACTTCTTCTACAGGACAATGACCCCAATCTGAACCAGTGGTGGGCAGTAACACATTTAAAGTAATGTGCTACTGTAATCCAATAACTTTTTTTGAGTAAGGGGTAACATAATTACAGTGGCAAAAAAAGTAATTAAACTGCTGTTATGTCTGCACAAGCAGGCTGCGTTACTGTGTGGGGTAGGCTACAGTATCCTCATTCATGACATATAAATCTTTAATGTTGGCGAAATTTGCCATTTTGAATCCAAAAAAGGTCACCTACGCGATATGTATATGTCCCATGAGAAAAACAATCAGCTGTAATTAGTGACACACGCCGCAGCAGCCAGCCGCAAGTTTCAGAACAGTCTTTATTTGACTGACATAAGCTGTAGTTTCAATTACTTTTTAAATCCACATAGTTACCAAGGATTAAAAAATGTTACAACAACCTTACATCTTTTTTGCTTTTATTTCAGCAGCGCGGTGATTACTACGGCGGCAGACCGCAGCATTTTTCCCCTGCTATTTGAGACAGAGAGCGCAGCTGATCATATTTTTTAATAAGTTACAGCATCAAATTAAACAGACTAAATTATGCCCTGAGATCAAAGCAGGGAAAAATACTTTCTCACTCTCCTGACACGGAGACGCCTGTGAGAATGATTAATAAGTGATTATTCCTAAATGTTCAGTGCTGCTGAGCTTGGGCGTATCTAGGAGGTGAATAAAGAGGGGCTAAAAGGGGCCCAGGGTGGGTTTAGGACTGTAGCATCAAAATAAAAGCAGATATGTTCTTCTAGTGGGGACCCAATCTGAGCTGGACACATTTTTTGAGTTTTCATCTTTTAAAGTGACATTTAAAATAATTTCATTTTACTAAGGTTTATGTGACAATATAACCTCTAACTCTGATTTTGTTTCAAACAATTTAAGTGATTGGCAAAAAATTAAATAAAATCACAAATAAAAACATTTTACAAAAGCTTTTTCACAAAAAAAGCGTAGGGACAGTTTAATTTGTTAACTCATGTTATTGCTCCAGAAACACTGTAAAATGCATGTGTTTAATTTTTCTTTTTTTAAACACCGCTTCTTTTAAATCCCTCCCTAATTTTGATGTCTCAAGGTTGCCAAGTCTGGACATATAAGCATGTTACGTCCGTGATAGAAAACAACAGACAACAATAGAGAGCAGGATAGAGCGCGAGCATACAGCGTTTGATGGTTGGAAGTATCGGCACTACTTTCAGTTTGATTCTGTAAAAGCGACAAAAAATATTTGTGTCCACTGCACACTCTGCGTTGGAAGGAAACTTTTGTCTACAACGGAAAACTGAACTTCCAACCTGAGCAAGTAACTAGCTGACCGTGGGAATGTGAAGCGGCAGCTGCTAAAGTGGATTCCACGTCAGATGGCCCTACTGCTGCTAAACAGGTGAAAATAGAATTAAGTCCCACCGGATTGGAGCGGCTGAACTGCAAAAGTTTGTCGATGGCTATATAGTGGCTGTTGTATTCATTTAACTACAGTTTTTTTTCTTGATGCAATGTTCATAAAGGAAAAAGTTAAAACCAATAAAACCTTTTTAAGAATAGATTGTTTCATATGATAGCATATTATAGCATATTCCGGTTGTGTTTTCATGTTTTTGAAAAGTAATTAAGTTATAAATTAACTCATTACATTTGAAAAAAGTAGTGGGATTACTTTTTTTGGGAAGTAATTAGTAATTAAATACTATTTCCAAGTAAATTGACCAACACTGGTCTGAACTGGTTTTGGAATAAATCAAGCAGTCTGACATTAAGACTCAGCCATACTGACAAGTTATGAACTATGCAAACGCAGAGTGTTTGGCAGTAATTGAACCAACTGAAGAAGCTCTACCATTCCTGATACAGGCATAGGGATGTAACTGTGTATTCAAAAATCAGTAAGGGCTTTTTGTAGAAACACGTAGAAGGAAACACAGCGTACCAATATGTCGGCCCGCATACACTAGGACACGCCCCCATGTATTTTAGACCACCAATACTTTTCAATGATTGTGCATCATTTTATTCATATTCAACAATATTTTGATGTATATTTCCCGAGATTAATGGTAAAAACTACACATGGTCTATTTAAACTACCCACACTAGGCTGATTAGATTAACTAGGTTCACTCTAGGCTGATTAGGATTCATTCACTACAGCATGCTGAATGCTTGAAACTCAGTCAAACAAACCTTTCTAAGTTAATTTAGCTAAAAAAACATTTGGCCCCTTGCCAGATTTCCTTAAATATTGAAAAAATAAATATGAGACTTGTTGTCAAAGCAACAGTTAACCTACCCCTGCCTGACACAGCTGGATACTGAATCCCACACCATTTGTCCAAATGGGACAATGGTGTGGGATATATATATATATATATATATATATATATATATATATATATAATAAAAAAGTGAATTCATTTATTTAACAAGCACACCTGAAAAAAGGCAGATACTTCAAAGATGGGAAAGGCCCTGCTGTTCCCCAAAATATGCTTCATTACTTATGTTTACACCTACAAAGTAGAAAACAAGTTGACTGCAGTTTAAACTCAGACCAAAACTGCATGCCATAAATTTTAATTTCTCCTATCTTCAAAAAAGTTAGGATAAACAGAAAAATATGTATGCTTCTTAGCTTACAGAACACTCGGCATGTGGAGCAGAAATCTCATGGAAAGAATGGTAAATTTAAAACAATCTTTAATTGTCTCTTTTGCTACACAGGTTCCTCCGAAGCACAGCTACGGTATGCTCTTCTGCTCGTGCCCCATCAGTGACCAGACAGCGTGCTCTGAACGCCGGCGTCAAACCATCGTCCCCATCTGCTCATACGAGGAAAAGCAGATGCCAAACTGTCTGGAACTGCAGGCCAGCTGCAAGACCAACTACATCTGCAGGTTGGACACAGCAGAAATTTTGCTCCTGCTTTAAGGATTTCTTCCAATAACGATGGTGTGAAGGGAAAGAAACAATAGAGGAAAGCTGAAGGGTGTGATCAAAATGTTAGTTTTTGAAGATTAGACAGTGCACCTTAGCTCCAAACATTTATATGTCTCTTCCTTCCCTAAGCTGCTTCATTATACTCACTACGATAAATAATAAAAATAAGCAAAAATAGAGTAAACATTTTCAAAGAGCACAATGTTGGGAAACACAAAAACTGCTGTTTTCAAGTTAAATTCGCTTCCCCACAGACATTTGTTTGGATTTTTTAGATTGGTTTGTCTTAAAATTCAGTAGGTTGTTTTTTCTACAATTTACACCGATAAACCACCACCCTTATGTCAGTGTTCTCATTAATAAATATCAGGAAGAGAACATATCTTATTGCAAGTATCTTATCAGCAAGGCAAGACATTTTTTTTAATTGATCAGTATTGGAGTTCCTGATAGAACTTAATTCCTATCAGCGGTAGAGTGATGTTGCTAGTGTGCGTATGTTGGGGTGTTTTAAGGCTCAACATAAGTACTTAGTGTGGAAGATCCAGGATGAAAATCCAGCCAGGATCAGATACACCAATGCTGCTTACACACATTCTATCTCCACCTGTATAATTATTATTAGAATTATCAACCGTTTGATTGTGTCAAAACGTGTCATATTTATGCCCCGGATAAATAAACGTACACTTACAACTTACTCTTGGAAAAAAATATTAAGCTGGTTTTCTGAATCAATAAGGTCAATTTTTTTCCCCCATGTTGGCTAACAAACGTTAGCTTGCATACAAAACGAAACCACCATGCTCATTAAATTGGTCAAACTTCGCAGCTGATTTGTAGCTTTACTGTAAAAGAAAAAGTCTCCAGAGTATAGCCAAAGTATTATATTTGCATATCTTTTCCATGTTATTAGCAGCACGCGAGCATGGTTGAGTGATAGTTGCGACACGTGATAGCTTTTTGTTTTTCTGCCACCCACACTATGTCCTTTTAATTAAAAAAGAGCTTTATTAGATCTTTTTTTGAAATTATCATGTTAATTAAGACAACTAAAGCTTTTTATTTATTTCATAATAATGATGTAATTCAAAAAATATCTATTTAATTGAGAAAATATAGCTTTTTAATTTTTTGTAAAAATTATTAAGTTAATTCAGAAAGATTGATCTTTTTTGTAAACAAAAATATGTCTTAAAACATTTAGACCTTTTTTATTTTTTGTAAAAAGGTGTCTTGAAATTTCAGAAAAAAAAGCTCTTTATTACTTTTGCAAGAAATTGCTTTGTTAATTCAGAAAAACAGAGCTTCTTTATTTTCAAGAGAATACAATACGCGAATGTGTCTCCTTACTTCAGGCTGCAGACTAACTTGTCTGCTTACACCTTAATTCCCAGAATCCCTCCTCTCACTGAGCAGTATAGCAGTCGTTCCCCTGTGATACAAAGGAGGAAGAGTATTTCAGTGATGAGCTTCTGACGTCCCACTGGATTGTGTTGATGCATGCTCTATGGGTACTCCATCTGTCTTTTTGTTTCTTTTTTTTGGGGGGGGGGGTATCTTTGGATTAAGGAGAAATATTTTATACCAAAATTGATCTCTGTTGGGACCGTGTCTTCTGGTTTTCCTTTCCCTTCTTGCCTCCGTCTCTTCTGCACAGCAGGCAGCATGACACCAATACAATTCTACACCAAATTTTTCACTCTTCCCTCGATTTTAGCAGCTTTTTTTTCTGTCCGTGTTGCTTTCAATTCATCAGACATATGCTGAAAACTGAAGAACAGGTCTAGCTGCAATGCAGCTTCCTGCCTGTCTATTTGTCAGTTAGCACACATAGATTAAAGCTGTGAATTTCTAGAGGCACCGGCAGCATATGTGGGCTTTGGTATACTGGGTGCTGATAGGCTCAATACACACCGCTCTGCTCCACATTGGTGGGATTAGATACATCACGCTGGGAAAGCATGGAGAGTTAGGAGGTGTTTATCTGGATGATCTGGTGCATACATTTAACCAAGTCCTCATAGAGCTTTGTAGAAAATATGTAAATTATAATTATGCAGAAAAAAGTTCTTATTTGCATTTCCATACAAAGTCTTGAAAAATATCAGATGCATTGTTATTTTGCTTCTAAGCAGCCATAGTTCATAGCAATTATTCTGCTTTTTTTTTACATTTCATATAAAGTGGACCCCTAGTTATCGATGAAGTTAAGAAACTAAGCCATGTGGGAATACCTGACACTTCCTCTCAGAACACTTAGAACCGCCTATTGTAACAATTCAAACACCAAATATAACTTATTATGCATTATTGCACATATGTTTAAAATACTTCAGTGGAAAACGTCTTGGCAGTACAGCAGACAATAACATCCACATTCTTAGTTTACCATCTCTGGTTTTCCTTATTTCCTATATTGAGGGTACAGCCAATCAGTGGCAAGTAAACAAAATTATGCTTCTGGATTGGCTGCTATACAAGCGCCAGCCAATCTTGTTTCAAGTAGCATTGCGCCTAGATATTTGCCTTTTCTCCACCAAGCTACCGTCTCAGTCCCATTTGGGTGCCAGAGCCCAAGTTAGGACCTGTTCTTAGGTCTTCCACTGCCAAAAGCACCTGCTATGCATTGCAGTGACAGAAAGTTCTCAGCACAAGCGGTCATCTGCCGAGACCGTCTGTGGCTTGGAGAATACACAACAGAGACACAGAAAGAGCAACAGAACCGATGCACAAGTTTGTTGCAGGACGTGGAGAATTTTCCGTCACTGCAATGCCATCTTAGTCAGGGTCGTCAAGCAGGGCTAATCCGGAGCACCTACTATAATAGAAAACAGGTTAGTGCTTGAATTGACAGCACATCATGCAGTTGGGGAGAAGTAGGAGAGAAAGTAGGAACAGACCCTAATAATGTCCTCCAACAGCCTAGCCTAAAGCAGCATAGCTACTAACATTAACCTGTCTCCTAGCTACTAGGAGACCTGGCTACCAACACTCTGAGTCCTCATGACCCGTGGACGGTGTAGGGCCGGTAACGGCCCCCGTCATGCCGGGGTCTTCTCGGAGTCGGGTTGTTTGAGAATGCAGCCCAAAGTGGGTGGTAAACTCCATCTAAGGCTAAATACCGGCACGAGACCGATAGTCGACAACTATCTTAAGGAAAAATAGACAGAACTGAGAGGACAGAGTTGAAGAGGGCGAGAAACGTTTAAGAGATAAACGGGTGGGGTCCGCACAGTCTGCCCGGGGGATTCAACCCGGCAGGTAATGGGCGGCCGCACTGTGCGGGAGGATCCCCTTGAGGGACCTCTCTCCGGCGCTGGCTGGCCCCTGTGGGGCACATTTCTTCCGCGGCGGTAAGCCGCGACCGGCTCCGGATCTTTACCTGGCTTACATTAATCTATCTCTACCTAGCTACTCTACCTCTTCCTATCTCTTCCTAACTTTTGACACTCTGCCTGACTACTAACATTAACCTGTCTCTTCCTATCTACCTGTCTGACCTGACTCTAACTACCTATAAACATATCTCTAACTGTAAGCTTTGTCAAAGAGGAAAGTTTTTAGCCTAGTTTTAAAGATAGACCTGCAACAAACTTCTGCATGAGTTCTGTTGCTCTTTCTGTATCTCTGTTCTGTATTCTCCAAGCCACAGACGGTCTCGGCAGATGACCGCTTGTGCTGAGCCTGGTTCTGCCGGAGGTTTCTTCCCGTTAAAAGGGAGTTTTTCCTTTCCACTGTCGCTTCATGCTTGCTCGGTGTGAGGGATTGCTGAGAATTACATGACGTAATCTTCTGTGGTTCTCTAATTTCTACATTAAACATTGTATTGTAATAACTCTTCTTGTAAAGTGCCTTGAGATGACATCTGTTGTGAAACGGCGCTATATAAATAAACTGAATTCTTAGTACCAAACCGGTAATTAACCTATCACCAAATCCTTGGTGGTCCACGTGGTGGTGCAAACAAGGTGTGAGGGGGCGTGAGATTACAAACGTTTAACATGGTGAGCCAAAACACAAGGCCGCTATTAAGGTCGTGACAATGGACGTCACCAAGAACATGCTATAGATACACCTTTGTAAATCCTTCCAAGTTTGGAAGCACACAAGCAGAACCTGTAAGGGGACGATGCATTCCTCCTTTGTTAAAATATCTCTCTCTGTTCGCGCACTTCCTTTTTTCATCTCACCAAGTGGGCATAAACAGTTGCCTTGCAATGCTCAGGTGTTAAGCAGTATGACACAGCACCAACTAGGCCTTGTGTCAATACCACTGCTTGATTGAAAGAGCCAGCTAAGAACCAACTAAATAGTGGCTCTGACAACAGCAACGAACGAGTACTGGTTCTTTTTTTGGGGGTGAAAAAGCGTTATATGTCTGTAGGAGATCTAAAAGGGCAAAAAATTTGTTTTTATTATGAGGAAAACAGAAGGAATCATTTGAGCCTGAAACAGTCACAGTGTGAACGGCGTACAGTAGGTACTATCAGGGTTAAATCTTCAACCACAGGAGGCAGAAACATTTGATAAACGAACATTTGTGTGTTTGTAACTGTGTCCATATATGGCAAGTTAAAGAGACACTGGTTAAGCACCCAGTCTGTCGTGGCCACTCTGCTTTCAAAGGGGAATTTTCTCCCATACATTCTACGTATGGAGGGTTATCTGCTCATTTAAAGGCTATTCACTGTTCTAAGAAAAGAAGTGCTTAGTTTTAGTGTTGCAACAACTTGAATTAAAAAAGAATGATACACATATATGACATACTCAGCCTATGCCGGCGACGTGTTACTTAGTAGCGCGTTACTCCTAAAATGACTATTTTTGCTGAGAATGACTAATCTAACGCGTTACTATTTCATGACCAGTAATCAAATCAAATTTACTTGTTCAAGCCACTGTGCGTTATTATTTTTGTAATTTTCTTAAGCAAAATTGTAGTTTTGGTACACGGTGTTGACAGCGGCAAAAGCAGTAGGAAAACAGCAACAAAAGCAGTCAATATGGTCTTAAATACATTCTACCACACTGCCGCCTTTTTTCTCCTGAATATTAAACAGATAATTATCTCCTCTACGGTCGCCATGTTTGTTTTCCTACCCTACAAATCGGGCACTCTATCCAGTCTCGGTTCTGTTCCCTGCCCCCTAGTGGAACTCTCCAGTAGTATATGTAGTGCACAAGCCTAAGATGCAACCTGCTGCTGGTGTCTACTCGAGGTTAAAAAACTTGCGTATTTTTGGCCTTTCTGTTAAAATGCACTTCCAATGAAGTGAGTTTCGGCAAAAAATTGTTATTTTTTTTATGTCGAGGCTTTGAGGAGTGTTAATAGCAGCTTCTGAAATAACTAATGAAGTAACATGTAATCTAACTTAGTTACTTTTAAAATAATGTCATCAGTAAGGTTACTAAGTTACTTAGTAAACAATAACAGTTATCAGAATGCTATTTCAAAGTAACTGTGGCAACACTGATCATACTGTTGTTAAAGCTAGAGAAACAAAAGTCTAACCAAGAAAACCCCAAATACCAAGTGTTTATAGCCTTTGTTTTATTTTTCTGTAAATTATGCCAATAATTCTTTTTTTTTTTTTTTTTACAATCAAATGTTATTTCCAGACTTTTTGGACATCTTCTGCTACTGGCGATTTATTGGAAGCGGAAAGCTACAAGTTGCCGTCAAAGTGTTGATTCATGTAGTTAGGATCCAAACTAATAACATTAAACATATTTGAATACCTCAAACACAAATAGCTGAATTGGGCCAAATCATTTAGTGATCATCTATAGGTTTTTGTTGTTCTCTAGTTTCATCCACTCCACCAAAAAATTTAGCCACTGTCCTCTTACGTTTGCTGGATGATTTAAAAAAAAAATCTTACTCTTGAGTTCCCTTTTTGATCGATAATTCCTAACCAGCTGATAGCTGTCAGAACAGGCCCACGTTTTAAAAAAGACATTCAAAACATGCTCTTCACCCTTTGTTCATGTCTTTGATCTTATTTTTTTATTATTATTATTATTTTACCCCAGACAAACGCAGATGAAGCGTGTTCATCTTATGACGTTAAACATTAGAACGTCTAACTGAATTATTAGAAATGACTTCCAGAATACACTCATTAAGACAGTTACAGTCATATGGGTTATGTGAATATGTGTGTGTGTGTGTGGACATGGTATTACTATCTTTGTGGGGACCACAAATTGGAAGTTTACTATTCTCGTGAGCACCGACAGCCCTCGTGGGGAACAAAATCCCAGTCCCCAAAGGTTGAAGGCATTATTAAGGCTCAAAATGTGGTTTTAGTGTCAGGGTTACAATTAAGTTATTGTTTGGATAAGGGTCAGGGTTAGGCATTCATTTTTGATGATTAGGGTTAGAGTAAGGGACTAGGGAAAGCATTATGTCAATGAGATGTCCCCACAAGATATGAAAACCCAACATGTGTGTGTGTTTTTTGTTTTTTTTTAGGTCCCGGCTGGCGGACTTCTTTGTGAACTGCATGTCGGAGCCTCGCTCACTGTCAGGCTGTCTGAAGGAGAACTACGCCGACTGCCTCCTGGCGTACTCTGGCCTCATCGGTGAGTCCAAACGTGATGACTAGATGTAGATGTTTCGGGAAGGGAGGTGTCAAATTAATCCTCTTTTTCATCTTCTCTGATTTGTTTATGCATCTTTTACCGGTCGCAGTGGAAACTTTAAGGAAGTTAAATTACCTTCAATCCAAGAAAACCATCCCCTTGCTTTTTCTCGTTTTCTGCAAGTGACCACACCAGTATATATACTATCCACACAGTGCCAATTTATTCTGCCTACTGCAAAACAAAAAAAGGCCCTTATTGGACAGCAGCCAGCTCAAGGGAACAATCCATTGGGGGAGTGAGAAATCACTGACTGAAGCTATTTGCTTCCCCTCGCAGAGAGAAAAGGCTATTCTTCACTTCAGCCCCTCTGCATTCTGCTTCCTCAGTTTGTTCCCCCTTATAGATGAAGGGAAAAGAAATGAATGTAGCAATGAATAACTTTGCTGCTCATTTATTGCTGAAGGCAAAATGAAAGGAAGTGTTTAAAACGATTGTTTTTGACAATCGGACAGCGTGTTAATCTCAGGCGGAACCCGCTGTTTTAAGATCAGCGTTCTTGCTACACCCGAGTTCTTCAGTGAATCCTTGTTGTGTCCCCCTGCTGCAGGCACGGTAATGACCCCCAACTACCTGCGCACCCCCAAGATCAGCGTCTCCCCCTTCTGCGACTGCACCAACAGCGGCAACAACAAGGACGACTGCGACAAGTTCACCGAGTTTTTCACGGAGAACACCTGCCTCCGTAAGTTTTCCCTGCTTCTCAACGTGACGTTCACTTTGTTTCATCCGCACCTTTCTCTTAGTCTTCTTAAAGCTCTGCACTCATCCCCTCTTTTAGATGCTCCTCTGAAGCAAATATATCCCTATGCCGAAGTTACTTCACTATCCCACGGCATTACAGAGAAACCAGTCTTACTGCACCGCAGTGTCTGAATCTGTGTGTAGTATTCCTGTTTGTGTGCCTCAAAGCTGTTGCTGAAAAACTCTTATTGTTTTTGCAACTGTTATAAACATAAACTAATTCTGGGTTTTTTAAGTACTCTTGGAACACTTGGAAAATTTTACGTTTTTCTATATATCTTCACAAGCAAACAGCTGGTACTCTAACCTGTCAGTCACTCTAACCCTGACAGTCAAAACGACCAACGGGGTAAAAATAATTTGGTCATGATCAATTTTTACTCGTCATGTTTTTAAAATGCTAATAATTAGGGATGCAACGGAAAAATACATTTCAAGCCGCTACTTCTACCACACACAAAGATGCACTCAGTTTGAAGCCAGGTTTTTTGTTACAACAAATGATAGTGAATTAGATTTAAAAATTATACATCAAAACTAATATTCAAAGTAAAAATGAAAAATTTTCTATGAAATTATTGCAGAGGTTTCCACATTGTAATTATCGGTTTATAGTATCTTTGAACTAAACAATGCCGATATGACTAGATTAGAATGGTATCGGCCCCAATAGCATTATTGGTATGGGCGCATCCCTCATAATAATGGTATATAAACAATAGCATTTTATGTCTGTAGTCAAAGGGATACTTCACCCCTAGGTAACAAATACTCTGTTACCATATTCCCCAGAGTTAGATAAGTGAGAATAAAAGCATTTTGTTCCCCTGATGTGGCAGCTGTCGGTTTGCTCTAGTTTAGTATAAACCAATGTAAGTGAATAGGAACTACTAGCATGCTAGAAAGGATTTCAAGGATGTGAAGTGTTATCTGTCAAATTTATCTTTGTCCTTCTGATTTTTCCATTGCTGTTTAAAACAACCAGTCGAAGATGGAAAATATTCATTAACGTGGCCCATCATATGCACTCATCATTCATCCTTTTTCCGTAATCTATACGCCCTTATATTTTCAAAGTCAAAGGTGACTGGTGCCAAACTCCAACAGTTAACCAATCAGAAGTGTCCAAAGCCATGACATCATTGTCTGATCTTTCCCTCGTTATTTAAAGAGATTGTACTCATTTTATTTGTAAACTTCTGATTTTGAAGATATTATGTAGAATATAAATCATATTGGTAATTCAAACTGACCTAAACAAGAGAGTTTTGGAGCTGATTTAACTTCAGACAGACAAACAAAATGGTGGATGTGTCTTTTTTACTGAATATATATGAAAACGTCTTGTATCAACTGTAAACTAGGATCTTCAGATAGAAAGGAACACATGATTGCACTGATCATGTTGTGACCAGACGAGGGGCGTGGCTATGGGTGGGTCAAATAAATGACTTTCTTAAAAGAAATTATATTTAATATTACATTTTACTTTTGAGGAGTGTCACTTAAAGTCACAACGTAAAATAAAACTGAAGGTGACAAATCTATCTTTGCAAGACTTGCTGTCATTGGCTGATTGAAAAACATTCCTTATTAATTCTCTAGGAGAGCCAGGGCTAGCTGTGAGATTGCTTCCAACCAAGTGTAAGATTATAGATTTTAAACATCCACTTTTACTGAAAATATGACATCTTCTAGCTCAATATTCCATCTTAATCCATTAAAATACAGTGGCAAGCATTAAATAGATTTGATTCTCACAAAAAATAGAAGAAACTGCGGTTAGTTTAGTAATATTTCCTTGAAACATGGTGCTACTACATTTCCCATAGTGCTTTGGGAAAAGCTGATCAACCACAGACATCACAAAGCTCAGATGAACGCACCCTGTTTAACTTCTGGTGCTTCTTCCAGTTAGGAAAAAAGGGTGCAACACAGCAGCATAAATAACATCTTCTAAATCTATTATTATCTACAGCTAATATTAGTCTTTAGTGGAATCAAATGATTTAAAGCATTGGGTATCTGACAGTGGTTATGTTTATACTTTATAGAGTTTCCCCATTAGCATATGACTGTTGCTGATCAGACGTGACATATAGAAACCAGCACATTGTCTCAACAGTGAGTAAAGCCCAGTAAGGCTGAATTACCACCTTAAAATAACTATTGTTTATATCAGAGAGCTGATATGACCTACCTGTGTTAGGCTATATCTTTAATATGTTTTATTTAGCCTGGATAATTTGTTCTAAACAGTTTCTGATGTATACAGACACAAATCGGTTAAAGCAACCGTGGAACAGTAGAAATAACTTAATTTCAAGAATATTTATTTGGCCCACCCAAAAAGCAATTTATGCCTACGCCACTGAACCATACATACAATTCTTTTAATCGACTTTTCAACATTTCAGTCTGAAAAGATTTATCCTTCCGTTTTAGCAGTGACATACTATTTGGATATTTTCAGTGTGTGGAAAAGAATTGTTATTAAATGCTTATCATCTTTAGTAGTGAACTATATAAAACATTCCTATATTATAAGATGATAATTTTTAGATGAGAAGGCAAACATAAGGAAATGATCTGTCAGCTGTTTTTGGGGAAAAGTGCTTAACTGGATAGCAATAAACATCTTCATAGTGACCCTAAACTTTCTGGTAAATCTGTACTTTCTGCTCTCAGTAGCTTTTATTAATCAGAACCGTTTGTTGTCATGGAATCACTTTAATTTCTTTAATCAAACTATAACATTTATTGACAATTATGTTTTGTCTTTTGCTGAACTTCAAATAGAAGACCTTGTGATAAAGAAGTCATTTCCAAATGCTCCAGTAAATTTGAAAATTAATCACAGATGAATAGTATTTTTCTACATAGATCAGATTTGACTCAGTTTAGATATTAGACTCTCAGTGCTACCATTTTCACATCAGAATTTATTGATTTTTTTTGGTTTTTCATCGAGGTCAGAGGATATGGTCAGACAGAGAACATGTTTTATTCTAGGACATTTATGATGGATTTGTAATATACTACACTTTAATTTAGTTAAAATATGGAGTATATAGAGGGTAAAACTTAATGGAATAAAAAAAAATTTAATTACAATGCAAAATATGTATGAAAGACATGGCCCACACAGGGCTGGAAATCCCATTTCATTTTTTGGGGCGGACAGTATACAGTAACATTTTTATTGGGAGGGCATGAAAACAAATCTCTCTCTTGCTCCTTTGCAACTTGCCTTACATTGTGTTGACCTTCAGCTTGTTGAATAATGTTATGAAGTATTATTTATTCATACCTGTAACATTGTTCTGTATTAGTCCACATTCTACCTGTATACAAGTATTTCTATGCTGCTTATCCAAAACTTTAAATCCAAAACCTAGCCACTGAGCTCTTCTACGTAGGAGCCCGGTGCCTCAGAGAGGAGGACCTGCTGCGCTTGGTGAGGAGAATAATATATGAAATGAAGCTACTTTTGGTAATTTCTGATTTTGGTTTGCTTTTCAGGGCTACAGCCTCCATAAAAGGCCCAGATCTTAATGATAACTGATGCTAACAGGGCATTAACCATTTCAATATAAAAATATCTCTTTTTGAAATGTATGGATATTTTTCTGAATCTAAGGATATTGTCCTGCATTGGGTGGCAATGTTCCACCTTTATGACTACATCTAACAGACATATTTGATCTTATAGAACGTGGGGAGATAAAGACTTAATGCTTTCAGACATTGCTTGCTTCCCCTCTTTGAGCGACCGTCACTACGGATTCTAACTAGGAGCAGCAGCTCAGCCAAAACTTCCCCCCCGTCCCTCATGCGATCTCCATCAATCAGATGACTTAGCGTTAATTACTTATCTTTTATAGTCAAGGGTTCAGAATGTGTGGTTGCAGACATCCTCAAGGTGATAATACACCAAGAATCAATCTCTTATTTAATTTGTATGTCTGTCCACTTATTTTTCATCCAAACATTTTCTGAACTGCTTAATCCTCAAGGGGTCGCGCAGGGGCTGGTGCCTATCTCCAGGTGTCAACGGGCGAAAGGCGGGGTACACCCTGGACAGGTCGCCAGTCCATCGCAAGGCCCCATCTGTTTTTCAGTCAAGATAAAAAAAAGAAAAGCACAGTGGACCCCTTTTTTTAATCCAAAACTCACCTGGATTTTTTTTTCACATACAGGATATCTAAAATGGTGCTCAAGTAACTGAAATATCTTGAGTATGGGTGTATTTACGACCGAACTACACGCCCATACACGCCCCGCGAGGGCAGAGTCTACAGTGAAGATCCCGCCCCCATGCCCTTTTTTAGGAACATGCTTCGTCAGAGCTGGGGAGGAGGAGTTTGTGAATCCGCCATTAATTCCCCCATGAAAGTGTGTCACTTAGCACTGTTGCCTTGCAGCAAGAAGGTTGTGGGTTCGTATACCGGCCCAGGGTCTTTCTGCATAGAGTATGCATGTTCCCCCTGTGCATGTATGGGTGCCCTCCGGTTTCCTCCCAAAGTCCAAAAACATGACTGTTAATTGATATCACTCTAAATTGTCCTTAGGTGTGAGTGTGCGTGTATGGTTGTTTGTCCTGTCTGTCACTATGTGACCCTGTGATGGACTGGCGACCTGTCCAGGGTGTACCCCGCCTCTCACCCCTTGACAGCTGGAGATAGGCACCAGCCCTGGTGGGGCTTCTTCTGACAGCTTACAGCTGAAGAGATCTTTTAATTTCTTTCAAAGGGGTGAGTCGATAGAATTATAAAAATCCTGCCCGTTTTCTTATTTTCAATGAAAGCGCTCTTTGCAACCAACAGCAGCACAAGGCATGATTACGTCTATATGTAAAGCCACATGAAGTAGAACAGGGCATGAAACTAAAGACTAGTGTACAGCTCTCCCAGACGCAGACGTACTGACAGAAACAATTTTGGTTTATAGTCCTCTGTTGAGTTTTATGTGTTTAAAAACAATTCCCGACCAGGACAACAGGGGGTGCTAACTTCATTGCGGGTCCGCTCACCATTGCAGTACCATTTCTGGTTTATTTTCATCAGCTTCTGAACACATTCCCCATCAAGGAGCAATGGACTTTTTATTAGAAGTGCAGCTCATAGAATACTCTAGAAACGCATGGAAACAAACACAGCAGCCTGTTTTGTAGTTTTCCTATACCTCCTTGTTCTAAAAATCAGTAAAAGAAAAGATTAGAGAAATTATCCTTTCAATATAAAGCATGTAGTGGCCAAATGCTGCATTAACTACTGATTACATCGACTATAGAGCACCGTTCTGGTAAAACGATATCTGGCTGCTGTTGAACTGACCAATCAGATGCATACGCTCTCTGTTGACAGAGATAATTAGAAAAACTGCCTCTACTCCATACGTCCTTGTGTAGGTGACATAGAGACCTTATTTCGACGGATAATGGCGCGGAGTCAGTCCGTTTCGATGTACTGTATATGCAGAAGTATAAACTAGGCTTAAAAAAACTTCTAGACTTTATGCTACTGCTTCAGACACAGAAATCAAGACTAAGCGCAATACTGTCAATACATTAATTTAGTTTTAGTTTTTAAGAATTCATCACAGATGCAGTTAGTTTTCATTTTGTTTTGTTTTTATTACTATTTCATCCATCCATCCATTATCTTCAGCTTTATCCAGGGTCGGGTCGTGGGGATAGCAGCTTAGGCAGAGAGACCCAGACTTCCCTCACCCCAGCCACTTGGCCCAGCTCCTTGGGAAGAATCCTAAGGCCAGCCGAGAAACATAGTCCCTCCAGTGTGTCCTCGGTTTCTGTCTGGGTCTGTTCCTGGTGTTAATATTTCAGTTAATGAAAATGTTGTTTTTGTAACTCTTAGTTTGCGTTATTTTGTTAGTTTTGGTTAAAATTAAAAACCTTGATAACCTGACCCATCATTTTCGTACAGCCAGATGGAACTGGTTGGAGTTCAGTGGTGAGAGTAGCTGTCTGGAGGTTTGAGAGTTCTCCTCATAGCGTTTTGATGAATTCTGAGGCAAAATGCTGAATGGCAAGTTGCATATCAGTGAATTAACGTGTGAGTGTGTGGGAGTATAAATCTCTGACCTCAAGTGGTCATATGACTAAAGAAGTGCTGTTATTTAAGTCTGCTCAACCAATTTTCTTTAAACAAGCTAGCTTAAAACATAAACACAGTCATAGATCATTCAGTCTTCCCAAAGGCTATCATCCTCAGGCCATGCCCAGCTGATTTGGCAACAGGCATTGCCACAGCAGATAAGAGAGCACAAAATAGCAGTTACAGTTCACTCGCCCATCTTTTCGTTTGTTACTTCAAATGGCATTTTTCGTTTTTGAAACTCTCTCTCCTCTCGACACCAGTGGTGTTCTTTTGCAGAATGTGGCAGTGTGTAATGAGTGGAGGAGCCACATAAATGCAAAAGTGTGCTTGTCCGATGAGTCAGACTACCAGATAGTCCAATGAATGGATTCGGACTGAGCCATATTATTGGCTGAGCTTTTTAGGAAAATGTGGCAGGACCTCTTTATCATTTTTTTCACTTTCATTTTAATCTCCATTAAAGGCACAGCTATATGCTGTGTTAAAGCATTGTTAAGGCGTATCACAACATTTTTTGAGCTAGCTTGTTTTGGAAATTCAGTATTAACAGCTTTAAAACTGCAAAAAAGCTTGAAAAGAGTGCAATATTTATTAGGCTGAGACCATCTGAATCTTATTCTGCTCACTAATAACAAACTGGACCCTCCCTGTCCTTCAGTCCCAAACCTGATACAGCTCACAGAAATAAATACAGACATTGTGGTGATGAAAAAGACAGGAAGTGGTGAGGATATTGTCCCCTCATTGTTTGAAAATAATATCACAGTATCACATTTTATCACTACCATGCAGTGCTTAGGCATATAAAAAAAACAATCATTCACACAGACTCCTTCATACCTAATTAAGAGCTGTTAACACTATTTCGATCTTTTATGATTCACAGGGTGGTATTAAAAACACTGGAAGGAAAAAAAAGAATCAAATTAAGCACAAAACTTTTGCAAAATGCAGTAATGTGAAGAAAAATATCCTAAATATGATGGATTTATTATTTTTTTGTCACACCAGTTTAAAACCGGTCAAAGCTGTCAAGACACAGTTGCGTTGTTAATGAATTCGTTATGGATTCAGTCGATAAAACAATGAACCAGAAGACACCTGTGACAAGCAGCCAGTTAATCACTGCGCTCCTAAATCACTGTGTGCTTTAGAAAATCACAGACGGTAAAAATAATGAGCTTTAGTGACAACAAGGTTGATGAGCTACTCCCTGTCTTTCTGCTTCTGCAGAAGCAAAGTGGATGGTTTTTTACCCTGTCAGAATCACAGCTAGCAGATGAGAAAACACCAACACGACGCTGCCTGATTTTTAGAAACACTTTTCTCTGTTACCCTCCTACTTTTCCCTTTATTTTTATTTCAACCTTCATAGTTTTTTCCCCCGTTTTATTATGTCATTGTTCTGGGTTAACAGTGTTAGTCTGATGCAGTTAAGTCAAGTTTCTACACCTGGTATTTGGACAACTTGCTGTATATGTTCCACATACTGGCTGGATATGGCACGCTAAAGTCTGATTTGTAAGACCAGATAAGGTTAATGTAGGTTAATAAAATTCTCTCAATCTGCTATTTGATGCTATTCAGTGTCGTGTCACTTTTAATTATGATTCTCGGCTCTGTTTTCTCTTTTTTTCCTCCCTGCTTCCATATTTTCCGATTGCTATGCCCTCGTTTTACTCGTTCCCCTCCACCGTCCGCTCCCATCTCACTTCATAGTGCTCATCCTTTCCTTTATGGTCTCAACCGTCGTCCTTTCATGCCCTGCCTCTTTCTGCTCTCATTAAGCTTGCTCAGCAGTAACTGGAACTGACAACTCTAAAGACTCCTGACAAAAGCCAGCTACAGGGTCATGACAAGAGAGAAAGACACGAAGACGGCGAAAGGACAGGAATAGTGAAGACTTCTTGTCCATGTGCTGCAGTTTAGACTTCTTATCGTGATCAACTTAAACTTCCTAATTAAGACATATTCGAATTTTAATAATAATTCTAATGTACACCACCTTTTCTGGCTTCTGACCCTACTAAAATAAAGCCAGTACAGTCTGTATTTCTAGATTTGCCTCATTTGGTTTTTCTCTTAACTTTATAGAAGCCCCAAGAATATCTTGTGAGAAGATAGAAAATCCATTTCTGTCCTGTAATTTGTCTTACAGTTTATCAGCGTTGCGGTGTGACTCCTAATCTATATCTGCTGCATTAATGCTCTTGGAACGACACCAAAGCCTTAATGTATTCAAAGCTTTTCTGTGGTTTTCTCTCTGGATATGCAAAGGTCAAACGAACAAACTGAATTCTATCTTTACAACGATCTTTGTGTGTGTAAAGTGAGATATAACGGGGGAATATAGGCATCGGTGTGGGAGTCGTAATGCAAACACCAGCATCTGCTTCGGTGGGAAGATCATATGTTTGGTGAAATGTACTGTGTGGTTTTTTCTGCTGGTTGGCATTAAGGCCTGGCTTGTGTGTTTGAATCTTAAAAACAAGGGACATTTTTTCAAGCAACAACTTGAAGTGAGATATAGACTGGGGTTTTTATGGTTGACAAAAGCAAATCGTCATTAGCGGATTAGTTTAAATCTATAAGTTAAACTAAAACAGCTGCTAAGGCACAACTAAACATTTGTCTCCAGAAGAACAAACCAGCTACTGTTAGCGTGTTTCTTTATGTGATGAAGCAACTCTGAGAGGTTACTATGAGCCCCTAAGATTAAGGTTCGTGTTTAGAACGTAAAACCCTGTTGTATATACCTTTGAGACTCTTACTATGAAGTAAGAAAAAAGTACTATCAGAGTTGCCATGTTGTATTTACAGGATCAGCTAACAGACTTGTTGCCAAGTTGCCCAACAATACTCTGGCTGCATCCAAATGCCTCTACTACGCTTCCGACGTAGCAGGCGAAATGGAGTACGCGGGCAATGTGGTAGATACGAAATTCCCAATATGTTTGGAGTAGTAAGCACAAAGTTCCCAGATGTGTAGTACCATCACAGTAAGCAGCTGGTGGATGCTACACTATCCCACAATCCAGCGATGGGATTTACTTCAACGGTCGAGTAGTAGTTGCTACGTAGCATGTAGTAAATACTAAGGATTCGGATGCAAGGTCTTACTTTGAAAAAGCCTCCACCAGGGTCAGACTGGCCATCAGGAGATTCAGCAGTTTTCCTGAACGGCCGGTCTATTCGAGGCCGGGTGGCTGGAAGGTTTATTTTTTTAGTTTTTTTTAGTACTCCAAAAGCATCCCCGGTTGAGTCACTCTAATGATGCTGTTGTATCTCTGTGCTCTTGCATGACAAAACACATGAGTGAGGCATCTTCCTTTATACAAGATCTTTGTTGGCAGTAGGCTCCAATTGCAGCACACCTTTTAGTTTTTAATGGGTTTCTTTCCAAAACAATATATTACCTGTTTGGTTTGCCAAACTAATTTTGTGAGACTCAAAGCTGTGCCTTTGACTGAGAAAACGGAACAATCTGCTTCTAAGCCTATACTGGTGTTGTCTAGTGATTTAGCACTAGAATTGTAGAGATTTGGTCGCTTTATATCCATTCTTCAGATGGTCGGTTTTCCCTGCAAGGTGAAACTTAGCAAGGACTATGTACAAACAATGGAACATACGTGAAGACTTAAAACAATATTTTCTAAGAATCTACACAGCTTTGCAATGTAGGCATGAGGATATACTTCTGAAAAGCCCATTCCACTGTGTGGTAAAGTGTATTATTAGTATAAGAGAAGAGAAGTGCTACCTTATTGCATTGCCTTTTATTTTATTTTTTCTGAGTCTATTTAAAACCATGTATTCCTACATTTTATACAAAAAAAATGGAGTATTTCTGCCATTTTTCCTTTTTTTTTATTGTATTGATTTGGAAAGAGTTGGTGTAAAGTCTAAATTATCGGCTTGTGTAGACATCCTGGTTTAGAAAACCCAAAAGCCATCTACTGTAGAAACTATTTACGATGGTTGAAGAAATATTCATGAATAAATATTTATACAGTCATATTTTTGTACATTAGTTATTGCTCAGTAAGCAGTGACTGTAAACTGGTTTTATGTCTCCTGACTCAACAGGAACAGAAATACCACTTCTCTTCTGTGGCCAAACACTTCATCTGCAAGTTTATCATGCAAATGCACTGGAGGATTACTGCTACACACTTATATTAATACTGTCAAATGTTAAAGTTTAATCTGTATGAAGGCAGGTATAACCAGTGGTTCTTTTTCTGGCTCACCCCTGTTTGGAGAAAGAAGTAGCACTACTTATACAACATTATCATAAATTAGGTTTTGACTTTCATTAAAAAGGATTATGTTTGCAGCAGCTGTCATAATCTTTCTTTTCTTGCCACACATGTTGACAGATTGGAACATTTTTATTTTTTTACATTGATGTGTACATAAACAATTGAGCGCAGTTTGTGAAACATTTATAGGTTATGTGTTGCATTTGATGCTGCTTGTTTTGATGTGTGTGTGTGGGCATGGTATTACTATCTTCGTGGGGACCAAAAATTGGAAGTTTACTATTCTCGTGGGGACCGACAGCCCTAGTGGGGACCAAAATCCCAGTCCCCACAAGTTTGAAGGCATTTCTCAGGCTCAGAATGTGGTTTTAGTGTCAGGGTTACAATTAGGCTATGGTTAGAGTAAGGGTCAGGGTTAAGGCATTCATTTTCGATGGTTAGGGTTAGGGTAAGGGGCTAGGGAAAGCATTGTGTCAATGAGATGTCCCCACAAGACATGAAAACCCAAAGTATGTGTGTGTGTGTTTATTGGGATGAAGGGTGTGCATGGCTAATGGTGCATTCACACTGCACATTTGGTCTGCGTCAGGCAACGCATTCAACTGATTAAGTTTGACCCGCGCCTAATTTTACGACCTCCTCGGCCGCATCGGAGCTTAAATCTACCAGGACACCAACTACAGGTTTTCTGTTCCTCTTTAGGAGCGCCAGTTCATTTGACTTCGGTAAGTGTTATTTCAGATTTTTTAAATCTGCGTTTGTTGAAAATGTTTTCACTGGACCTGCGCTTCATTCAAGATACATGTATAGTGACATAACTACAGTGAGACGCTCTCATTGGTTGCCGCACTGCGTTTACTGTGTTGGGTCCGTTGAACGTTAAACTAGCGAAACTTCTGCGATACTGCGTTGCCGTACGTAACGCAAGTGCAGTTGACAGAGCCAACGTAAACAAAGCACCACAGAGACTTTGACGGACCTCTGACGTACTCTACCATAGACTTTACATGTAATCTTGCCGCAACTGGCGCTGATGCATGGGCTTGGTCTGAATGCAGCATAAGAGGCTAAGACAAGCCCTGCATCCAAATTCTATAGTACGAACTACATACTACTATTAGCTACTTTTTGCCCGTTGATCCAGTAAGTACTGCGTTGCAAACAAGTGTTTAGTAGGCATGAAGTCGGACGTACTGCTCCACCGCTGTACTGAGATATTTACGTTTGTTACGTCACCTGTGGTCCCGTCCTCGGCATTGCCGACTTCACTCTTCTCCTACGATTTTGGGGCTTCCGTTGCATTGTGGGATAGCGTAGCATACATCGGATTTCACTGTGGTGGTAGTACACATCCGGGAACTTTATGCCTACTTGGACAATCCATACTAGAGATTCGGATGTACTACATCGTTCGTTTACTTATTTTCACCTACTAATAGTAGGCATAGTAGGGGTATTCGGATGCAGCCAAAGTAGCATGTCACCACCTTGCTTCCTTTTTCCATATTTAACCTCTTAAGCTTGAGGCTATTTTTTCCAAATTTGCCATACCTACACTCTGGAAGGCTTTTTACAGCTTGTAAAAGGTCTAAAATCAAAATTATCGAGAAAATCCTTGTGGGCATGAATAATTGAGGTTGAAATACAGAAAATATGAATATGAATTCCGCCTGAAAAAAAAAACAAAATACATCAGCACCTTTTTTAATTGTAAAGAAGCAAATAAACAATAAATAGTAATTAGTTACTCTTACTGAGTTTAGACCAACTGTTAATTTCTGTAATAACAAATAATTGAAACTTGAAATTTAAACGTTACTCTAGGAGGTGTGCCATAAAATGTGGGCACTGAAGGTTCAGTGCTCTGTACATAGTGGTCCCAAGTGGTTAAACAATTAAAAGCTGAATTAATCTAAAAAATAGCTAATGCTGTCCTGCTGTTGGAGTCACTTGAAGCATAAAACAGGCTGAGTTGAATAAATCAGTGCAGAGTGTTTGTGTATTGTAAAATGAGACAAAAATTCTTTACTATCAACTCACTACTTTATCTGCATGAACTCTATTGGACTGATGTCTCTATGCTATGTATGTTGTGAATTTAAGGTGAAATACTTAGTCCGTTGAATTTTTCAAAATGTCCAACAGGTAAATCTGTGGCAACCTGTAGACCACATTACATAAGTATAATATGTATTTTATTATGGTTATTCTGGAGTGTTATTCATTTAAAGCTGTGTTCCTTTGAATGATATTGAAATTCAGCACATAATGGTGTGGATACTTTTTTCTTTTTGTCAATAAAACTGTCAACTTTGCAAACATGTATTGATGAGCTTTGATATTTAGATCTCTCTTCATATAAATAAATAAAAGCCACCATTTTGAACAACATTCACCCTAATTCAATAATTAGGAAGAAGCCATAAAAATGAACCTAGGAGAGATCAGTATTATTATTGTATTAAGAACAGCAACAAACCTGGTTTGTACTTTTTAAAACAAGCCTATTGAGCACACCTGAAAAGATAATACATTTTGTAGATGTAGATATCACACGTTTTACATGAGATTTTAAAATATGTAAGATTTTTGTTTAGTCTCAATTTAAGACAATGCTTTGTTCTTTTAAGCTCTGCCTGAGAATCGGTAGTGCTGGTACCAACAAGACTCAACATGCCTGGTTAGAAAATAAAACATTTTAGCCTTACAGAAAACTCATTGGTCGCTATATTCATCTTCTTCTTGCACAATAAAGCCACTTATCTTCCTGCTATAGTGCCCCCTGGAGGACGTTATCCAGTAAAAATCTATAAATCCACTGCACTGTTTTATAGGACAGAGGGTCCAAAGGTTATGTAAAAAGTAGCAGCTTATAGTCTGGAATGCACAGTATGCTGTATGTGCTTTAGAAAATAATTGTTCGATGTACCTAGTTATTTGCTGCAGTTATTTGCCACCCCTTTGTGTATTTCTTAAAGGAATCTTAAACTTGCAGTCATTTTACTTTAATAGAATTCAGAACTGAATTTACACAAAGTAGGTAGGTAGGTAAGTAGGTAGGTAAGTAAGTAAGTCGGTCGGTCGGTAGGTAGGCAATTTGCGCCTATTGTGTTATGCTGAATTCATTTGATCAGGAATAACAGAAAGTTCATCAAAAGTACAGAGTGCATATAAGCAAACACAATTGTGTGCCTCTACACGGCCTACTGTAATTAGGCTTTAGGTGAGGAGACAGAAAAGAACCCATCAATTCTTACAATGTGCTCATCAGCCTTCTGCTGTCTCGACATAAAGCTTTCAGCTATTCAATCATCAACACATAAGCAAAAACTAAGGATACACATGCTGTCTTTGGCAAAACTGCTCTAAATACGCACTTAGATTATTGAAAAAAACTAATTCTGCGTTTAATACTGCATGTCAGAAACAAATAGAAGCATATTTTAGCTATGTTTACAAGTTAATTATAACAACACAAGTGTTAAAACAAGAGTATATCAATTTACCTGCCATGCGCTTTTTCACTCAGCATCACATCCAATTAGAGAAGTAATTTTCAGCTTGTAATCTGGGATTTGCACATAGACTTTTTAAGGATGTATCGACTCTCCTCCAAGCGTACTTAGTTCAGTCATGCTATTAAATTTGCCGAGTGGAACTAACTGGAAGGGTCTCTGTAGGTCAGAGTGAGTCTAATCTGAAGCCATTTCCACAAGAGGAAGGACACTGGGAGACAGGAAGCAATTGAAATCAGTTCTGACCAGCTTGTCCCTTTAAATGCTGTTCCAGGAAATCTCCAGATGTGTTGCTCTTGACAGGCTTTAATTTAATGTCAAAATATCCACCTGGACAAATGCCTCTTAAGGAATTCTAAATATAATGGCTGTCTTTAAAATCTGTTGTTAAGCATTAAGCTGTTGGGGACTTTAGGGGGAACTTCAAGTGTTGAACACAATGGAAGTATCCATGTTTAGTTCTTGCTTGAGGAAATATGAAGAGCTAAAGCACAATATATATGCATTTGTAGTGTTGATGTTAAAGGGATTACAACTGAACTTTGAGTTTCAGCAGAAGGTTAAGGAATCTACCTTTGGTCACTTCGCAGCGGTTTGCTACCTTCATTCTAGGTACGTTTCATGAGTCTCAAAATCTCGACCTGATCATGTATGATTATTTTATGCGGTTAGGATTTTTACTATTTATTCTGTGATTTGGCCAACATGTTATAACAAGGCAGAGATTCAAGGAGAAGCTACCTTGGAAGAGCACAAGAAGACCAGGGCAAAGCAGTGCGGTGACCATCCATCCATCCATTTTCTGAACCACTTAGTCCTCCAGGGGTCGTGGCGGGGGGCAGGTGCCTATCTCCAGCTGTCAATGGGCGAGAAGCGGGGTACACCCTGGACAGGTCGCCAGTCCATCACAGGCCACATAGAGACAGAGAACGAACAACCATGCACGCACACACCCACACCTAAGGACAATTTAGAGTGACCAATTAACCTAACAGTCATGTTTTTGGACTGTGGGAGGAAGCCAGAGTACCCGGAGGGAACCCACGCATGCACGAGGAGAACATGCAAACTCCATGCAGAAAGGCATGAACCCACAACCTTCTTTCTGCAAGGCAACAGTGTTAACCACTGCGCCACCGTGCAGCCCCGACTTCTAACTGAATGTACATTTATGCTGATGATAGACAAATATTTTCTGTGGGCCACGTAAATACATCTGTTGTTAAACTTCATTGATTGTTTGACAAAAAAAAGCAAAAAGCAACAGTTACTTCATTTTATACAGAGAGGCTTCTATCCAAGCTTTTGCTAATCTTTCCACTAGCTCCACTAATCTCGCCACAAAAATGTCCATATTAATAGTGTCATTCAAAGTTTTAAAAATAGAAATCCATAATTTTCTTTTGAATATCAATAGAATATTGTAAGGTTAAATATTGCACTATATTGGCATATCGATATTTTTTACATCCCTTGTGCAATCCTTACAGAAGAAAGTATGTAGTCTACTGCATTGATGTTGCTGCTTGTTTTCATACCACCAAATACAGAATTGTATTCAGAATGCCATGTTCTTTGAGAATTTGACCCTTATTGTCCTAATAATTTACAGTAACCTATCACCTCAATTTAATTTTAATGGGTCAGAAAGGTAAGAAACTGCAAAATTTTTATGTGTTTCACAGTTATATTATATCACACGCTCTCTACAATTATATCCACACATTTTGTTTATTTTGGTATCTGAAATTTATTTTTCAGTGGCATGGTGAAATACAAAAAGCCATAAAAATAGTAAACATTCATATAATATACGTTTTTATATTAGTAATTCATTTTACATATATTTTTACATTCTTTTTGGGGAAAAATGCCCCAAAAAATGTGAAGAGCCACTTTGGGAGTCAGTAGAGTTGGTTTATTTTAGAAAGCCGATCCGTATAAGAACCGGCTCTCCTGTCACCCGTAAGCTGTATATATTTCAACAAGGTTAACCATATGATTTCTTTTTTCTTTTTTGGGGGGGGGATTACCCTTGTACTTTGGTATGTATCAGGCTAAAACTAAGAATATTACATTTACAACAGCATTAACCTATTGTTTGTGCAATATTTTTGGATGTTTCACATTGCATTAGCTGAAAAATAACTACAAATTAACACCAAGATACATTTTACCATATAGGTGACATTTCACACATGTACAGTATGTATGAATATTTTAGTGGGGTTAAAGAATCGTTTTGCAGATCAGTCCGTGCCTCCTTTGCCACAGTATCAGGGTCATAATTCACTGTTAGAGGGACGCATATCATTATATTCAAACAGCAGCTCTGTAAAGCTCAGCTATTCTTCAGATGTGTGCGTTTGTGCTTTACATCAAAGCCACAGAAGACTATTAATAGGACCGCTAATGGACTCTAATGGTAAAAAGTCGCATCAGCACTCAGGTTTTTGACGGTGTGGTGAATTTATAATGGAAGGAAGTGATAACAAAACTTAAGTACTTTCTAACTCTACTTTAATTGTGGTTGCAATATAAAGTTTTATTTTAACATGGGGAATAACAACACTGTGATTCACGATATGACTCAGGTGGGTGCTAAACTGACACGCTGGAAATCCTAATGTGGTGGGCTTCTGCTTTACCAGCTCAGCTTATCTTACACTGACTCATCTAAATGCAGAAGAGTCTTTATGACCAGAGACAGCTGCAGTTGAGAAACTTTTCAGATCATCATCGTAACGACTGGGTTTTCTTCCTCACCCCTCATCCATAGGCAACGCCATCCAGGCCTTTGGGAATGGAACAGACATCGGGATGTGGCCGCCAATATCCCCCGTCCAGACCACCACCTCCATCACAACGCCCTACCAAAGAAACCGTGACCGCAGTCCAAATACCCTAGACAACAACATCAATGCTGACTCCAGCCTCTACCACTTCTGTGGCAACTTACAGGTGAGACAAACAGGTTGGAGTGTGGGAAAAACAACCTGTAACCAAACTCTGATTCTTTGAGGTCCACATTTGATTTGGTAAATGTGGTCAACTTTTTGTACAAAAAAACCCCCAAAAACCAAAAAACAATTTACCTGTGGCTCAATCCCACTCGGCTCCACCGCCCGAACACAAACAACCAATAGAATTATGGTACATAAACGATGCGCCTGGGCCACTTGCAAAAGCAAAACATGGTATCCCAAGAGGATAAGTAATGGAGTTTATTTTGTCCCGCTTCTAAAACTGAAACAAAGCATGGACAAGTGTCTCTGTTGGATGAAGCTTTGTGGCAGACCACACAGTGAACTCAACTTGACAGCTATATACAAGACAATGGTTTTATATTGTGTTAGCAATCCGTTCACACAAGTTAATATCAATCACAAAAGGTTTAGCGGTGATAAGGAGAAAACAAAAATCCTTTATCGTACCTAAAAGGGGAAATTCAGCTATAGCAGCAGCTAAGTGGGAGATGACAAAAAAAGAGTAGGATCACACAGAGCAATATCAAACAGAATTCAGAATAATATATGTACATTAAGAACACAATTACAAAAAAATCAAAGAATTGTGCAGTTCAGCCGAAGAAAACGATTTTAAAACAGTAAAATCACAGAATGTGCATGTGTAGTTGTGCATTAAAAGGTAAAAAAGTAAACGGGTCATTTACAAGAAGTTAACAGAATACAAACTGAGGAAAAAAACACGTGTTCAATTAACAGCATGAAAATTTTTAATTTCCTAAGTCAAACAGTGCAAATTACAGAATATCTATCTATCTATCTATCTATCTATCTATCTATCTATCTATCTATCTATCTATCTATCTATCTATCTATCTATCTATCTATCTATCTATCTATCTATCTATCTATCTATCTATCTATCTATCTATCTATCTATCCTTCAGTAGACAATCCAGTTTGTCTTTTTATTATCTTCTTACACTGCTTTGACTTTAATTTACATATATACCATATCAGACTCTGTTGTTTTTATCCTTTGGTTAAACTTTTACATAACACATGACATTACTGGTGTTATTTAGCCACTTTGCTCTGAATGATCAAAAGGTGGATTCATCTGTTTTCCTTATTTTACTAACTTTTTGAATTCTTTTAAAAAAAATCATGAATGGATTTCCTTAAAAAAACATCAGTTCTGTTTGGTTTATGAAAAAATTCATTGTGCAACCATAGACTGAGCAGGTGGACTCATTTATAGTGACTCGCCTGCACGCACAAACATAAACCAGGGCTCTCAGTGACACGCGCAACACTGTCCGTACTGATAATGAGCTTTGGTGGTGCAGTGATGCGTTAGTGCTGTCAGGACTGCTCTGATAGCATGCCAACTACAAGTTAGAGAGCGCTGCTGTGTTTGAATGCTTCTTCAGGGTGTGTGTGTGTGCGTGTGTGTGTGTGTGTGTGTGTTTTGGTTGTTTTTTTTCTCCGTACATAGGCGAACATCAAGAAAAACTATGCTGTCAGAGCTGACGGACTCTAGGGAAAGACGTGTCAGAAGGAGTTCTGTTGATCTCTCCTCCTTTCACAGTCCCACCAACACCACACACACACACACACACACACACACATACACACATACGTACGGCATTAACTAATTAGAGAATCTAAAAGCCAACAAGTGCCAGCCAGTTTCCCAAGGTGTGCTTACTTTCTGCATTTTGAGACCCAAAAATATATTTCTATATAGGACTGAAGCTAAGAGATTTTTAAACGATGAGTCCACTAAAGAGCTTATTCTGCCAACTCAAACTCATAAATATCAGTTTTAAAAAACATAAAAAACAACTGGGAGAAGAGAAGCACCCCTTTAAGATGGAAAACAGGTTATCGACATCATTCCTGGTTAGGAATTTCAAATTAACCAGATTTTTTTTGTGGTCACCAAACTGACAACTGTGTAGATCCAGCTTAATATAAAGTCTCCATTGTTAGTTTGTATATTTTTTGTATTGTTGAAGTGCTAAAAAGCCCCCCCCCCCCCCATTATTTCAATGTGGTTTCATGAACAATGCATTTTATTTTGAGTTAACAGGAAGTATTCCAGATAAATATGTGTACCTCATGCTAATGTGACTTTTCAGAGTCAGAATTAAGCAGATCTGGAGCATACAAATATGATGCATGTGTTGTATATGTATTTTCATCCACTGACCTTTAAAACTTTGTTTTCCACTGAGCAGGGCGGTTGTGTATTATAAGATATTTTGAATACAGGGAAACTTATTATTTACCAGAACATCTCATTTTTAGGACTTATTCTTAAACAAAGTTGTGGTTTGTTGAATTCAGTCTTATACTCACGTGGATTGAAATAATTATATAAAATCTTGGCTATAGGACATTTTATTATCTTAGATAATAATTATAAAAAGTACAGATAAAAAGCAGAGTTCAAATAAATGTTGTATAACTCCCCCATTATCCTGCATAAAAAACTAAAACAGATTAACAGTCATCACTTGAGAATTTTATAAATATCGTATAAATATTCAGTTACTAAAACCCAAATTTAAAATGATGAAATCACCACAAAATTTAAGAGACCAAGCCAAATTACAGATCTACTGCAAATATTTAACACTGAAGAACTTCACAAATAACAGAAAAAAAACAGTACCTATGTGTAATTAACAATTTATTGTTTATGGCTTTTATTGTTGTTAATCCTGTTTTTCGGTTTTTCATGAATATTCTTTCATATTGAGATGGTAAATAAGGAAATCATTATTGCCTGTTTCATTTTTGTTTTGTTGGCTCTTTGCTCCTCATTCAGATTTTCCTCTCACATCGTATTTGAGTTTGTAACTTTAATTCCAGTGCAATTTAGTTTTCTGCAATATATATATGTGTGTGTGTATGTATATAATGTGTTCTGTTGTGGAATTAATGATTTTTGGGAAAATAAAAGGTCTAAATTAGTGTTTGCTAAACAATTTTTTCAAATTGGTAAAGTACCATTGTGAGAATATTCTGATATTTTTAGGCCTGATTAAATGGCCCCTGATCCAGTAATAAGGTTGGTTGTGTTTTGTTTAAGGAGGTCAGGCTTATGCTCATGTACATTGAGGCAAAACATTTATTTCGTAGCCACCGAATGTGCAATTTTTCCCAGTTAAAAGGATGAGGTCTGTAATTTTCATCATAGCTGTAACAGAACGACAATGTAATCACATCAGATGATTTCTAACAAATGTATTTGTATATTGGTGCAGAAAATAAGTAATTGGTCGATGACAAAAGTTTGCCTCAGTACTTTTTAATGTAACCTTGGCTAGCAATGATAAGGTCAAATGTTTCCTTTAGGTTTTCACCGGGTTTGCACAAACTGTAGTTGGTATTTTGGTCCATTTTTCCAGGTAGATCTTTTCTAGAGCTGTGATGTTTTGGGGCTGTTGCTGGGTAAAACAGTGTTTTAACTCCTTCCACAGATTCTCTATTGGATTGAGGTCTGGAGACTGGCTAAGGCACTCCAGATTCATGAAATGCTTTTCACGTAGCCACTTCTTTGTTTCCCGGGCTGGTAGGTGTTTGGGATCATTGCCACAATGGAAAATCTGGTTATGTTTAATCCTAAATGCTCTCACTAATGGAAGGAAGAATTTTTTCCAAAATCTCACAAAACATTGCCCCATTCATCCTTTCCTCAATGCTGATCAGTCGTCCTGTTTCCTTTGCAGAATAGCAGCCTCAAAGTATATTGTTTTAGCATCTATTTCAATGAGTATAATGTTTTCAAATCCTGGTCTGTGTCATGCAGATGGACTCTGGCACACCTTGGATCGCCCCAGACATGTGCTGGGTTAAGCAGGGGGACCTTTCAAGCGCTTAATGATGCATGACGAATTGGTGTGTTACTATCAATCAGTCAATCAATCAATCAAACTTTATTTATAAAGAGCTTTTCAAACAGAGTTTCTCAAAGTGCTTTACAGATTTAAAATGACCCCAAAATCCCCCAACCCCCCATACAAAAACCAAAAATAAAATCATCATCGCAACTACACCTCCCTCCCAACCCAACCCATCAGCCATACAAAATTCAAATTCAAAAGGATTTTCTGTAGCGGTCTGTGTTGCAGCGAAACTGAAGAAGTCTCAGACTGTAGATACTCTGTTGCTGTAGGATAGGCTTATGAAGAGGATGCTCAGGGTTGTCCATAATCTTTTTAATTTTATGAAGAATCCTTCTTTGCATCATTATCTCCAGTTGTTCCACAGGTGACCCCAGAGCAGAACCAGCCTTCTTTATCAGGTGGTTGAGCCGTTTTAAGTCCCTGGCTCTGATGCTGCTACCCCAATAGATGATGGACGAAGAGATGACACTCTCCACCACAGACTTGTAGAAGATTTGCAGCATCTTCCTGCAAACCTTGAAGGACCTCAGCTTTCTCAAAAAGTACAGTCTGATCTGTCCCTTTTTGTAGACTGCTTCACTGTTGATTCTCCAGTCCAGTCTGTTGTCTAAGTGAACTCCGAGGTATCTGTACTCCTCAACCACTTCCACTTCTTCTCCCTTGATAGAGACAGTCTTTGACGTATCCCTGTTTCTTCTGAAATCTACAATCATCTCCTTTGTTTTAGTCACATTCAAGGTAAGATCATTGTTTCCACACCATGCCACAAAGTGGTCCAACAACTCTCTGTATTGAGCTTCTTCTCCATCTCTGATAGACCTGATAATTCTAAAGTCGTCTGAGTATTTCTGCAGATGACATGTCTCTGTCTTATACTGGAAGTCTGAGGTGTACAGAGTGAAACGGAATGGTGGGAGTACAGTCCCTTGTGGTGCTCCTGTGCACCTGACCAGCTGGTTTGATACACAATCCTTCAGTCTCACAAATTGTGGTCTGTTTGTCAAATAGTCATTGATCCAGGTGATTGTTGAGGCCTTCACCTGTGTCTTCAGGAGTTCCTGACAAAGCAAATCAGGCTTAATTTTGTTAAATGCACTTGAGAAATCATAGCACATGATTCTAACAGTGCTGCCGTCTTTGTCCAGATGACAGTGAGTTGGTTGAAGCAGGTTGATGATGGCATCTTCAACGCCAACTCCATGGCGATAAGCAAACTGCAGGGGGTCCTGATAGGTTTTAGTTTGCTTAGTCAGGTGGGGCAACAGGAGTCTCTCCAGGACCTTCATGATGTTGGATGTCAGGGCAACAGGTCTATATTCATTGATGACTGATGGGTGAGTTTTCTTTGGAACTGGAACAAGGCAGGACGTCTTTCACAACACTGGAACCACACACATAAATACACAATGAATAAACACACACACACACTAATATACTAATATTAACCGTTGTTACTGTGGTCCCAGCTTTCTTCCAGTCATTGACCATTTCCCTTTGTGTAATTCTGGACTCTTTCCTCACTATTCTCAAGATCATGCATGCCCCACAAGTAGATATGCAGCATGGAGCACCAGGTAAAGGGACAGTCAGTGATGTTATTATGTATTTACTCCATTTCCTAATTATTGCTCCAACAGTTAACCTTTTCTCACCTAGCTGCTTGTCTGTCGTAGATGTGCTCATCCCAGTTTTGTGCAGGTGTTCAATCTTGTCCCTCCTGTCCTTAGACAGCTCTCTGGTCTTGGCAGGTGGAGGCTGGAGTCTGACTGTTTTAAGGTGTGGACAAGTGACAAGAGTTCAAATAGGTGCCATTAATACAGTTAACAAATGTAAGATAAATAAGCTCTTAAAGAAGAAGTAACAGGTCTTATTTTCAGCACCATTATACAAATAAATTCTTTCAATATCATACAATGTGATTTCCTGGATTTATTATTTCTACATTCTGTCTCTTACAGTTAAAGTGTACCTATGATGAAAATGACAAACCTCTCTCATCTTTTTAAGTGGAACAACTTGCAAAAATCGATGTCTGACAAAAAAATTTGCCCCACTATACTTAAAGAAAATAAATAAAGAAAATGTCACCAATCAGAGTCTTAACACCATACTTCACTAGATACAGGTTATCCGGGAGCTCTTGTGCCTTGAAACCAATGTGATCTTGCAGCCACACAGCTAAAATATTAGATATTGATATCAAGTCTGGCCTTTATGCATCCCATTAAGTGTGCTTCACGTGTATTTGTTTTTAAGGGCAAATTTAATTTGTTCTGCTTTAAATTCAATCGGAAGACTAACCTTAAACCAAAGCCGATGTCTTCACAGCAGTGCTGTTTCTTCCAGGCCAATTATTTTCCTTTGCTAATTTCTTGCAGCCAAGCTCAAACTAGTTTCCTCTGTGCAGTTTTTGTTGATGATTCATTAGGCAAATGATGCCTCATTTTATTTTACATATTTTGTTTCACACCAATAAAAAACCCGACAGGTTTGAACACATTTAAAAGCAACCAAACAATCGGTCATTAAATGTGCAAAACTACACACCATGCTTTTTTGCAAATATAATGGTACAACCTCCTTTTTTAATTCTGCTGGTCGACTTATCTGCTAAATTTATATCTGTTTTTTCTGTATTGTTTACATGTACAATACACATGAAATCTAGAAACGTAGCACTGGTTCTTGCTTTTTATCATTCCTAATCACAAAAGCTTTTTGGTCAGCTGTGTTACATCAACAGCTACCTCAGCAATTTGATCTTGTTATTCATTACGGTGTTTATGCAAAATAATAAGCTATTCTTTTTTTTTCCCCTTCAGCTTGGAGATTCAGTGTGAGCTAGCCATACAAAGTTGCTGAAACGATATAAAAAGTAATGAAATTATTATGACAAAAGTTGGGAAGAACATGCATGCCTCCCAAATATTTTATTGATTCTCTTGATTATCCATTCAGAACAGGAAGACTCATCTACATGAAAAGTTTAATTAAGATACCAAATAGATTACAAAATTAACTTGGGAAGAGGTTGCCAAATATCTTGAGACAGCAATTAATTAACCTAATTGGTCGCTTAAGTTCTTACCAATTGTTTAAGTAAGTTATTGTACCCTCAAAATGTTCTTTTATGGGGAAAACAGGAAGTGAGTGAGGAGGAAAAATATTTAAAGTTGTACAAGTTATTCTCCACATACCACAACTCCTGCTCCATGTTCTGCTTCCATTCCCACAACCAACCATCTAAAGGAATTACTTCTTTGTCTGACGATTGCTCGCTCCATGATTTCCTTCCAGGCTTAGAACAGATGCAAGATACAGTGTGACCTTTGATGTAATGAAGCGGAGGAAACGGTGGTAGATGGTATGCCGTGATTCAAGTATAAGGAATGCTTTTCATTCCCTCCCAGAAAGCAATTAAAGTTCCACATTTGTAATAACAAACAGTCCCATTTTTCATCTAAAGCTTGGAATAACACAGTTAGATCAGAGCACTGGGAAAATATAAGAAAGCAACATTTTTTCCACGTGAAGAAATTCTGCAGGTGCTTTTGATAGTAGATCTGGAACATTACGCTTGAGTATTGTACTGAATATTATATTATATAGGCCAAGAAGCCAAAGTTGATTTTAGTGACTGTAACTGACCAAAAAAAGCCCCCGAAAATCCATGTGGCCATTAAAAACTGCACAGTTTGAATTGCAATTATGTGAGGTTAAATGGAACACCAAAATAATCATGATTAAATAAATATAACATAATAAAATAAATATTTACATGAATATATAGTAGAAAAATATATAATGGACCGAGAAAACTCATAGAAAATAAATGCATATACGATTCTAAGCACATTAGTATGCAATATTTTTCATTTCGTTTTAAAATATGCTTAGAGTAACTTTGTTTGAAAAGCGCTTTATAAAAAAAGTTTGATTGATAAAATGTTTTTAAACAATAACACTTAAAAGATATATAAAATAAACATTACAGAAAGTATAGCAGTGGAATTTGCTATAATATGTGGACAGTTTGGAATTAAAGACAAATAAAGGAACTACAGGTGACGTTATTTTGTTGGGTTAGAGAACGGTTATAAAACGGCTGGACTCACTGACAGCTGAAATCAATTACGTGGGGCTCTGCAGCCACGCCCCTCATGCACATTCACAACGTAAAATGAGCAGCAGCACTGAAAAAATATTGGCATTAAAAAAAAGATTGGCATTGAAAAATATATGAAAGTGTGAAAACTTGATTGTGAGTAAATTGTTTTAATGCAAATATTTTGAGTTTCATTGAATTTTTTTCATTGAATTTTTGTTTTAATTTCAAAACAGACATTTTCACATTTATTTCAGATTCAAAATTAAGATTTTCAGTTACAATTGTATTTTTCAATGCCAATTTTTATCTTCACTGCCAATATGTCTTTTTAATTTCATTATAAGCTGATATCATTCTGACCCCATAGAGAGACAGATGGCTCCTGACACCAGCTAATGAGCATTTTTGTGGACCATTATGTTCACACACAACAAATCTTGGTGTGAAGTTGCCAAAAAAAATGTTGTATTTATTGTGAGTATTATTTTGTAATTTCAGTGACGCTGTTATATTTCTATTTCTATTTGTGGGTCGTGGTTGTGAGGTTCTCAGTTTGCATTCTTTGGTTTCTTTTATCATTGTTTTTCTTCCCTCTCTCTGCTATCCTGTCGGTGGAGAAACAGACTAGCATGTTATCTTGTTCTTTCTTTCTTTTTTCCCCTTCTTCTCTTACATATTCAATTCCCCCTTTCTCTCTGGACTCTTTATCCTACCTCTCTTCATCTATTTTCCTTTTCCCCTTTCATTTCCATCTCTGTTTCCATAATATATTAAAAAAAAATCCACAGCAATTTCTAAAGGACTCATTTTTGCATCCCGTAAATGGATGGTATCTGTGGTAGTGCGGGTCCACTGCTGTCAGAGGGGTATGCAACTCATTCTTGTCCGGATACAGAAAGTGATTTGATGCAGGTCTTATTCACACTCAAGATCTGGCAGATGGTAGCTGAGTCAGAGTTGGCGTCTGAATTAGTCCAACAGATGTTCTGTTCAAAAAAGATCTAGAGGAACTTTATCAGTCCAGCTGGAGGACCTTACATGATGCATGCTATCTGCTGAGACACATGCTGCTGCTTTGTTTAAAAAGACAACCAGGCCTCCGTCTGTTTAGGGGTAAAATGTCACTGGGGTAGTTTTTTTTAATATCAGGGTCTTACAGTTTTATACCTGTAACTTACAGGGGTGAATCAATCATGATTTTTTAAATGGCTAATGACCTTAGAAGTCATTTAGCAATAGAACACTGGCATTAGAAAGCTATCGTCCAATTAAACAAGAGCAAATATTCGCATTCATAGTATTTGCTTTAGAAGTTGCCACTTTTACAGGGCAGGGAAGTAATTAAGCTACATCCATATCCCAACTCACCTACCAATGACAATCATGCTGCTGTAGTTCCTCCAACTTTCTATTGTCCTGACAACCACAGTTCGCTCCGATAAACGCCCCGAAACACAAACGGTTTCATCACTTGTTTCTCAACATGATTTAAACTCAAAACAAATCTACATTTGAAACCAAATATTTACATACACTTAAAAAAAAAGTTTTTATTTTTATTTTTTTACCATCAAACGTCAATTAAATGTAAACTTCTTTTTGTTTTGTCAGACCATGGGAGGTGTTTGGAGTTTTGTTGCAAACTGCAGTGATCCAGGTGCAATTTCCTGCAGTCTTGCTGCTGGTGTTCAAATATGAATGTGCAGCAATAAAATAAAAAGAAATTATTTAAAAATCATATAATGTGATTTCCTGATTTGTTTTTTAAAATTCGTCTCTCACAGGGAAATGCACTTACAATGGGAATTTCTAACCCCTCCATAATTCCCGAATTTGGAAAAAAATCACAGTTTTTAAATTAGTTTTAAATTTAAGGTTTGTCCTGGTTATAAGCACTGAAATACTAATAACTTTCAGGGTGACCAAACTCATCCTGGTGGGCAATGAGTCTGGACATAATTTACAGTTACCTTCTCTATCAAATATCTGTTATTAACAGTTGTGGTAGAGGAAAAATAACTCTAGTATCAGTCCCAGAGGCCTGATTCAGCCAAAGTGGTGGTGGTGTTAGCTGGGTTTAATTTCTAATTTTAGCAAATAGTCTGTCAGAGGATGTCATTCTGTCACGTTGACAGAGATAATGTTGGAAAACACTGATAAACTCTATACGTCTCTTCTTGTTCCGGGTGACGTCATGTCTGCTTAGTGTGCTGTCCACGGGGTGTGCATGATGGTCAGCTCTAGGGGGCTTCGTCACATGTTTTTGGGTCATGCAGAGCTCTTTTAAACTTATTGATTCATTTAATTGAACAGTAAGCATGGGTGTTCTTCTCTAATTTGTTAAGAATACGAAGTCTATCATATATTTCATCGTTTCCTGCAGAACGATGATCTGCCGATACACATGTGAATGCTCAGACCATTATGTCTTTGCAGCAGATCAGATAAATCCCCTTTCAGAACCTCTGACAGTTTTTTGGCTACATCAGTAGATCCTGTCTGGATAACAAGCTTTTCCAGTTTCAGGTGTTGATTTATGATTGTCAGGATTTCTTCTAAATTGTCAGTCAGTATTTTAGGAGCAACTGAAAACACCTTTGTTTTTGCAACAGAAATGCTCCATATCATTTATTGAATGAAGAGTTAGAACTTTTGGTCGGGAGAACTTGGCTGGTGTTTGAGGCCTTATTGTCCTACAGGGAACTGAGTGCTGCCAATCTCATTGGGAATCTAGTAGTGATTTTCCTGGACAGTGAACTTTAATTTGCTTTGGTTTGGAGTTTCCTTTTAATTTTTTTCTTTGGAGTGGGGTTAGACGTGTTCCTGCGGTCTCCTTCCAGTCAAGCGCCCTGTTTTGGCTAGGGGCTTGTTTATAAGACCATTTCACTGGGGGTTGATTGGAACTGTCCTGTCAGGTTCCTTTTCACTGTAAACAATCCTCAGTAAACTCGTCTCATTTCCTTATCCAGTGTTTACTTCCACATTCACTTTGATATGGCAAATCTTTATCTCCACAACATCCTTTCGCTGGAGCAGTTTGTCAAAATCCTCAGCTGAGCAATATGGCATTTTGTTATCTAAAAATAAATTGTTTTATAAGGTAACGCTAGAGGCCCAGTTTAAAAATTAAACTAAGAAAAAAGCAGTAGAAAACAAAATAAGGGCAATGAATCAAGTGAGGCCTCCTTCCTCCTTCAGCCGAGAGTCGAGATTTTGGGTCTTAATTGTAAAAAATGTGTCTGGATTATGATTCTTAGTTATTGTCTTTTTTCTTTCATTGCAGGCTCAGAAATTGCAATCAAACGCCACTGTGGATGTCTGTTCGGTAAGTTCATTGTCCATAATTCAATTCACTTTTATGTATATAGCGCCAATTCACAACAAATGTCATCTCAAGGCACTTTACAACAAAAGTCATTTCAATACAATTATATGAACATTTAAGGTAAGTTGTATATATTTTTATAAACTGAGATATTTTCTGTTTTACAATTTAGAAATCTAACGCCACACTTAGAAATCCCAAACAGTTTCCACCTTTTCTCCCTGAAAACAACTTTATTTAAGAGCACCAAGCAATCTGCTGAGTGATCAAAATCATCACAGGCTCTTAATCCGACCTCACTGCTGGAACTGTCTGACCTTCCTCTGACGGCGATTGCAGGAGCAATCTTTCCCTGCCTTCTCTGTAAACCCTTGGTCTTTGTAGTTCCTTTGAGGCTGAAATGGGATCGTTGCTTATCTGCTGGCTTTTAAAGTTCACTGTAAATGTCATTCTGCAATAATAAGGCACTGTTATGCACTGGACTGACATTTAGTGGAGGCAGAACCGGGTCGCTGGGAGATGACCCAGTCGCCGGCTTGCAGCGTTATAAGCAGTAGAGCAGAACACACACATACTTTAGCATGGTGGGCCATGCAAATTTAAATACCTTCACATATGAGAATTTGTTTTTTTCATATCATGGCGTTAATGTTACAAAAAAAAAGTACGCTTATTATAAAAAAGTGTCATGAGGATTCCTCAAAACCTAAATGCATAACCTGAACATTATTAGTAGGAGAAAAATGTAATCAGAATCTTCCAGATAACTTTTAAAAACAATACAAACTCTAACAACCGCAGCTTTCTAAGGCTGTGGCTTGTTAATAGTTGTCATAGGAACAACAATCAGAAGCTTCTTACAGATGTAAGACATATAAATATATTGAAATGACATTTGTTGTGAATTGGCGCTATATAAATAAAAGTTAATTAAATTGAATGTAGCAGATCTATAGTAGATCCATCAAATCATTGATTCAGAATACATAACACAGATAACACACAAATGGACTGTACTCCTCAAAGCCTTTGTCAGTGACTAGTTTTGTTTGATGTCTTCAACAACTTCAGACTTCGTTTCAAGTTTCTGGGCTATACTGATGAACATTATGAGTTTCAGACCAAGTTACAAAACATTTTTCTATTTTGCTGTTTGAGAACTGAACACAGGTTCTAACCAAGATGAAGATCTGCTCAGTTTTCTGAACAGATGTACATATTCTTGACAACAGCATAAAGTGTTGCCTCTCAACACTTTGCACAAAATTCCACAGCTGATCACCATATTGTTCGTGGATTGTTAGAAGAAAACAATGTTTAATTATAGATTAATGGATTAAAATAATCCCAACCGATATTCCTGCCATGTACACCACACATGATTCAGATTGTACTGATCTACTCGGAAGGATATTCAACATTAGGGATGACCAGATCAGTTCTATTTGCCCAAGTCATTTTATTTTGAGCTTCCCGATCTGATACTTCCATTGGTAATACATTAAAAAAGAAGAGAGAAGAAACAGCTCCAGCATATTACTTGTTGTTTATTTAATTTACCTTATTTGAACATTTAAGAACTTTATTAACAAACAGAGCACTTATGTGAGGTAGCTTAAACAATCAAGTAATTAATAACATATTTTATTCCCTTTTGGACTTTATTGCAACAGTAAAAATAAAAAAATTCTAATATAAAAAATAAAAAGAATCACCTCAACTTAAATTAAGTTAATAATGAGAACATTTATAGGTAGTGTATATATCCGAGTCCCGAGATAATGTCTGAATCCGATCGAGTCTGAAACCACTTGATCAGATCCGGACATCCCTGCTCAACATGTTTAGAACCATCATCATAAAATCGTCATATATTTTGCTGTGTGAGCCAGACGTTTGGTGCGGACTAAAGTATCTGTTCTTTCACTTAATTCAGAATCAGAAAGGGTTTATTGCCAAATGTTGGGCAGGTTTACATTAGGAAATTGCTGCGGTACTCTGTGCAAACATACGAAGAGGACAAACACTTAAATAAGAATAAAAATAACACGTGCTAAACAGATTGATATGTTTATATACCAGTGCAGGTAACGATCAGTGCAAATCAGATGCAGTTGCAGAGGAACACAACATGGGCCATGTGACTGATGCAGTCTTAGGGTCATTTAACATGTGTTATTTTTCTTTTTAGTCCGATCCGCAGGCTCCAAAGGTAGACGGTCCAAGCGCGTCCAACGCCATCCTGAAAGACTCCGCCGTCTGCAGACAGTCTGTGGGTGTCACCTCCCTGCTGCCCCTGCTGCTCTACTTCGGAGCGCGAGGCTACTTGTAGCCCTGCTGCTTGAAAGCTACAAGATATTGGACTGAGAAAACTCATATTTGTATAAAAGAAAGCAAAAAAGGAAATGATATCCATTTTCTTTTCATTCAGTAACTTCTGTTGTACTTTTACTGATCCTGGATCTTTTTGATTTGAACTTGGTTTTTTTTTTTCATCTTTTGTTTTTGTATTGCGGCTTAGTGCTAAAATGGTGATTTATTAGGCATTTTAGCTCCATTTTGGCTTAGTGTTCACTTCGGTTTAGTCCGAATGTGGATTTGAAGGCACTGTGAACAGCAGATATGAGAAAACACTCTAAGGACTGCGTTCCAACGATGGACGAGTGAAGACCCTTGGATGACAGTGTAAATTATCATGAGTTTTCAGAGCTGTCCATTTGATTTTCACCAACGTCTGTTTGTGTGTTGAGGCTATCAGAGGGATCATTTGCTTAAGAGTCACAGTAAATTCAGCAAAAGCTACAATTTATCACTCGGGCAGACCTTTTTTTGGTGTCGTTCAGTCTCCTCTGTGATTTGTGTATGTTTTGATGATGACGTGATCTGGTATTTTACATTTTTATGAGCTTAACGAAAGATTCAAAACGCACATTACCTGCTCAAAAACTTAGACTACTTTCCTGTAGCTCATACTAACATCAGCTGTTATAAGCACACACCGCCAAGTCCCAAAAACAAAGATGTTGCACATGTTACACACACATAAAGTGGGAAACTTATTGCTCCCAGTCTTTACACCTGGACTCAGCTGTTGGTCAAAGGTCAGTGTCGGATCCACTCCACTGATCCGTCACTCCACATGCTTGTTATTCTCCATGCTTTAGTTTCGTCAACAGCAAAGCTCCTGAATAATCATCATACGGTTGGGTCACATGTACATCCTGCCACTGATCCTAGCAAAACCAGAGCTGCCAAATCATAAACCCCATTCCTTTCTGTCCCACCCCTGTTTTGTTTATTTTTATCACATTTTACCGGCGAAGAGAAGCGGTGTAACGGTACACAGAACAATTGTGATTTCAGGACCTATTTGTGGTTTTAAAGTCTTTGTTTGGTTCATTTTGGGTACACTTAACTCAAGAATAACATATAAAAATGTGCATTTGATTTTTGATTTTTTTTTTACTTTGGTCAGAATTAAACAAAGACCCTATTTTCCTGAATTCCTTCATTTTAATCAATTGAAATTAATTGTATTTTATGTTCTATAACTTAAACAACTTGAAAGAATAGAACAGACTGGAGATTGATTTGATTAAAAAAAAATAGAACAAGCTGACATAGCCAGAGTAGAAAACAATTTAATCACTTGAAAACAGTTGATGTTAATTTCAGAAATGTTTAAATAATACCCATGAACATGCTTAAATCACTTTAGAGTTGTTTAGATATTGTGACCCCCTAGCTTCCTTGTTGTACTTGAATGCAGCATGAGCAGCTATTGGGAAAAGTCCTTCTCATCAACAGGGATTCCACCAAATTTTATGCAACATTTTATGATCTGATTGGATGCTACTGGGTGCATTGGATTACAAAGTTCTGGTTCTGTCCATCTTCTGTTTCCTACTGTACATTAGAAACCATTAATGTTCCCAAATAGAGTTTATTAATAGCTGGGAGTCCTTTCTGTTTAGTTTTAGTGCAACTTCTTATGGTCGTGCGGTCTGAGTTCAACACAGAAACATTCTAATTGTAATTCTGAATTGCAATGAGGTAAGGACTTTGACTGGGCCGTTCTAACACATTGTTTCATCCAAAGGATTCTATTGCCCATCTTAGCTGTATGTTAAGGTTTCCTGTGCTGAAAGGTGAATATCTGTCCCTGGATTTAGTTCGATCTTTGTCTGGTGAAGCAAAGCATCCCCCACAGCATGTTCCTGCCCCACCATACAATACCTCACACTGGGAATACCTTAAACAGAAAAAAAGTTTAAAGAGGTGTGACCGCTTGTACAGGGGACAGTATGAAGTGCAGAATGCTGACTTAAGACACAAGATATTTGATTAGTACTCACACTGAAGTTAATTTATCACTATAGACATCATTGTGAGATGACGCTATTGGACCAATCCAAACAAGATTAAAATCAAGAGCAGATGTTAGGAAACGGCTTTTGTTCGTACGGCCTCCTTAAGAACTCAATTTTGATGAAGACACTTTAAGACAACAAAATTACTACTTCTTATTGGGGAAAACAAAACTAGAGTTGTTTCAAAAAAGGCTTAGCTCTCTCCAATTCACACATGACAGTGGGAACATTACTGGTTTTACATTAACTTTAATCATGCAGTATTTGTGCAAAGACATTTAGGCAATGCAAGGCAGTTTTATTTATATAGCACGATTTCAACACAATGCAATTCAAGGAAATTTAGAGGATGATTACGAATGTTAATGATTATTGATGCTAGTTGATTGGCCTTTTTACCAATAACCCGATATATATCTAACTCTTAATTTCCGAAACTTATGTAAAACAATGGACGTCTACCTACATCCTCAAATGTAGAACCCGCAGGAATCTGCTGTATAATGATAATAATGGATTGCATTTGCATTTGTATAGCGCTTTTTAAGACACTCAAGGCGCTTTACACTTCCAAAATTCATTTATTCTCAGATTCAAACACTGGCGGAAGCAAGTTTTGCCAAAGACACAAAAATATGTCAAAAACTAAACCTTGAAGTGAGAGGAGAAGCTGCTAAAGAGTTTAATGTATACGATGTGAGAGGTAGGAAAGTAAAGTATAAAAGTTATTTAAAAAGTCAAAACGGACACTGATTAACTTCCGATTTTAAATATTTTGATATTGAACATCCTTAGTGACTTTGATTGATCTAAAACATCTGCACATCTTACCTGATTACCTCTGCTGAGCTAAGACGGATCTGTTGAGCTTCTTTCTCCGACCGTCTGAACTCCGACAGGAGAATCTAAGGAGCTTAGGTTCTCAGAACACAGTTAATGTATCATAGAACCTCAACGTTATTTACCGAGCATTAACATGGTATATGCACTGTATGTACTTGGCTGAAACTTCTTAAATTGGACAAGTTTGTCTAATAATATTCTATTCCAGAGCATTGTGAAGTATTCCAACGTTCAATATCAGCTTAGAGTACAACGAATAAGCCAGAATACTGTTTTTTATGACAACCTCAATGTATATTTCTTGTCTATGTATATGATTATGGAATATTATTGCATCTGAGAAAGAGGATAATCCTCTCCTTGTAGTTAAAGCATATTGTTTGTACAACAAATCCCATTTATGATGTTGCTGAAAAGAGCTGTTCATTTCTTTTTTTCCTAAGATTGACACTTATTTTTCTATCTTTTATTTACTGACTTGTTTTTATTTTGATGAGCTGAAGTGAATGAGACGAACCCACCGTTTTCTAAGACTGCTACATGTAGATATTGTAATTAGTTTGGTTTCACCTCCAAAACTAATTACAGTGATGATAAGAAAAGGGAGAACTGCCTGATGTTAAAAAGGGAATCATTCAACAAGGCTATGTTATAGTATAGCATAATTTGATGAGGACATTTCTCTTAAGGCCTTGTAAGAGGTTTGGAATGCAAATTAAAGAAAAGCTGGCTCACATTAAAATTCAACCAATTCTAAAAAGGTTTCGGTCATTTGCTAAATCTTATTTTATCCTCAGATTATGGGAGGTGAGAGAAAAATTGCTTTAAAAATAGATGACCTGAGCTCAGAGGAGCTGATAGACAGTGAAGATCATAAACATGTCTGCCGTTTATCACCGTCCCATCCGTTGTCTGAGATGATCAGAAGCGTCTTCTCGTGAGATGCTGACTCCCTCAACTGTCTTGACATCATTAAATTCCTAGGCAGTGAAAATGTCAAATTTATTGTACAAAACTTCTAATTAAAAACTGTTACTTCATTCAAATCTTGTGTGATTTTTGTATTTCATCGATGGCGGATAAAAAGACACAAAGAGTTGATGTATAGGGTCCAATGAGATGTGAGGGAACTTTTTTGGAGGTTTCTCCTGTATTTACACCTGTCTGACCTAGGTCAGACAGAAACATGTCCTACATCATTTTTCTTAGTATATTTCTGTATTACAATTCCATGATATTGAATTACTTTCTATTTGTAATCTGAAACATTTGTCTCAAAAATGTACTTAAGGTTCCAACCTAGATATCAAGTTCAAAAGGGATTAACCAAATTCTGACACATTCTGTCTCTTTATTTAAATTCAATTGAAAAATAATTTATTAATCCCAGAGAAAAAGTTGGAACTCATATTATCCAAGTGTCTTCGAAAATGTGTTGTAGATGCTAATAATCCATGGGGAGGGATGATCTGTAGTTTTAAAGAAACTTCTGACTGAAGACTCTCCGTCCGATGAAGAGGATCCAGCAACCAGCCTGTGTGCCAGCCATCTCACACTACCCAGAGTGATAGATGGAGATGTTTTGAACGTCCTTTTCTCCGTCCTCTTTGCTCCTGCTCTGGATCAACGGCGTCTCCTTTTCCTCTCATCTGGGATTTGTGGCTGCCTTTGACATATTATTTAAACTATTGTGATGTAATCCTTTCAGATGTACAGCATTCTAAACCAAACAGAACAGTTATCCAAAAAACTAAGCTACTCCAACATGCTGTCAACTTGAGTGGCGCAATTCCGGAAATTCATACAAGAGTTGAAAATCATATCCAGAAATTGATATTCATCTGCAAGACAGTTGTTTTTATTAATAATCCATATTTACGTGCTGATGAGCCCCTGGGGAAGGCACCTAATCTCATATTGCCGACCAAATCGCATATCAAGTTTGAATCTGAGTGGATGAACGTGTTGAAAAGTGATGAAAGTGTTCAGAGTGGTCAGTGTGACCGGAAACCCTCTATAGAAATTATGTGCTTTTTCTGATTTTAATCAGGTTGTATACAGTACTGATGTATATAGAGTTTTCAGTAACCCTGAGAAAATTAAGGTTTTCACTTCAAAGCAGTTATTGAACTGTAAAGAAATTTTGAGCTTCAGGTGGAGTCAATGATGCCTGAATTCAGAATTCTAACTTGGAAAGACTAACCCTAACCCCTTTTTAACCAACCCCACACCCAATTCCAATATGGCTGCCTTTTCTTTAAAACACAAAGAAGGCTGCTGTGATAAAAATGTGTACTTTACGCATTAAATTTATCATACATAAGCCCCATATGACATCTGTAAGACACAATGTACTCTGATTATGTACATACATACTGTTTGGATAAGGACCTAGCTATTAGTTTAGAATGCTAACTGAGAGTGAGGAGTCATGTGCCTATTTGGGCGGGGTCTGAGTTCGTTTGCCATAATGTAAGGAGACGCTATCGGTTGCCAGGGCAACGCCTTCAGAACTTAACAGTATTGGCGCGACTAACATTCCGGAGCTCTTTAATTTTCACTTGTTTATTATTTCGGCGGGACAGATCTGCTATTAGACGGAAAGTAAGAAAGTACAGCAATGGAGGAAGTCGAGGAAAAAGAAAATGAACCTTACAGGGACAAGCTTATACCTACGGCAAAACAGCGGTATTTGGAGAAGCTTTTAGACAATAAACATACAAACCCATACGAGTTCCCTGCAGCGGAATGGCACAGAGACCTGAAACATTTGCTTTCGTGCACATATATAGATATAGTAAATTACCTTGTTTTTGGTGTGAGTTATTACACGATGCAGGAGTTTAAAAGCCACAAATCTTTGAATAGCTACAAGGCTTTCTGCTGTGGCTGGGTTTAGGACTTGGCCATCTACAAATTTCCAGGTGGTGGAAAAAGCGTGGTACTGGCAAAGGTACGTTTTCTTTACATGCGTTTTAGTGTGTCGTAATTACATTGCATTTAGCAGACACTTCTTGATCAAAATGACAAAGTAATTTACTGCGACTGCTTCGTAAACACTAGATTGGGACGAGATGTTCAACGTACACAAACGTTTCCAAAATGTTTTAATGTAGGCTAAAGCTGTGTAGCGTATGTTTTAGGTATTTAGTTGTAATTTGATTTTAGCCCAACGACACATACTGTACCAGGCATAGACTCTATGGCGCCAGGATTTTGTGTTGGGGGATGATCACCGGTTCTGGGTCGGCTAGGGTAGTTAAATGTGTGGTACTAGAGCAGTTTTTAAAGCAGCAGTGAGTTCCAGGCATGGTAACACAGTGCAGAATTGCGAGAACCTCCTCTACTACCGAGTTGAAAAACACAGTTTGCCGCTGGAAGGAAACCAAGATGGCGGAGACAGAGGATTGAGGGGAGGGGCTCTGTCCCATGACGACAACTCCTCACTCTAGTACTTAGCCTGGTTTATCAGCTTATCGGTGTGTAGCTGAAAAATAATTTACTTTATGTGAAGTCACGCTATTCTCAGGTCCAATGCAGACTCAAACACAAAACCGAATCAGGCTAATTCGAAGGTTTCAAGTTAAAAACCTGATATTTTTTCTTTAGCTAACCATGGGGGACACATGTTTTCAATAAAATTGGAACAAGTCACCAATATTTTGAGAAACTGTTAATTAAAATACATTTACAAATTTTCCTTAAATCAAGTGTTCTCGTTAAAAAAAGATACCTGCAACATCTTGAAACTATGGATAAACATTTCCAAAAAACTATGTCTACAAAAATCAAATGGGTTATTTTTCATAATTTAGGTATTTACAGGTTGTCAGATTGTTTAAAATAGCCTTCAGAAGTTTTGCCAATGGTAAATTTAAAAAGGACATAGCAACATGTTCAAGAAATGCTGGACTGGAACTGTTTAGAATTTCTTGTTAATTAATTATGGACATATCTCCCTAATTTGTAAGTCCAAAAATTTGGAATTAATAACATCATCTGATTAATTTCTATTTGGAAGCAGCTATAATGACCTGAAGCAAACACTTCTTAATCATCAGGTGGACATCTTGTTCATTCTTAGTTTTATTGTGTTACTGTTTCCAACACATTCTAGACATTTTTAGGGTCTTTTAAAAGCCCAGAAGCATCTTTCCAGAAAAAAGGTGAGTAAATGAATAATTCAGCAAATCTGAGGGGAATTGTTAGCTGGGGGCGACCGTGGCTCAGGAGTCAACCATTTATCTTGTAGTCGGTTCAGGCCCGGTCAAGACACTTGGGCAAGACACTTCACCTATTGCCTACTTGTGATGCGCAGAGGGCCTCGTGGCGCGAGTGTCCAGCAGCCTCACCTCTGTCAGTGTGTCCCAGGACAGCTGTAGGTAAAATGTAGCTTTCCATCACCAGTATGCGAATGACTGAATAAAGAACTTTGGGGTCTGTAGCAATGGCCGCTGGCTGTTCTGCTTTGTGACCGCATACCATGGAGGCCGCCATTGCTCCTCCATTGCTCCTCCATTGCTGTAGTAACTCCATTTGGCCGCTAAGCCCCCATTGAAAAGCATTGGACTTTTGACACTTAAAAAACAACTTTAATGCCTGGTTTCAATTTTTTTTAAACTTTCTATGGCTACATATTTCTCCTGAGATAACGCTGGGCTAGTCAAAAAAATTGAAACCAGGCTGGTTTTTGTAAGATAATTTTATGAAATCTTGCATAATTAATGAGGGGCTGGACTTTGATTGACAGGCTGTTTCGTTTGAATTTAATTATTTAACACTACATTTTAATAATTATTTCAAGTAACTAGTTCTTACCTTTCGAGGTTTGAGAAATAGGTTAACCGTCGGAGGAGCGCAGATGCGGCAGCAGTCAGGCATGGGGCTATTAGCCTTTAGCTTAGTTAGCATCAGAGCTAAAGACGCGGGAGCAGAATGGGCGTGATTACGTCCGAACTACACGCCCCGCGAGGACCATAGACTGTAAAAAAGAATAGACAGCGCGTCCTCACTCACATGTTTACCAGAATGACACACTTTCATGGGGGAATTCACGGCGGATTCACAGACTCCTCCTCCCCAGCTCTGACGAAGCATGTTCCTAAAAAGGGCATAGGGGCGAGATCTTCACTGTAGACTCTGCCCTCGTGGGGCGTGTATGGGCGCGTAGTTCGGTCGTAATCACTCCCATTCTGCTCCCGCGTCGTTAGCTCTGATGCTAAATTTGGCTCGCGCCCCCTCATTAATTATGTAAGATTTCAAAAAATTATCTTACGAAAACCAGCCTGGTGCCCAGGTTTTTTATGAGCCCAGCGGTATCTCAGGAAGAATATGTAGCCATAGAAAGTTTAAAACAATGGGGCACCAGGCATTAAAGTTATTTTCAACGTGTCTAAAGTCCAATGCTTTTCAATGGGGGCCTAGCGGCCAAATGGAGGTACTACAGCAAGGGAGGAGCAATGGCGGCCTCCATGGCATGCGGTCAAAAAGCAGAGCAGCCAGCGGCCATTGGCGAGGACAGAGGCTGTGTCTGAATCCAGCGGCTGGATCCTTCGAAGGCCGGATGTGTCGGCCGGTTACGTCACAACGCCGTGACTAGGCCTGTCCAAATTCGAAGACTGCTTCAAATGCGGCCGACGAATCCGGCCGACTTCTCCCCGATTTGAAGGAAAAAAAGGTGTATCCTTCGCTGGTCTACATATCCCAAGATTCATTGCGGGCTGAACGGGAGAATTTTCTTCCAGCAACATGGCAGACGAAGCGGCAGGCGAAGCGAGAGAGGAGCACAGTTTTAGATGTAAGTATATTAAAATCTGGCGGTTCCAAAATGAAAATCTTAAAGCGGTTGTGTTGTTTGCCTTTTTTTCTTGGCTTAGACATGTATTTTAATATTTTTTTGTAAACGAGCTAATATGGTAGTGTAATGGTTTCTTCATCTTTACGCAGCCACTTTCTGCTTTGGTAAATTAAGTAAAAAGTCTACTCTTAGGAGAATTTATTACCTCTTTACCGAGTGAAAATCGGGCACGGTGGCTTGGAGGTTGAAGATTATATCCAGTTACTCAGCTTATGCTAGAGGACTCTTATTGAGCCTCATACTACACAGAACCTGTGATCTGTTGTTCTGCTGTGAAAACTACAGTTCTGCGTTCTTAAATCAAGTTGTCATGTTCCTCTGGTATTTATTTTCTATCTAATGAGGAAAATTCAGGAGGAGATGTAACTGCAGGGGAAATTAATCCCTTGCCGGAAAAGAAAAAATTGAGAGCAAAAAATAAACATAATAATAACCTAATTTATGACTGATCACTTTAACAAAATATACATTTCATAGAGTTTGCTCTTCCTCTTTTTTGTAAACTGTGTTTATTGTCTTCTTGTTTAGGATATGAAGCAGGAAAGGGAGACTGGAGAGGAGAGCAGGGACTGAATGGATGAACTGTTTTTCTTTCATTCATGTTTTTGTCAATTTTTTTGTTTGATGGTTGTGAATAAATGAATTTCTAAAAATGTTAAATATCATGAAGTCATTTCATTAAAAGTTGTTTTAGTGTTTTCAAAGAAGCTAACGTAGAACAATTTAAAATAACATAACATATTGGCATAAAGATACGTTTTTTTTGCGACTGTGGCTCAGTGGTAGAGTAGTTGGCTTGCAATCGGAGGGTCGTAGGTTCGATTCCAGCTTCCTCCAGTCACATGTCGATGTGCCCCTGGGCAAGGCACTTAACCCCCAAATTCTACATTGTCCTACCAAGCCATGTTGGGTGTCGGTGTATGAATGCGAGTGTGAATGGTTGAATGTGGCTTCAATGTAAAGCGCTTTGAGTGGTCAGTAAGACTAGAAAAGCGCTATATAAGTTCAGTCCATTTACCATTTACCTCTTTAAGCTTAATTAGAACAAACGGGCAGTGTTGCTGGAAGAGTGGAATACAGATATTTTTTTATATTTTCTGTTTGACGAGGGGAACATCATACAGGTTGGTCCACAGAGAGAGTTTAGGGCAGCTTTGTCATGCTGTCCACTGCATCCATCATCAGGGTTCACAGACTGCTTAAATCGACGTGCACAAAAGACAAGTTTTTCCAACCAGAGATCCCCACAGACCTCCAGCAGCTTCATCTTCAAACTCATCCCAAGAGGCAGCTGTGGAGAAAAGTGTTATGACCTGCAGTTTTGTTAAAACACAATGTTAGTTATTGTTGCAGTGGTTGTTTACAAAAAATAGTTCGGTTTATTTAGGAAGAGCCAATTTGGAATATGCTTGTTAAAAAAAAATCATAGATATATAAAATCAAATTAAAAAATGCTGTTTTGATCCAAAAGGCATATATAATTTTAAGCTCACAATGTTTACAGTTAAAATGAATATAAAAAATGTAATATTACAAATTTGTACATTTGATCACTAGTCATTCAAATGCAGAAATTATCGAGAGTAGCTTTCTTAAGTAGTAATCTGGATTAAATAAAATTATCTTGATATGATGACCTCTCAGCCAGAGATATAAAACATGGCACAGACAGTAAAACTTGTTGTTCCTCTAGAGTAAAAAAAGTGAGTTAAATACTGGGGAATATTTCTTGCTTTACCAGCTGGTTTAGCGTGATCGCAGTTGCTAGGCGACAGGACGTTCGGCAAAGTGGGGGTGGGAATTCAACTGAAGGCTAGAACGTCCAAATTCGCAGCCGTTAACATCCGGTCTACCCGGTCGACGAAGGACCCAGCCCACCTAGACCGAGTAGACCGGGTCCTTCGAAGGATCCAGCCCCTGAATTCGGACACACCCAGAGTCTACAGTGAAGATCCCGCCCCTATGCCCTTTTTAGGAACATGCTTCGTCAGAGCTGGGGAGGAGGAGTCTGTAATTGCGCCATGAATTCCCCCATGAAAGTGTGTCATTCTGGTAAACGGGGAGGAGTGAGGAGGCGTTATCTATTCTTTTTTACAGTCTATGGTCTGTGGGGACTAAGTAAAGCGCTATTTAGGCCATTTAGTCGATGTTAAAATAATTTGGTTTGAATCAGACTAGAAGAGTTACATGTTGCTATGGTAGCTTCTGTAAATATACTTGGTAAATATTTCTTCATCAAGGTTTTAGGAAGTTCGTCTCTTCCTTTTCATATTAATCTTCTCTTTTGAGTTAAACTGTAAAAAAAGTATTCAGATACATAAATATTTTTTATAATTTTTGATACAGCTGTAAACCTGGAGAGCTTAAAGCCTGATAATGACAGTAAGTTACTGTAGGACCTTTTGGACTTAATGAAGAAGCAAATGCTGGACATAAAGCTGCTGTATGTGCTGTTAATTGCTGCCATTCTGGACATCAGCAGATTCATTTTTAGCCTTATGGATGAAAGCGAAAAATGATCTGACGTGTGTGTTGCTACTGAATGCCAGAAGATTAGTCTGACATTTGAGGATTTTTTTTTCCATCTTGTCGTCATTTATTATCTGACTCATCCATCATCTGAACTGCATGTCCTCCTGTTCTAATATAGAGCACTGCTTTATTTCAATCTAACGTTACCATTTTTATAGAAGTGTATTTAGAGAAAGTTTATAAGAATGCTTAAAAAACCCGTTGAACTGGAGTCAATGCTCTGCTGTTCTTTTTGAATTTAACTAGTGTACAGCTAATTAAAATGCCATCCAATTCAGATTGTAATGGTGCATTCACACCGCATGCGTTGTCAGCGTCAAGTATAGCCTAGTTTATGCTTCTCCATTTTGACGGAGACGGATTTACGCAACGCTATTATTCGTCATCGCAAGGGCTCTCCGTCACCTACGCAAGGACGCACTAAGTAGAGGCCCAAGTTTTAATCATCCGTCGCCGTCAACGGAGGGCGTATGCATCTAATTGGTCAATTTCAGTAACAGCCAGGGATCGCTTCACCAGAGCGGGGCTCTAAAGTCGCTGTAATCAGTGGTTGATGCAGCGTTTGGCCACTACGTGCTTTATATTGAAAGGATCATTTATCTAATCTGTTCTTTTGGCGATTTTGAACAAAAGGAGGTGTAGGAAAAAAACATAAAAAGCTGCTATGTTTGTTTCCATGTGTTTCTAGAGGATTTTATGAGCTGCATCTCTAGTAAAAAGCTTTACAGCTTATTCAAAACTTTCTGAAGAAATGCGTTTACAAGCCTTGAAAAAAACAGAAACGGCGCTGGGATAGTAGGCAGAGACGGCATGAAAAGTTAGCACCCCCTGCTGTCCTGGTCGAGCAACGCTGACAAAAAAATACAGGTTGGATAGGAAAAAAACTGACTACTATAAACGACAAACGTCTCTGTCAATACGTCTGCGTCTGCGTGCCTTAACAAGGCTTAATAGGCGGCTGATGGCTGTAATTAAAATCTACGGAATTGTTTTAATTGGGCGCGTGTCTCAGAAACTTTGCGTCACGGCGCACTCTAAAATGTACGCAGAACTTCTATTTTTTTACATGCTACACTTCCAAAACGTGTCAATACTATAAATCGTATTACCCTTTAATTTATGCAACTGAAATTTTCTTGAAAATTTCTTGATTTCCTGTGACCAGCTCGGTGGAAAGCTTTCACAACTGATACATGTCTAAATGTCTCCCAGTGGGAAGGGACAGGCTGCTGAATTCCAGAGTAAAACACGCCTATTACATTAGGCACCGCTTACGCATCCAAAGGAAAGCAGGGTAATACATTATAAAGCTGGATTTGGGAAAAAGTCTTAGTTCTGATTTAAAAGGCAATAATATATTATTTAAGTGAGAGTTCCTGTGGAGTAGGTTAATTAAAAACATTAGGAACAGTATCAACGATAAAAAATGCTGCAGAAAAGGAATGGTTTCTCCATACTACAGAGAAAAGATCTTCAGTTAGAAATGAATTATTTCACTGAGGCTCACTTTAGACTTAAGATTAGTTCTGTATCCATCCAGTTATCCAAACTTTAGCTAGATTGTTTTCAGGTTTCTACAATCCAACTGGGCTCCTTGTTTTTGATTTTTTTCACTTCTAATTTTCAGCTCTCTCCAGCTCTGTCTCCGGCACTCTGTAACGCACTAACAGAAGCAATTGTTAGGTCAAGTTAAAGATTATTTCAAAGATTTTAAATCACAAACCTCTGCCAGAAGCTATATATTAAAGACATTCAGTTGAAAAAAACTCGGATTTCCTTTAGCCTTTAGTGAGGTTTTAAAGTAGCAGCTATGGGGCTCCGCTTTTTCCTCCACACTGCACAACAAAGCTAATAGTGTCACACGAATACCTGAAATGAAACCCTGGGGGGGTTTAAAACTGAACAGTGAAGACGGCTATTTAAAAATAAGCAGGTAGCGATTAATGTGCAGAGCGACCCAGCCTATTAATGGTCATTAAAGCTCTGTTTTCCTACTTTGTTGTTTGCCAGTGTGCAATTTGTAATAAAAAGGGCACTGGCTATGGCTTTTAAATTACATCCTGTAACTTTTTTTCTCCCTGACTTTCTAAAATCAAAGCATGTTTTGTGGACCTGAAGCTGTTTCTATAATTTCAGTGAGTCCTTACTTTTAGAGATGTGTCACTCTGAATCTAGAGAACGTCTCTCAAAAGTCTCTGAATTTCTGTAGTTTAAAAAGAGGTGCTTAATGCTCAAAGACCAAACTGAGACTGCTCCTGCTGGGGTTTACAAATTACCTGTAGGCCCCAGTTAAAAAATATATATATATTTTTTTATTCTTTCTCACAATAAAATAACTGTTCAATTAATTTGCGTCATTCTAAACGTCATTCCTTGAGTGACTGGACCATTACACTGGGGCATATTTGAAATCATTGCCCTACAGGATCGATTAGTCTCATAGGGCATGCATTCCAGCTTGATGCATGTGTTGAGCTGAACATATAGTGGTTGGATTGAAGCCCTTTAGTGAAAGTGTTAATGAGGCTGTGATTAATCAGGTCAGATCAGCATTTCAAGGCACTGTACAGAACAAAATGGGTCCAAATTCTGCTCAAATCTGTAGAGCTCAGTTTATTCCAAGATAATTCTATCCAAAGTCAGATTCAAAACTGACTGCATGGCAATAATTCCTTCTGTATCATCTTTGCTCTACTAGCAGAATTAGGTTTGGATGAACAGCCATCTGCTCATACCCATCCAACGTTGACCTAAGAGGAAAAACAAAACAAAAAAAAACACCAAAGCACTTTTGGGTCAGGTGGCTTCTATAGAAAGAAAAACAACACAAATAATTATTTTTTTAAAAATTAGGAAAAAATAAAAAGAGAGAGAGTGAGAAACAAAGTATGAAGTTTAACCATATTTCTTCCAGGAGTCAAGTGTGTAAAAGCAAACGTCTTCTTCCAATCCAAATCGCAGAAAATGTTGTGTTACCTTTGATTTTGCCGTATTGTTGGGGTATCATTCTTGAGAAGTTTTTTCATTTTTCTAGCTAAAAAAATTCCTGTTTCAAACTTTGAATTCTAGCACTGACCCAGGGCGCCCAGAGGAAGGTGGGGTGGTACCCCCATCTCCACCCAGGCACTGCCTGTAGAGCATTCAGGCAACTACAGCCGGCCACCGCCCCCGATGGGCTCCCACAGAGGAAACACTGGAAGGAAAATTTAAATAAGTTAAAATATTAAAATAAACAGTACAAAATTAGATTAAGTATTAAAATACTGATAAAATGTTAAGACTAATAGCATCCCAAATTATAAAATATATGACAATAATAAGATATGATCAGATAAAAGTGTAAAGCAATCAGTTAAAAATTTAACTAAAAATTAAATCAAATGCAACATGCAGAGTGATGAAACAGATATTAACAAATAATTATCAGTTAAAAGCTTGGCTAAAAAGGTAAGTCTTGCGCCTGCTCTTAAAAACTTGCACGTTCTCTGACATGCTAGCTAAAATCCACGTAATTTAAAATATAAAAAAAAACCCGGTTCAATTCAATTCAGTTTATTTTATATAACGCCGTTTCACAACAGATGTCATCTCAAGGCACTTTACAAGAAGAGTTATTACAATACAATGTTTAATATAGAAATTAGAGAACCACAGGAGATTGTGTTGATAAATAATCTAAAATGTTATCAATATATAGCTTAAAATCACCAGCTAAAATGATGCTTTTATAGGAGTTGTGCAAATTGATAAAAACTCTGAAAATTCTTGAATAAAAAGTGCATTTCTTTTCATTGGCCTATAAACTGTGACACATAAAATCTGAGGAGTACTAAAAAATGGTCAGTGTATTCAAAGGAGGTAAAATTATCAAATAAAACAGGTTTGGCTGAAAGGGTTGATGAACTTATAAAAGCAGTTCCGCCTCCCCTTTGGCTACTCCTCGTTGAATAAGAAAAGTTAAATTAGGTGGAGAGGCCTCTGTAAGAACAGCAGAGTGATATGGTACGGAGCCATATGAACAATGAAGATTATTGTCTAAAATCAAATCATTTATTATAAAAGTTTTATTCAGCAGAAAGCGAACATTTAAAAGTGCCATATTAATAGTGGTTGGAGATGGAGTGACTATGATTGACTGAAGGTGGGATTTTTAGTAACCGTTGAAGATTATTTGGGTTGCTTTTTTCAGTTTATGATTATTTCTTCGCTTTCTGATGATAATAACAGGTATGAATGAAGTTGGACAAGGTCGAAGTCCGATATGTGAGTTACTGTTAAAATCAGGATTGAGTTTATAGGAGCAGGGACCAGCTGCACATCAGGATGTTGTGGATGGGGCAGAGAGGGCAGGAGCAGCTAGGGCCGGTGTGGTGGACAGGAGTGGGCGAGGGTATGCCAGGCCTAGTGCCAGCATGTGTGTGCCTTGTCTGTTTAAATGTAGTCCATCTGCCCCAAACAATTGACTCCTGCCCCAGAAAATGCTAAAATTGTCTATAAAACCAATATTGTGCGTCATGGTGGCAGAGGAAAGCCAAGTGTTTAGAGACGGAAGCCTGCTGAAACGACTTATTCCTCTGCCGATGGTGGGAGTGGGGCCAGAAATAAAAACAGATAGAGGTTTGTCTATTAAAAGATTAAAAAGATTAATAAAATCATGCTTTAAGAGCTTAAACTGCTGTTTGCGAATGTCATTGGTGCCAGCATGAATTATAACTTTACTCACGGACGGGTGACGTTGGATGTCCAGAATCTGTTCGGAAATGTCCTTTACTGTAGCTCCAGGAAAACAAAGAGTGACAGCTCCTCTCATTCTAATGTGCCAGATCTCTCCTAAGATGAGAGTGCTCGGTGGATGGTGTGCAGGCTGCTGCTGGGCAGAAGATCCCTCGGTGTCCAAGACCTGCAGCCACACGACTGCAGCGATGTTTATTGGGCGCCGACCGCTTGTTCCGTGGATTGGGGGTGTAATGGAGCACACCTCGGCGGGTCCCGGCTGTAGTCCCGGGTTTGGGTTTGACGTGTGTGGTTGCCGGAGTGGGAGGGGAGGGGCGGCGGTCCTGCGGAACTGCTGGTCTTCAGCGCAATCGGAGGGATGGTCAGAGGAGGAAAGTCATCTCCCAGAGCACGGTTTGACAGTGGAAGGCCCGGTGGAGGAGAGCAGTGCCAGCCGCTCCTGGCACCCCCACTGCAACCAGGCCCGACAATCGATCACGCGCCCTGGGGCACCGGTGTGGAGCTGAGGGGGGCTTTTGGTTTACCCCCCTGCTAAAACCAGTGCTTCTCCTCTGCCGGAGTTGTTATACCTTATCTGTCCGAGTCCACCTGGAGACCCACCAATGGATTCCCCCTCCCCAGCTCCACCGGGCTGGCAGGGGATTGTGTCGGCCAGCTGGGCGCTGGTGGAAGCAGCGAAAGTCCGGCCAAAGATGAAGTCAACGTCACGCTGGTGGTTCTGGATCAAGTGTAAAGTAGAGATCCTCTGATCCAGTTCCAAGGTTTTCTTCGTTAGCTTGACACAACCATCAAACCTGGAGCTACAGGTGAGTGGAGGCATGATAAAGGTAGCAGCAGTCTGAGCTCTGATTAAAAACACGTCTGATATAAGATACCTCGCTAAAAAAAATAATAAACATTTAAAAATAATTAAAAAACAGTTAAAAAGAATTAAAAACCAGTTAAAACCGTGTTGGAGAGCTGGAGTTGGCAGGTGGTATTTGGACGCAAGTGCAAAACAAGTTCGGAGCTCACTGCTACTCTTACATGATTAAGAAAAAACTCAAAGTTGCTACAGTATGGTACGTTCACACTGCCCCCAAACGGCAGCGTCAGCAGCGGCAAATTTACAAGTTAAGTCTACGGTTGAGGCCGTTGGAGGAACGACCAAGTCTCTGCGGCGCTTTGTGAGAGTTGTTTCTGTCAACTTTTCAAGGTTTTCCTGTGTTTCAAGCTTCAAAGCGCATAACGCTAGCAACGCAGAAGTTCAGTTAGATGAACTTTTGACGGTCCTAACGCTCTTGACAGAGCACGACAACCAATCAGAGCGTCTCACTGTAGTGATGTTGCCCGACGTCGACGCTGCCTAGCCAACCACGATCCGCTAGTGTTCAAAACATCCACCAGAGAAAGGCGCGCCTACGAGCTTTGCAAGTTTCAGCTTAAAAATGTATCTTCTGTGTATATGCGTCGAACCAGTTGGTATGTGAGCGTTGCTTGACGCTGACATACTTGCGGTCTGAACATATGATTAGAGTCTGAAATATGACGTTTCTAGCTCAAGTTTAATTTTCTGACTTGAAATTTTACTGAAGTTGGTTGCCTTAAAATTTTGTGTTCTGCTAACTTTTCCTTTTTTAACTCCTGTTTTAAAGTTGGAATTTTTTGCATCTTGATATTTTAAAACCAGTGATAATTTTTTAGAGCCATGTTCTCCAGGCTTTGGAAGTATTGCCTTCCTCGCTACATGGTTTTGGTTCTGTTGAGTCAGACAAACCTTTTTTTCAATGTGGGCTCAATGATTTTGAGGTTTACTGTATTTGTTTTCTTTTTACTTTTATGTAATTTTGTGTTTTCAGTTTTTATATAGTTATTACCATAAAGTACTATGTGGCTTTTGATCATTCAATAGTGTTATATAAATAGTGTTGACTTACTTTTAGTTTGAGACATACTTTTGTTTTTGCCCTATATTGCCACTGATTTCCAGCCTGGAAAAGTCTGCTTAGGTCTACACTACTTTCGGTCAGTCGACAAGGGTGAGTACAATTCCTCTTATTTCCTCTAAATGTGACAGAAGTTGAGTGGCATTCATCCGTTTCCACAGGGCACTGTTCAAGTTTGAAGCCAAAGGGTCCACTTCTATGCATATCTGTGACTATTCTAGTCTCTGTATCTCTGTGGCAACAAGCTGCTAGCACTCTTAAGATCAGTTGTTAGGTGTTGTTTTGGTTTTGCAATCTCAAAATCAATCAGTCAAACTTTGGCTTATTTATAAAGTGCTTTTCATACAAACATAGCAACTAAAAGTTCTTTACAGATTAAAAAGGTGAAAAAATGATGAGGAGGACTGTTTTAACACCAATTCTAATTAAATCAGAATATTTATCGGTCAGTTTATGGATCAGAAACCCGATGTGACTTTTACCTTAGCTCCTTGCTAGAGAACACCAAGTTGTGCAAAAAGTACTGAAACATTAAACAGTTCAAACACCATGCTACAGGGGTGATAGTAAAGCCTGAGCCTGAGCTTTTTTTCACTGGGAAGCCCCTTACCCAAGATATATGCCGTGAACAACGTACAGAGAACATTTAGTTGAATAGTCCATTGCAATAAAGATGATTTTTGTAGATATAAATGAATATTATTCAAACATGAGATGAACAAACCCTATGCTAGCCTATATAAGTATATATGTGTAGAGCGGCAGAGCTCTTGGTAGGCCTGTTCAGATATACATCCCTGCTTTTAAATAGTCACTTATCAGCATAGGTATTGCTTGTGTAGCATACTGAGACTACGGATACTAAAGCCACACCTAGACAATTCAGTAGGTGGTAATTATAATACTCAAAAGTAACTAGGAATTAATTAGTAGCTTATTGACTAAAGGTCGTGAATAAGGAGACATTTATTTTTCGGAAAAATATGCACCATTTATTTTAAATTGTGATCACATATTTGCTATTTAGAGAATGTTTATTTAAAAAACATGAGGTTTGTGTATTTTAAAATCCACTGCGTTTTACTGTTTTCGCGTTCTGATACAGCTGTATCAGAAAAACCGCTATCAGCACCTGATTATTCACGCTGTAGCAGCAGCTGTAAATCCTATCCTAACACCTGCTTCTTATGGTGCGTTCAGACCGCAGGCTTTGTCAGCGTCAGTGACGTCAAGATTACATGTTAAGTCTATGGCGGAGGCCGTTGGAGGAGCGTCACGGTCTCTGCGGCGCTTTGTGAGCTTTGGCTCTGTCAACTTTTCAAGCTTTTCTGGCTTTTCATGCTTCAAAGCTCATAAAGCCAGCAACACAGAAGTTCAGCTAGTTGAACTTTTGACGGTGCTGACGGCCCTGAAGTGGCGCGTTAACCAATCAGAGCTTATAATTGTAGTGATGTCACTTAACGTATTTTGAATGTAGCGGGAGCAGGAAAAACCTACATTTTAAGTCTAGAAAAAGCAAATTTAAAAAATCATAAATAACACTTACTGAAGACAGATGGACAGGCGCTCTTCGGGAGGAACAGAGAACCTGTAGTTGGTGTCCTGGTAGGTGATTAAAGCTCCAATGCAGCCCAGGAGGTCGTCAAACTGGGCACGGGACAGACGGAAGTACCGCTGAAAGCGAACCTCATCCATACGTAGCTCCTGGAGCAAATGGTTAAACTCCCCAAACTCAGAACGCATCCGTAGAATAGGGTGTATCCACAAACGGCGCTGATGTTGCCGAAGTCGACGCTGTCTTGCTTTATTTAGAACATAAAGCCAAGCCACTCTCTCAATACTAGCCGCCATAGTTCAGAATGTCCGGCGACAGAAGAAGCCCCGCCCATGCGCTCTTTATGCTCAGAACATAGAAGCGTCAAGCTAGATGCTTTGTGAGCTTTGCCTGACGCTGAAAAAGCCCTTGGTCTGGACGCAGCATTTTTAAATCAGCTGCAAAATGACGGCATCTTTTTCTCCAAGACTGGATAACAAAAAAGAACAGTGTAAGCGGTAATATTCGGTTTTTCACCAGAGACCAGACACCACTGAATTACTAAAGTTGTCACAGGACAACTTAAATTGTACAACAGCAACTATATTTCCATAAATACATAAATAAATATAAGGACGATGATCAATCAGGACTTCCCCAGCTTTGCAGTCATTCTCTTTTGCAATTCCTCACAGGTGATATGAATCACGCTGTGTTTCTGCTTGTGTTTCCGCTTTTAGCACAAACACGGCCCAAATCCGCTTGAATGAACATAATCTCAGGCCTCCAGACTTTTGAAAGCCGAAAACATTTTATGAGTGAAAGGTTAGCTTTAGGATTAGCAATAAATGTCCTAATCAGATTTGTGGCCATGACACAGGCGAATCAAACTAACATCTTTCACATATCTAAAAGGGGCTTTAAATAAGTTCTATTTTGCCTTCAATCGAAAATTTAGATTTTTCTCTAACGCTCTCCGAGTTTTAAAATGTTAAAGTGGGTGTATATTGGGGATTTTGCCTGCTAACCGCGTTTGAAGTGTTTGTTGCATCTCTATAGCTGCCGTAATTTTTTTTTGCTTTCTGCGACCAAACCGCTTGCATGCGCACAAAGATGTCAACAAAGATCCGTCTTCGCACATGGAGTAACTGATACATCAATCTGATTGATTGAAAACCCAAGACCCGCTCCTACCTTATAACCGATTGGCTTAAGCAGGCCTACAGTGGTGGGCTTTAGAGTGAAAGCGCCTCTCAGATCTTAGGAATTTTTCAGATCACGTGAACCTGATTTATTTTTTATTTTTCTCAAACACTTCGGTACGCCGGAAATCCGGCGTGGCACCAGAGCGCTATCAGGCCTGATGCTATCAAATACTATAAACTATAATAACCTGTAATGTGTAAACTTCTGGTGTTGAAGACATTACTAAGTAAATCTCTGACATATTCTTTCTGTGATTGTTGTGCCATTTAGCAAATGAGATAATGTCTTTCAGTCATTAAACAAAACACAGGCTGTTAGTCTATTTTAAGAGACACCGGAGCCAAACATGCAGATGAGCTGTAGGCCACCATTAAAGCAACCTGAGCTCCTCGTCAAATCACCGTAGCCACAAACTGATCGCCTCCATGAACCAACTATTTAGTGCATTCTTTAATACCAGTTTCACTTTTTGAATAGAAATACGAAAACATATGTCTTTTCTGTGATATTCTTATTTACTGAGAATGTAAAGAATGTTGTTACAGGAACATGACTTGGAGTTTTTGAAGTCCAAATGTAAACATAACACTGTCTTCTGATTGGACAGATCATTGTCTTAAAGCATGGAATAGGCGGGGTGACAGACTGACTACTTTTCTTCACTCTACTTTTCTCTTTTACTGCTTTCCAGTTAGGATTATTTAGAATTATTTATTTTTGTCCTTGTATTTTGGCTGTTAACCTTGGTTTTTTTTCATGAATACTTTTACATGCAGCCAGTATTCAGGTTATGGTCGGGTTAAGGTCACTATTTGTGTTTCTGAAACATTCGAGATAACCCGCTTAGATATGTGAGCAGAGAGAGGGAGAGTAGAGAGTTACAGAGAGAGCGTAGAGAGAGTTACTCCTGTATACATGGAATTTGTATTCCAGACAGCGCATAAAAGAAGTTCCTCTACTCAAAAGACCAAGATTCCTTGCAAATAGAACATGCGCAGAACACAAATCAATGTTACTTTTGATGGCGATATTCCGACACGTGTTTACATGACCAAATATTCGTGTTAGAAGAGGGGTACCCCAGGGTTAATACTCAGGTTTTTGCCAGTGTATACATGGCTGTGCGCGACCGCGTTATTGCTAATATTCTGGTTTTGACCGGGTCAATGGCCACATGTAAACACAGCCCTTGTTATTCTCTCCATAGAGACTACACCTGGTCTGGTATCCTACAAAATTTCAATGCCCTGTTGGACTGAGATGAGACTCCAAATAACTGTATGTCCTCAGTGTCCCAGCTTTTTCCGTTTTTGTAATATAGAAGGTACTCTTACATCTGTTCTTTTTGCTCTTTCTGTTTCTCTTCTCTGTCTTCTCAAACCCCCAGATGGTCGTGGCAGATGACTGCTTGTACTAAGTCAGGTTCTGGTGGAGGTTTCTTCCTGTTAAAACATTTTTTTCCACAATGAATGATTGGTGTGGTTGGAGTCTGCATAAACGGGGCATTGCTGCCAGTCAATGACTCAATGCAATCTGCTGGGATTTCTCAATTATTATTTTAACTGATTGGAATGTTGGTATAATTATGTTGAAATTACTTTTCTTGTAATGTGCCTTGAGATTATATCTGTTGTGAGTCTTTGCTATATAAAAAAACTGAATTGATAAATTGATTATATTTATAGGTTGAAGTGCACAACGAGGGAGCGCACCTTACAGGTGATTGTTTGACAAAGAACAGATTATGAATATTTTCACTTATGTGTTACATTGGTGGGACTTTATCTCTGGATATATGAAAAAGATTTGCCACATGGTAAACACCTGGACTCCGGCATTGAGGCAATGAGAGCATTTGAATGACAACCGTAATAAACCAGAACCAGACTTGTCATTACAATTGACCGCCATCCTGCGGTCTCATCCGCTCTGTCTCATAACAAGCTTCCTGATATATTTTTATTGTTCATCAATACAGCCGCTCTATTCATTAATGGACAGTTTATAAGAGAAGACCATAAAACTTCACATAAACACATTGCTTCTCCTGACACCAGCATGAATTAACAACTATTAATGCTTCAACTGGGAATTGCTGAGCAGCGCTGTAAACTCCTGTTCAGCCATTTCATGTCACTGTGACAAAGAGGTTATGAATACTAATAGATGTTCTAGTTGTAATCGTCTTTGGTTTTTTATAATCACAGTTTAATAACGCAGGTTGTTTATATCTCTCACGGAAGGTTTACCAAACAAAGTCAGAAACAGATAGGGATTTTTTTCTGAAAGTACAGCAACAGTGCTAAGATGCTGTTAGTAGAACCGTGGGCTCTGAGTGTTATTCTCCAAATTTTGAATCTTATCAAAATATGAATTAAATGATTCGTTGATCTGTGTGTATAATAGTAAAGAACATGTACCTAACATTTACATTTATACCAAATATGGATTTTCAGAATAAAATGTAAAACTGTTTCTCTTGTAGGAAATAATATTTGTAGATGGGTGTGCAGTATCTCAAACTTTGTGAGATTGTTTTTTTTTTCTTTTTTTTTTCAGAAAAATCCCACAGTCACCATGGTTAGTCTTTGCTGTAATGGTTTTTAGGATACACTTTAGCCCATACAGAAAGCCCAGAAAGTTTCCAGTTAAACCTGCCATGGTTAGAGTTTAAATGTATGTTTTCCCTGCTCCTTTAAAACCCTTTCGGCTTCAAATTCAGAGTTGGCTGGATGAGACATTTTAAAAATAAAGCCTCTACTGTCCACATTTTATTGAAAATGTGTTGGTGTGGTTTTCCCATTAAAACCTTCACAGCATAGTAGAGTAACAGACAAACTGTGATAATTTCAGAGAAATGTGCGTAATGTTAAGGTAAAGGTGGACTATTACAGTGCGTTCACACCGAGCGCGTTTGAAGCGTCGTGGGCGTGAATAGAGAAGCGCGCTCATGCGTGCCAGGGGATCCCACGTCACATCAGAAGCAGATTTCAGTCACGAAAACGCTTTTCTATTCAATTCAATTCAGTTTATTTATATATGCCATTTCACAACAGATGTAAATCTCAAGGCACTTTACAAGAAGAGTTATTACAATACAATGTTTAATTTAGGAATTAGAGGACCACAGAAAATTGCGTCGTGACTTCTCAGCAATCCCTCACACTGAGCCAGCATGAAGCGACAGTGGAGAGGAAAAACTCCCTTTTAACAGGAAGAAACCTCCAGCAGAACCAGGCACAGCATAAGCGGTCATCTGCCGAGACCGTCTGGGCTTTGGAGAAGGCAGCAGAGACACAGAAAGAGCAACAGAACTGATGCAGAAGCAGAAGTTGGTAGCAGGGTGTGGAGAACGTTCCTCCACTGGAATGCCATCTTAGTCGGGGTCGTCAAGCAGGGCAGATCAGGAGCACCTGTAGGAAGAGACTAAGAGAAAACAGGTTAGCGTTTGAATTGACAGCACATCATGCAGTTGGGGAGAAGTAGGAGAGAAAGTAGGAACTGACTCTAATACTGTCCTCCAAAAGCCTAGCCTAAAGCAGCATAGCTACTAACATTAACCTGTCTCCTTGCTACTAGGAGACCTAGCTACTAACACTCTCTACCTGGCTTACATTAACCTATCTCTACCTAGCTACTCTACCTCTTCATAGCTTTTGACACTCTACCTGACTATTAACATTAACCTGTCTCTTCCTAGCTACCTGTCTAACGTGTCTCTAACTACCTATTAGTCTGTCTCTAACTGTAAGCTTTGTCAAAGAGGAAGGTTTTAAGCCTAGTTTTAAAGATAGACAAGTTGTCTACTTCACGAACCAACCCTGGGATCTGGTTTAATAGGAGGGGAGCCTGATAACTGATTTATGCCTGATTCGAGCGACTGATTAACGCTTCAAGTTACGCAGCTTCAACCAATCAAGAGCCATGTGACAGGGTATGAAGGGTATCAACATGACATGGAGGAAATACTGATAAGCACCGTGGCTAATCACCCCGAGCTATATTACACTAGCCGTTTTCTATGGAGAGAAGGGAATAATAAATGATAAAAAGAACACATCATAAAGAGGTTAAACTATTGAGACAGGAAAGCTCTTAAGGGTAGGTTTGTGGATGGTTCTTAAAAGAGCCATTGTGGCTGCAAAGGCCACCGAGAAGTGAGCCATGAACAGCTTCCTCACCCAAACAGCTTCTCTGGAGGAGTAAACAATACCCAGGTCTGACAATAGCTCCCCATAGGGTCTACAGAAGAGCCCAGAAATGTTCAGGGAGTTAGAGACCTAAGTTGAACCCATATAGTTAAAATAGACAAATACTTGATACTTCCTCTAAAAATGCTTATAACAGCCCATTTTAGTAGCCACCTCAAGGCCATTGTACATGCCATATATACTCAAATATGCATTAATAAGTTCATTGTACACCATCTCAAGACTACTGCACAAGCTAATGTTTTCTTACTTATTTCTGCTCTTGGCGGTACATTTATTAGTGCCAAGATGGCTGTATAATAAGGACCATGTAGCAAACAGGGTTGGGCATCGAGAACCGAGCATCAATTGGAACTGGGACTACCTTTTCAATTCTCCCGGAATTGTTCCATTTTTAAAATTCCGATTCCTGGTTTTGATTCCCAGTCCGCTGAGCAAGAGAAGAACGCACCGGGTACCAACGAAGAAGCATCCACTAGAGTTACTGCGCAGTCGGGGAAAGTGTGTGGAGGTGCTCTAGTGGTTTCACCTTAGCAAAGGAAACAACAAGACAGCTCAGTGCTAGACCTCTAAGAAATAACTAACTGCCAAACAGTTATACTCGAACCGTATTTCAACTCAGATGCAAACATCCAGCTAAAGTTAGCTCATGTAGTTGTTTTCAAATGGCCTGAGATTGCTAACCTAACATTAGCCAGGCAGCTGATAATACGCCGCGATGTACTCCGCCTTCTTCATTTATCATTGCAACTGAGGGAAATGGAACAAGTAGGAGTTCCACAGAGAGGTTTCTGATTTAATAACGTACCTACAGCTAAATCTGGACTGGATTGTTTAAGTTATTTTTTATTGTTTGTTCAATATTCTGCCCCAGGTTTGCCCATCAGTGGGAGCACATGCTGCCATGTTTAAGTGTCTAAGTGAGTTTCAGGATGCTTGGAAATCGGTTTTCATGAGATTTTCAAAAATAAAGCTCTCCTGTGAAAATGTTAGCCCTGTGAAAATAAGATTTGTAATATTTATCCGCAAGCCCATACATAAGGCCCCTGTAATAAATACACAGTAAAGTAAAAAGTTCCTAGAATTAAAAGCCGTGATCCAGTTTCATAGTTGGGACTATGGAACTGGTAAGAGTACCTATGATTAACAGTCATTAAAAATATGCACACACAAAAAAAAAGACCCTGTCCCTTCAAAGAATCGGAATGGAGAATCATTTGCTTAAAAGCATTGAATTTAGGAATTTGGAAATAATACCTTAAAAAGACTTGAAAAAGTCAGAAATTTTGATATATGGGTCTTAGAATTTGTGCTGTGAGTAACGTCTCCGTATTTCCTTTTTCCTCAGAAGTTTCATTTGTCAACCATGATTATTTTGATTAAATAAATAAAGAGTGGCGGAGCCAATAATTGAGAACGCAATGAAGCCTGGGACAAAAGGACAAACATGAATGTGAACATGTGACATCTTCAGTGAAGCTTGCGCTACCAGCAGGATAAGCAAAGTATAAGCGCAGAAAATTTCAGTAGACAAGAAAGGTTAATGCTACTATATTTTTTCAAATTTTTTTTTATGTTATCTAGCTACCCATTTGATGCTTAGGTTATGGGTAAATGTAAATTTAATGCAGCGTGGCTGGATGAAGACTCTTTTTGTCATTGGTGAAAACCAGTGGACAACAATGTTTTTGAGGCTTTTTGCTCCATATGAAAAAAAAGCATTCAGGTAGGTGCAAGAAATGAAGGCGTTAAGTCCCATGCCAAGTCGTACAAGCGTTTGAACTGTCTTAAAGGACAGTTAAACTCCTTCCATTGCGTGTATGTTTCAAGCAACTTTAGCCAGCTGCTAATGCGCCTGACGCCGCATTAGCAGCTGTAGTGTTAGCCAGTTAGCTGCTAGCGCACAGCCGCGACAGAAACCAGAGTGGATATGCGCACAACTTTTGGTTCCACTAAATCCGACATCGCTAAAACATTTACTTGCGGTTCCGACAACACAGCTTACATAGCCAAGGTTGGGTTAGGTATTAACATTAAAGAAGAACTGATGTCTAAAGTCCCCAAATCACTGTTCATTCTGATGCTTGATGAGAGTCTCAAAAGACTTGAATTTAACTTGAAGAAATTTGTAGGAACCCTGGTTTGGAACCTGAATTGAAACAAGGTATCTGAATTGGCCAAAATCAAACGATCCCCATCCATAGTAGCAAATGCACACCTAATCTCAACAGTATTATATGGCTAGGCAGACTTGTGGGTAAGAAAAGAAGAAAGGTAAGCACCTATCTATAGGGGTGACGGCAGAGGTATTATTTAGTTGCAGGTTTGAACCCCTGCTCAGTCCATCTCAGGTATTTTTGTTGTTCTTGGGTATAACAATTCAGCCTCCTTGTCTAGTGATCAGAAGGCCTGTCGTAAAATGTTATGTTTATTTTATTTTCTGTTCTATATTATATAATTAATAATATATATATATATATATATATATATATATATTATATTATTAATTATATAATAGAACTTCTCTTTGGTTAAATCTCCAACTGATGATGCATCCCTCCATTCCTTTATCCATCACGTCCTTCTTTTCTTCTTTGTATGCAGAGAGGAAAAAGATAGCAGGCATCTTTGTTGGCTCAAAAAGCTACTTATGACTAAGCAGTGCATGCTGGGATTAGATAGAGGGCATCGCTGACAGGGGCATCATTCTTCACACTCGCTGAGGCAGGTTACATCGAGTTCATGAATGACGGTGGAGGACAGTTGTATGCTTTGTAATCCTTCGTAACCAAGCCGCGTCCCACTGACTAGGGTCAGTCTTCCTCAGACTCTGGCCCAAATTAACCCACCACAATTGGCCCGTAATGGCTTAAAGATTGAGGTCTGGATGGGGCATCTATCACGAGGACGGGCCTCAGCTCACCCTGAGTCCTAAACTGGAGTGAGTTGAGTTAAAGTTGGACAAGGCTTTGAGGACAGCTGAACGAGTGAGAAAGTAAATTCGAAGGGAGTTTTGAATGCCATGTGTGATGGGCTATATGTCTAAAAACACCTCATAAAGAACATTGGACACCTTTAGTTTATTTATTCATTTGTTGGGAGATGAACAGCATGTGCAGCATGTTTTCCCAGCGTCAGTCCAAACTTATGTAAGTTGTAACTTCTGCACGAAAATAATACTTTTAAAAATCTATAAATTTGGAATTCAAATGATGGGTAAAGTAGAGATGCACCAATACTTAAAATGTGGAAACTCTAAAAAAATTTCACAGAAATGTTTTATTTTGCACTTCAAATTTTAGTTGTGTGGTCATTTTTTTGTTAATATTTGATTTTTTTATCTAATTAACTATAATTTGTGGTAACACGCAGAGAACATAAAACCAAATTTTTTATGAGGTATCAGCATTGTTTCTCAGCAAGTACTCAGATCCAAGTATCAATATCGTATCGGTTCAAAAAAAGTGGCATTGTTGCATCCCTAGGGTAAAGTATAAATTTGCTACGTCTGAACCTTTAACTGAAACAACAAAACATGCCATCTATCATTGAAATGCGTTAATTGAAGTTAGTTCTTATTTTCTTTTTTGTTCTTTTTACTCATGTGGTAAATGTTGTAATAATTCCCTGACCAACTGTACCCAGTTAAAAAAAAAAAAAGCTCCACAGAGCCATAGGCTCAGGGCCAACTTGAGGTAGAATGAAGCAGTGAGCAACCATTATTTAACATTAATTCACATGTGATTGGTTTTCCTCATAAGGCCGTCAGCTGGTGCATTTGTAATCTTGTTCTTTGTCATATTAAGAGCTCTTTGAGCCCCCAAGCCAGCAGGGCGCCATACAGAATTGCAGTAACTCCATTTATCACTGTGCCCATACAATCTACACATCATAAAATGCTAATAATACATCCATCCATCCAGTATCTACGAAGCTCATCCTTAACAGGTCGCAGAGGAACTGGTTCCTGTTTCCAGCGGTAACGAGCCAACAGGTGGGGTATATCCTGGACAGGTCGCCAGTCTAAAATCCCTAACCTTTAAACTGATTCAAGTTTAATTACAATATCTTAAAAAACGTAACTAATTTGGTGAAGTGTGCCATGAACATCACAGCCGCTCTGGAGGAGATGTTGGCCGCAACCCGACCAAGGCCTGGTAATGGCGCCACCACAGCACATCCTGTGCCCCTCACATATATAGTATACACTTTTACTAACCGCATACAGATGGCTAGCCGCTCAGCACCTGGGATTGAGTGCTTGAATTTCATGTCTTGACGGCCGATTCTTGGACGTAAACGAGACAACAGCTCCTCAAAATGGGCAGGTAGGCCGGGTTCCCCCATGTAGCGAGGGACCAGGTCCATGGATTCAACCACTTAATGCGGTCAAGCTCAGAGGCCAGAGGCCACCTGTAGCCGCGCCCGCACATGTGAAGCTGCACAGAGATGACGCCCCTCTCCCAGCCCTGGAAAGTCTATAGATGGACGGAGAGGAGGAGGCGGCCAGCCAACAGCCACAGAGTGGTCAGGGTCCTCCCACAAGTTGCCTTTCTCCGGCTTGACGGGCATGAAAACTGTGTATTTTGACACACGTTCAAAGTGGATTGGATGCGTGTCGAGGTGTTCAAGCGTCGAAATAGGGCAGTGTGATGCATTTTTGGCACTTTAGTATGAACGCACAATTAAGACAATCTGTTAGCATGGGCAGCCTAATGGTGCATTCACACCACATGCGTTGTCTGCATCAAACAATGCTCCCAACGCATGTAGTTTGACATATATACATTTTTAAGCTGAAGCTTGTAAAGCACATGGGCGGGCCTTTCTCCAGCGGATGTTTTAAACACTAGCGGATCGAGATGGGTAGACAACATCAACATCACTACAGTAAGACACTCTGATTGGCTGGCGCACTGCGTCAAGTCAGTCAAACGTTCAGCTAGCTGAACTTCTGCATTGATAGCATTGTTGCTGCTTGAAACGCAAGTAACGCTTGAAAAGTTGACAGAACCACCGCACACAACACACCGCAGGGACTCGGACGCACTAACCATAGACTTTTCATGTTATTTTGCCACATCTGATACTGACGTTTGGGATGATGTGAACGCAGCATCAGTCACCTCCCCCACCTATAGGCCCATGGGTCGCCTGGCCAAACAAAAAACAAAAAAAAAATGGAAATCAATGGTGTGCTAAAAGTTATTTTCTGGTTCGCTTTTTCATAAGTCCTCAATCACATAAAAATCCTAAAGTAACTTTTGCCAGCAGTTAAAAATCTGCATTTTCTCTGCATCAGAATGTGTCTTTAGTTTTCCAGGACATTATATTTTCGATCTATGGTGCCTGTCAAACTTGATTAGAAAATAACTTTTATTGCTCCATTGAGTCTCATACAATTTTTTTGTCATGGAGCCTGGTTTTATATGAAATAAATACACAATAAATAATAATCTACCCTAATGTAAGATATTAACTGCAGATAAAATCCCTTTAAAAATTCTGAACGATCCCTTTAGGCAATTATCTTAAAAAAAAGTTGCACCATATTAAAACTGCTGCAACCCAACACTAGACGGAGCTCACTTGTTAGCTGTAGTATGTATGTCACACTATTAGAACAATGGTGCTAGGTAAAAAGACGAAAAAGCAGTTTATTAAAAAACTATTTATTATGCAGATTTCAAATGAACCAAAAACTATTTTTTATATAGAAATACAACAATATTGCAGTGGTGGTAGTCCAGCTTGTTTGTAAAAATAAATGCCATGAGAAGAAACTCGAAAATCCAAATAGGAAAGGTTCACAAGATCAGCCCCACATAAAAAAAGCTTTATTCTAACAGTACAAAGTCTTTACTTTCATGCGTCAGGGTTACCTTTTTTTTTTTTTTTCACCCATTTAGTATTCGTATTAGCCTTTTGTGCTTGTCTATTGAACTCCTTCCATTGACTTTTATCCTAAAACATACAGCTTCTTTTATCTTCTGAACTGCTTCAAAAACATCCAAGAGGGTGATGAAAGGGGACCACTTCTTGCTTCCACTTACTCGCAGGTATTGAGCAGAGCTAAGTTGCCAGCAATCCACTTAAAGCTAAAAAAATAAAAAAAATAGACTTTTATCCCTAGGAGAAAATACAGTGAGCCAAGGGGGTAACAAGGAGCACTTATGGTCACTAATGGTGGCGACAGAAGCTGCGCTGACCTCAACTAATGCTCAGAGGAACCTGAAGCCTTTAAAGGAAGGAGTTAAAGGCAAAAGTCAGAGAAACAACATGTAAAATGGTGTTTATTGACGAGTATTCCATAGTAGGCGTCAACATGGTTGTATTCACCATTGAGAAAAGTTGGAACATACTGCAAATATGGCTTTTGAGGAAGACTATAGTTTCTTGACGTTTTAAGGAGCACTGGGAGCCAAAAGAAAGCACAGGGTTTTATTTTTGTTATCATAACTGACTGATGGTTGGATTTATCCCCATTTACTGCTGAGCTCTGCAGCTTATTCCTGGAAAACATGATTATCTACATTTAGCTCTCTAATCACAACAAAGGGTCTAGTTCTGAAGATGTGGTTAGAACAGGGCTTTAATGCATTTTAATGCACTTTACACAAGTTTCTTTACAGTACGGATAGTAACAAAATTGTGGAAATGAATATCTTACTTTTAGGATGAACTATCCTTTCTCTAAAATAACAACTTATTTCAGTTTTAGTATTTCAAGCATAAATATTTAAAAACATTGCTTGATTGTTATTTCACGCTTCAGATGGAGTTGAGACACTGGCATTATGGGGGATAAAAAGTAAGTTGTGTCTGAAAAAATCTTTCTTCCAGGTTTTTTCTTCCCAATTATAGCACTTTTTAGATTCCACTTGAATTATTTTAGCCATAGCTCACAAGTTTTTCCATTCCCAGCACGTAAAAAAAGAACAAAAAAGTGCTACCCATGAAACTTCTAAGGGTTTTCTGGATAGATGTTACACAGGTGATGGAACAGATAATAACAAGAATATAATTATCAGGTAAACAGGGAACGTTTTCTATGAAGCATATCTATCTATCCAGCGGATCAGTCATTTTCTGACAATCTGTCTTTCTCTCCATCCATCCACTTGTCCATCTAACAGTTCTTTCTTCCTTGCGGTCTGTCATTTTGTATATTGCATACTTAACCCTGGATCACTGCCACTTCGTTAGGACTAAGTATGAGCTAATATTATGGGCCCTGGATGTAAATGTATCGCATCAATTTGAAATCGTGTTTCCATGTTGGTTTGAGACTCTTCAGCCTAGGTTGCTTTTTGAAATGGGTTAATACTAAAGTTAGTATATGCGACATATAGCTTGCTGAGCCATCATTTATCAAGTGTAGTTATGCAGAGATCCATGCGTATGTCGTGCATAGGAATAATTCTACGCATATTGTGGTATTTATCATATTTGTACTTGTGCGTCGAAATGTTTCTAAAAATAATTATAGTTCTGATTGTTCGTACGCACAGCATCTACTATTAAGATACAGGAACTGCAACACAGAAACAGTTTTACTTTGACAGAATTTTTCTCTGAGCAGTTTATCCCCTCCACCAAGGAGCTCGTGTTGGCGTCTGTGTTGTAACAAAAATAATGTAAAAGTTATGCACGGAATAGCAACAAACTTTCAGGAAATGTTTGAAACCTGCCAAGAAATACATAATTTAATGTTGCCGGTGCTCATGCATGGCGATCCTATCTAACGTAATCTGCGCTCTGCGGACCCCCCGGTTTACTTTTTTTTTTTATTACACCAAGCACTTTAGCTTAATGGGATTTTGTCGCACCTTTAATTAAAAGGTTTGCAAACTGCACCCTAAAAGCTACATGCTCCTGCTTATCAGTGAAGCAGATTGTCCTTTTTTCCTTGCATACTGATGGCAGCACAAGCTGTGTCTCCAATTACGCATTGGCCACAAAAAGAGTCAAATATGACGATCTGAGCAACCTCTGTATTAGATCTGGTCCAGCTGTGTGCTGAGAGATGTTTTATTGTATTCAGTTTAATATCAAACTTTTTTTTTCCCTTAAATTCCAACAGAAACATCTCCCCTGTCCCGACCGCATTTACGGCCAGTCACCTTTGTCCCAGGTGGAGTAATCTTTTTTCCCCCTGAGCTGATAGAATCAAACAGCAAAGTTCATTATTAAATTATTTAATATGTTCAAAGACGTTAACGATTTCCACAGAAGTTAATAATAACAAATGAAATTATTTGCCACATTATTCTGCTCTGTAGTAGAAATACAACAGCTGCATGCTGGGAGAATTAAGCAGAGAAACGGGTGATGGCAAAAACTATTGGTGGTGAGATTAATTTGTATTACCTGACATTTTTTTTAGGTCTATACATCATGAATACTTTTTTATTGCACCACCTATGTTTCAGCTCGATCTCGGTGTCACTGAAATTTCTTTCTTTCGCTCTCTTGGCCATTATTTTAAGGAAGAATGTGAGGACTCAATGCATGTGACAGATGATGTGGTGTTACCAGATATGGTAAATTAAGGGTGTTTCTGTATGCAAATGACTGTGAACGTGCACAAGGGCCTGGGAAGCACAATTGGGATTTATCAGCACATGATTTTGGAGGAGCATCCATACGAGTGTCAGCCGCACATTTCATAGATCAGACTTTTGACTATCCGTACGAACATTCTAAATTTCATTCGTAGGATAGAATATAGGACAATTTCTATGAACGTTTGATAAATGAGGGCCCTTCTCTATACTGCAATATTAAATGAGTTTGGACCGTATTGTCTCTCGTTCAAAATCTGAAATATACGGACTGATCAAATCGGATACTGAACAGTTTTTTTTAAAACTGCCAAAGTAAATCATCAAAATACCATTGAACACTATCCATCATTTACGAGAAATCAGTCAAGATGATCAACAAGTATTGGTGGTTAACTGCTTTGTGTAAACACTTTGTGTAATCCCAAACACCTAATTCCCCTGTGTTGGTGTGCCACCTAGTGCCACACTGAGGTCAGATGTGGCAGATAATGCGGCCCAAGTCTGTTCTGTTGCAGTGGTGTGCTCAAGGTTTCTGTTACTCTCACAGTTGCAGCTTTAGAACAAAAACTTGAAAAATTGGCTAGTGTTGTTTTTGGCTAGCTCCATTCTTGTGCGGTTTGACTGCGTTTGCAACATTTATTTTTTATTTTTTTACAAGAATGACTGTAAGCATCACAGTTGTTTTTAGCTAGTCTTCAGTCACTGTTTTAAATCCTCAACTGTGAGCCAAGAATTGGCTAATTTACACTTCTACATTTTTCGTACTACTGCATCGGTTTGCCGCACTTCACTATAAATAAGTGGGTTACCTTTGTAGCGATAGTATGTAAAGTCATTTGGTACGAAAACCTGATCGTTCAGGTGGCACAAAAGAACAAAAAAATATTGTATTTTATGAGGTTACATGCTCTTATTTTTGATTGACAACTTATTAAAAAAAAGATTTCCAAACAAATTTAAGACATTACTAAACTGACTTTTTAATACTCCTTAAAGACACACTCCGTCACTTTTATACCTTAAAACCATTTGTTATTTGAAACCGTTTGGCAGAACACCAGCATTTATTATGTTCATTTTTGGAGCTGTCACTGCACGGGAGGGTGACAACTACACTATACAACTTTTCACCTGCCAGAAGTACTGACTGAGTTTCACTTTGTGCCAGTATGTTACACACTACCAAATATATAAACAACCCTGTGGTTTCGATACTCAAGCCATAGTAAGAAATCAAAGAAACCAAAGATGATGCTTTCAGAAGCCACAAAAAGAAAATAGAGAAAGTGAGGAAGAGCAGCCCAGTTTCCAAGCTGAAGTGGCTTTACTGACACCGAAGCCGTGCCAGCTTCTCAACTCATGACAAGGTTGTTACCCTCTTTAAAGCCTTGATGCTGCATTCAGACCAAGCCCATGTGACAGTGTCAGCTGCGGCAAGATTACATGTAAAGTCTATGGTAGAGTACGTCAGAGGTCCGTCAAGGGTTCTGCGTTGCGTTGAGTGCGTTGGCTCCGTCAACGACGCTTGCGTTTCATACGGCAACGTACCAACGTATGCGTCACAGAATTTCAGCAAGCGGAACTTTTGACAGATCCAAAGGAGTTAACGCAGTGCGGCAACCAATCAGAGCATCTCACAGTAGTTATGTCACTATACACATATCTTGAATGAAGCGTGGGCCCAGTGAAAACATTTTCAACAAACGCAGATTTAAAAAATCATAAATAACACTTACCGAAGACAGATGGACAGGTGCTCCTAAAGAGGAACAGAGAACCTGTAGTTGGTGTCCTGGTAGGAGATTTAAGGTCCGATGCGGCCGAGGAGGTCGTAAAATTAGGTGAGGGAAAGACGGAAAGCGAGCCTCATCCATACGCAGCTCCTGGAGCAAATGGTTAAATTTCCCGAACTCAGAATGCATCTGAATAGTGGGCGCTGATGCACCCGATGTCAACGTTGTCTAGCTTTATCTAGCTAATAAAGCCAAGTCACTCTCTCGTTACGATCCACCATAGTGCAGAAACTTCAGAATGTGCGGCAACAGAGGAAGCCCCGCTCATGCGTTGTTTTTTCCTCAGAAGCAGGCTATGGAAGCCAAAAAGTACTTTACATACGTCAAACTTCATCCGTTGAATGCGTTACCTGACGCAGATCAAATGTGTGGTGTGAATGCAGCTTGAAGCTCAAAGCGCACCTCCTGCTACTCATCCTGCTGCCTCAGAGGGCAGCAAGACACAAGATGACACAGGTCAGACAACATTTCCTTTCCCTCACTGCTGAGAAAGAGAGTTTAGGCCGAAGCTACTTACCCAAATACGATTAGCCTCTAAAACTCAGTGTTACTACTTTTTAGTTTTGTGTGGTCAGCCGCCATGAATGAGCAAGAGAAGAAAAAGAACAGGATGTACCAAACTAGCTGTGTTGCTACTTGATTGGTAAGTAATAAATGCTTGCTCTGGGGTTATTGTTTTTGGTTGAGCATGACGATGTAATACAGTGCCGGGAAAACTGACGGTTTACCAACTTTTTGTATTGGTCAGCAAGCTTGTAAAATAATCAGTACAATGGATTCTTCAGATGCGCTCCATAGAGATTTGTTTTTACGACAGTAATGTTATGCCGCATGCCTTAAGAGGGCGACAGAGGGGGATTATCTGCAAAGTTACGCACTGTGTCTTTAAGGGTCATAATTTTCCTTTATCAATTTCTCAATTTCTAATATTTTTCATGACCCTGTGGATACCCTGGTTTAGTTGTGGTTCCTCAAGTTGTATGTATAGTTTCACCTTTGCCATTATGACAGGAGCACCTCAGGCACTTTGTTGTCAAAAAGGTTAAGAAACATTCAGAACATCTTGTCCTGATACAAAGAGGCATCAAAAGGTTTTATTTGTTGAGTTTTTTTTTTTGCTCAGATGGAAAAAACGGTTTTGTGAGCTGCCATGTGTTAAGCCAACTCTCAGCAACAATCTGATGTGAAATTACAGACAGACAATACATTTGTATAAAGTCAAATTGTAACTTTACAGCATTCCTGCAGTTCATAAGTGGCTTTACAACATTAAATGAAGGTTGAATGAGCTTCAAGAAGAAAAAAAAAATGTCTGACATCATATAAATTCTGCCTTCATTTGCACACATTATTTACCAAAGTTGATAAAGAGGCAGAGGTTTCAAGCATAAAAGGTCAACTGCACAGATTCCCTAAAATCAGTTTCAGATAGTAAGTAAAAAAAAGTGCATCTGGAAAACATGCTCAGTTGTTTACATCATTTTTGCATAATTAATAAATAGTTAATGTTTTGATATGTCACAATCAAATAAACAAAAAGAGGAAAGTGGTGCTATGGTGCTTCACAGTGAATAATGAATAGTGATGTAAAATGCATTAGTGGTTTATCTGACAGAAACGTCTGGCTATGTTGCTTCATGTTGCATAAAAGATTCCCATGGAGGGTGAACGGATAAAGCATTTCAGTCTCTTGATCACAGATGACCTGAGCAGTAATCAAGATTTACTACCTTAAATTTGACGGGGGGTGCGTACCTAATAAGTGTAAAAGGGTGGCGGTTTTAACCACTACATCCATGAATCCAGCAAACAAAAAGTAGCTCTTCAATGACAGACTTTAAAAAATCCTCACACTCAGTTTTAAAGTTGAAAATCTGTTTTTGTCATTGAATAAAGAAAACAGGGTTTTTACCTTTTCATTTGAGCTCTGGGGAAATCTAGTTTGGTTTACTGCTTAAAAAAACAGCCTCTTCTTGCATAAAAAGACCATAATGAGAAAAATGGGACAGTGGGTACTTTTAACCCAAAAGGATCCATGAGTTTCTATCCGTCTATACCTTCTTATTAATCTTCTGTAGGAGATAGTCCAAGGTCAACCTTTAGATGTGGGGTATTTCACTTCTTTCATACACAGGTCCCCTGATGGTGTACAATGTTTTTGCGGTGTTTCAAACCGAGGCCTCTTTCTTTCAAGTCCCCCACTCGCTGCTGAGACGTGTCCACCAGGGCGCTTGCTATTGCAATACCTGGATGCACAGAAAAGAGAGAAACATTAATTATTTTTTTTTGCATAAATAAAAGGAAGTTGTAGTTTTTCCTAACTTTTTGGGTTAGCTTTTTTGCTTACTCTATGGCTACTACCAAATTCAGTGGCTGCATCCTTCGAAGGACCCATCCTACCCAGTCTACGTAGGCCGGGCCCGTTATCAACCAGGTAATGGGCCCGCCATATCCATTACCTGAATTTGGACGGTCTAGCCTTCAGATTTATTTCTGCCCCTACTTCGGCGAATGTCCTGTCACCTAGCAGGCGCTACACACATGCTGGTAAAAATTGAGCTTATAATCTTCCCAAATTTTGGAATAGAAAAAAAAGAAAACACGGATAACAATAGAAAAATACTTTGTGCCCAAACAGTTTTTATTAAAGAGGAATTAAATTGATCATTGAAAATCTGATGCCAAAAGAAAATGACACAATAGCCCAATGGAGGGCACCTAATTGGCAGTGGAGGGCAACTCTAAATAGACCCCTATGATGAGGAAAACTATTGGACTCAGAGTTCCTTTGCCCGGACGCGGGTCACTGGGGCCCCACTCTGGAGCCAGGCATAGAGGTGGGGCACGTTGGCGAGCGCCTGGTGGCCGGGCCTTTACCTATGGGGCCCGGCCGGGCTTAGCCCGAAGAGGCAACATGGGCCCCCCTTCCTATGAGCTAACCACCTGTGGGAGGGGCCATAGGGGTCGGGTGCAGTACAAGATGGGCGGTGGCCAAAGGCTGGGACCTTGGCGGTCCGATCCTGGGCTGCAGAAGCTGGCTCTTGGGACGTGGAACGTCACCTCTCTGGTGGGGAAGGAGCTGGAGCTGGTGTGCGAGGTTGAGAGGTTCCGACTGGACATCGTCGGCCTTGCCTCGACTCCCTCATTCTGCTGGGGGACTTCAACGCTCACATGGGCAATGACAGTGAGACCTGGAGAGGCGTGGTTGGGTGGTATGGAGTCCTATTGGGCCTTTTTGGCCTGTGGGACTCCGGAAGCAGCTGATAGGTACCGGCAAGCCAAGCGGAGTGCGGCACGGATGGTCGCTGAGGCGTGGGAGGAGTTTCAAGAGACCATGGAGAACGACTTCCATATAGCTTCGAAGCGATTCTGGTCCACCATCCGGCGTCTCAGGGGGGGTGAAGCGGCCTGCCACCAACACTGTTTACAGTGGGGGCGGTGTGCTTCTTACCTCAACGCGGGAAATTTGGGGTAGGTGGATGGAATACTTCAAAGACCTTCTCAATCCCACCGACACGCCTTCCTGTTTGGAAGCAGAGTCTGGGGACTCTGTGACGGGCTCTCCAATCTCTGGTGCTGAAGTCACCGAGGTTTCGACCAGAGTTCCTCAAGGCTCTGGATGTTGTAGGGCTGTGTTGGTTGACACGGCTCTGCAATATTGCGTGGACATCGGGGGCAGTTCCCTTGGATTGGCAGACCGGGGTGGTGGTCCCCCTCTTTAAAAAGGGGACCACAGAGTGTGTTCCAACTATAGGGGGATCACACTTCTGAGCCTCCCTGGTAGGGTCTATTCCGGGGTTCTGGAGAGGAGGGTCCGACGGATAGTCGAACCTCGGATTCAGGAGAAACAATGCGGTTTTCGTCCTGGCCTTGGAACACTGGACCAGCTCTACACCCTCGGCAGGGTCCTGGAGGGTGCGTGGGAGTTCGCCCTACATGTTTTTTGTGGACTTGGAGAAGGCGTTCGACCATGTCCCTCGGGGTGTCCTATGGGGGGTACTCCAGGAGTATGGGATATCAGGCCCTTTGATATGGGCTGTTAGGTCCCTGTATGAACGGTGTCAGAGTCTGGTTCGAATTGCCGGCAGTAAGTCGAACTCGTTTCCAGTGAGTGTTGGACTCCGCCAAGGTTGCCCTTTGTCACCGGTCCTGTTCATAACGTTTACGGACAGGATTTCTAGGCGCAGCCAAGGCGTGGAAGGGATCCGTTTTGGTGACCTCAGGATCGGGTCTCTGCTTTTCGCAGATGATGTGATCTTGTTGGATTAATCTGAACGTGATCTACAGCTCTCGTTGGAGCGGTTCGCAGCCGAGTGTGAAGCGGCTGGGATGAGGATCAGCACCTCCAAATCCGAGACCATGGTCTTGAGCCGGAAAAGGGTAGAGTTCCTTCTCTGGGTCGGGGATGAGGTCCTTCCTCAAGTGGAGGAGTTTAGGTATCTGGGGGTCTTTTTCACGAATGAGGGGAAAATGGAGCGGGAGATCGATGGACAGATTGGTAAGGCGTCTGCAGTTATCCGGGCGCTGTACCGGTCTGTCGTGGTGAAGAGAGAGCTGAGCCGAAAGGCAAACCTGAAATGATTTTCCTCCGTAGGGTGGCTGGGCTCTCCCTTAGAGATAGGGTGAGAAGCTCGGTCATCCGGAAGGGGGCTCAGAGTAGAGCCGCTTCTCCTCCACATCGAGAGGAGACAGTTAAGGTGGTTATGGGATCTGGTCAGGACGCCTCCTGGACGCCTCCCTGGTGAGGTGTTCTGGGCATGTCCCACCAGCAGGAGACCCAGGGGAAGACCCAGGACTTGCTGGAGGGATTATGTCTCCCAGCTGGCCTGGGAACGCCTCGGGATTCCTCCCGAGGAGCTGGCCCAAGTAGCCGGGGAGAGGGAGGTCTGGGTCTCTTTGCTTAGGCTACTGCCCCCGCGACCCGACCCCGGATAAGTGGAAGATGATGGATGGATGGCAACTCTAAATTGTTTTTAGAGCCACAAATGACTGCTGGGCTGCACTTTGGACACCATGTGGAAGATAAAGATTTGAACATCCATTTGTGACAAAACATGATATTGGTTTGGTAGACAGAAATAGATTTTACAAAATAATTTAGGGGACAAACAGGAACTAAATGTCTGCTTTTTTTAACACAGACAAAAAAATTAGTAAAAATATTGCACATATTGCAAATATAAGCAGTACAAGGACAATGTGTATAAAATGAATGAGATAGAATTAAAAGTATTTTTACAACTTTTAAATAATTTTAGATTGTAAGCATATTCTGAGTAGTAGGTGATCCAAGACTTAATTTGTATCTGTAGGTATACTGAATTACAATACATTTGTGTAGGTATGCGTATAGATGTGTATATTTGTGTATGCATGTATGTATATTTTTATATGCATTTATAATACATCACTATTGCACTTAAGTTCAGCTGGAAGTTACAATATATAATATTGACATCTTGTGATCAAATTGGAGTACTGCACTCCATGAAGAAAAACAACATAGTCTGCCCAGTTACTGATCAACCAGAACATTTGCGATGACAAGGGAAGAAGACGAGTTATACACAGTAAGATTGTCAAGATGGTGCCGCGGATGGACGCCTCGGTACCTCGCTCTTGCTGTAAGTATGCTGTAAGTACTTGTTACATTTTTACTTTTTTGCGTAGTTTTCTGCACTCCCTCTGCTATTAAAATAAGCAGAGAGGAAATCCTACAAATAGGGCTATCCAGTGCCGGACTTTTTTCACCGGTTTTTAATCAACCAGACTGCTTTATGGAGATTATGACCGGAGGAGCAGCAGCGCTCTGTGGATTTAGACGGAGACGCTGACGAGGGAAACGAGCTGGTGTGCTAGTTAAGTTGCGGCAGCGGGGATTACGCACCGCTCTCCCATCCATACACCTGGGGAACGTCAGCTCTCTGCCTAACAAAATGGATGAATTGCTCCTTCTCCTATCCAAGCACTCAGACTTTCGTCGTTCTGCCGCCTTTTGCTTCACTGAAACCTGGTCCAGTGAACACATCCCGGACAGCGCACTACAGCTGCCGCGCTTCAAGCTGTTCCGAGCGGACTGCTGCGCGGAAGTGTCTGGGAAGTCAAAGGGAGGAGGAACGTGCTTCTACATAAACAAAGGTTGGTGTACTGATGTCACGGTGTTAAAGAAGACATGCAGCCCTCACCTTGAGTCTTTTTTTCATAAACTGTAAACCATTTTATTCACAGCGGGAGTTCGCCTCGTTTGTGCTGGTCGCTGTATACATTCCACCGCAGGTGTGTGTAACGGAGGCGTTACATCACCTCGCCGACCAGATCACAGACGTGGAGAAAACTCAACCGGACTCTCTGCTAATCATTCTCGGGATTTTAATAGAGTAAAATCTCAAACTTGAAATGCCTAAACATAGACAACACGTGACATGACCTGGTCCACCTCATCCCATCTTACAAGCAGAAGCTGAAATCTGCTAAGCCTGTAGTAAGAACTGTGATGAGATGGACAGATGAGTCAAAGATGCAGTTACAGGCCTGCTTTGACTGCACTGATTGGAGCGTCTTTGAAGCAGCAGCCTCAGACCTGGACGAACTGACTGACACTGTGACATCTTACATCAGCTTTTGTGAGGACATGTGTGTGCAGACCAAAACCTTCTGCACGTTCAACAACAACAAACCATGGTTCACTGCAGAACTGAGACGGCTACGCCAGGACAAGGAGGAGGCCTACAGGAGTGGGGATCGGGACCTGTACAAGCAGGCCAGGAACATGTTGACAAAGGAGATCAAGGCAGCAAAAAAGGAACTCCCGACATAAGAACAGTTTTCTTCCCCCAGGCTGTCGCTCTGATGAACTCTGAATAGTCACAGAGTGTGAGTCCATTCACATGAACAATAAACTATAACTCTGCACTGCTGTATATACTCACTGTACAAATAACCCTGATTTGGTGTATATATTATCCTTTATTATTTATTTGTATGTATTTTTATTTCCTTTTTTATTTCACTTATTTAAGTTCTGTACTGGAGAGAAAAGTTGCCGGAGTCAAATTCCTTGTATGTGTCATACTTGGCCATTAAAGCTGATTCCGATTCTGATTCTAAATTGATCAGTAGATAAATACATTTTACCGCAATATCGAGTTGGTGGTAATTTTAAACATAGCTTGAGATAGTTTTAGCGGTGACACTTTTACTGCTTGCATTGTTAGCTATACATTAGCCTTTAGAGCGAACAGAGTCCTGTTACAAATGGCGGTGTGCTGTTCAGTGTTGAAAACTTGGCAACCATGCGGGCTCACATATGATTTGCCCTGGAACAAGGGAATATGGCCAGGGGACAGATATTGTAAACAAAGACAACGTACCATAGCAGCGTTTTTAGAATAACAAAAACTTACAACCACCCAGCCGCCTGACATCGAAATCTGTTTCAATGTTACATTCCTTCAAACATTGTTGGGACGGTTGTTGTGTGATTAATTCACTGTAAAATTCTTAAGTATTGCACCTTTAATAAGCCAGGCTCAAGTGCGTCAACGATATTAAAGGCGACCCCTGTCAATCGATGCTAGGTAAGTGAGCGTGGAAGGAAAGGAAAGAGCAATGTTCTCCTGTGAATTTTAGGGGTCCATCTTAGACAAAAGGTAATATATTTATAATTAGAAATACGTTGTGTCAGGAGCAACACAGGTGTAACAAAGGGTTTCTGGCAGCAATTAAAAAAATAAATGCAGAAGTTTTCTTCAAAATGATAAAAATTAAATCTAATTAGAACTACATTTTAAAAGATGAAACCCCACACAGCATTGCATATAATATTGGAGGGTGAGTGGAAGGGAAGACATCACATGGATAGCCCAATTATGTTCATCAAACTAAAATAAGCCTCACAGCTTGCTTGCCTTGCTTGTCAAAAAGCATGTGTCATCATGTTAACCATGTTTGGGGAACTGAATTATCCGAAATTTAGCCGGGATTGTAAAAGTAAGCTTTACTTTTGAGATCATGTCACTTTGTGGAACAGTCCTCAGGTACGATTTGTCCCACAGTATTGTTTTTAATCCTGTTTTATTCCTATTTCGAGTCCTGGTCAGATTTTTTGCCTTTAGTGCTGATTTTTTTTAACTGAAATTAATATTATATAATACATTTTTAGCAAACAACTCAACATAACTTTTTATGAGACCAATTTCATCAATAAGCATTTCCGTTATTGTTGTATAAACCATAAAATCAAAATCTTAAAGAGAATTAAAGGTCAGTTCCAGTTTCATATTTCAGACAAAAGTAAATATCAAAACACTTAACCTTGGTACAATATTATTACAAAAAATTCTGAAAGGCTATATGGTGGTGTGCACAATGCTGCCTTCCAATGTCATGGGATCATATTCACTCTATATTTTTGAGTAAATACCAGTGTTAGAAAGCTGACATTGTTCAAAGTTTGTCAGTTGCAGTATTATTATTGGTGTTTTCATTATAAGCAACTCAAGCCCTCCAACTACTTAACCTGTTAATACTACCTTGGCACTCCACCTTGTTACACTATAAAGCTGAGCAAAGCAGAAATTATAATGATCTGTGCAATAAAAACTTGAAATCTACTACAGAACCTAAATCGCTTGTTTTATAGCTTTAATTACAGCCAAGAATGAAAAGAAATAAAAATTAAACAAAACAAATAGACATTTATTGGGACTGATTTTAGTCACCAACATTTTCTTTGGTAGTAATGATTTCTGCTTTTCTGGTTTAAAAACAACTTGATCACCATACGCATGTTTTTGCTAATCATGGAGACCTATTTTCCCTAGCGTGGCTGGATGAGAGCAAACAGAAAGCATTTACCTGAGCAGCAGTGCTGATAATGTGATTTAGTGTCGGTGCAGACCTTCTCTGTCCCCGCGCTTCGACAAAGGTGCAGATGGTCTTCACTACAAGAGCTCAATTTGCTCGTTGGCGGGAGCCAATAGAGCAAACGGTGTGAGAATTCTGCTCTACTCTTGATATGGTTTGGATCCAGGATGTGTTCAGCATTTCACACTCAAGTGCTTCTCTGGATTTTACTTTTTTTTTGGCAGGTGGAAAGGGTAAAGCCGATTACAGACAGCACATCGGCATGTATGTGTGTGCACCTTTACACAGACATTTTAGCGAAGTCCTGATACAACGAACCGTACAGCTGAAGATGGCAGCCAGTTCTGTTCATCCTAAAACACGGAGGGCAGCGGATTGGCTCCATTGTTTGCTTTAAGCTCTTTTTCTCCAGCACCTGTTGTCATGGTGGGTTAAATTTTTATGAAAGTTAAGAATACATTAAGTTTATTTCCATTCTAACCTAAAAAGGGAGAGCTTTATTTCACCTGTCTTCTATAAAACACATTACAGGTATTTCTCTTTTTATATATAAGATTTTGGCTTTATTTGACAGATGCCGGCAAAGGTCTTGAGATTTGGAGCTGATCCTGGGACAGCCTTGTTGAGGACCATGGCATCCGCACATTGAGCGCCTGCTCTACCACAACACTGCTCGATGCCCCTGTTAGAGGTCAACCGATATAGGTTTTTTAAAGACTGATGCCATTTTTTTTTTATGTGGTAACCAATGGGCAATATTGGAAGCCGATTATTGAGGCTGATATCCAAGGCATATATATATGCTTTTTAGCAGCACACTGATTGCGAAAGACAACTGAACACTCACTGTGTGAAATTTAAATTAACTAAGTCAATAAAACTCTTTAAATATTGATTGAACTTTAAATATGAGGCATTGTAAAAACAAACTCTAAACAGTAACCTGAGTGCAAATAGTTTCAGGACAATACAAAATAAAACTGATTCCAGTTTCTTAAAGTTTAAAAAATAAAATAAATTAAATCCGTAACTACAATAATGGCGGGAAAAGCTGGTTGAGGTAGTGTCATAGAAAAATCACCACACGTGGTACTAAATAATAAAAAAATGATGTATCTATCAAAATAGTGCAGTTAAGGATTAAATACCAAACTTAAGAGTAAAATATGTTGGCAACAAATTTCAGCCGATGGGGGATATAGAAAAAAATGAATATATCGGTCGGCCTCTGGCCCCTGTTACCTCTTGAGCTTTTTGAATACATGACTTGTCCATACAGTAAACTAAATTTCCTACCTGGAAGAAAAACTAGTGGCTAAATTTTTTGTAAGCATTTTACAACACTTGTTTACTTTATTTTGTACAGTACATTTATTTTACACACATACATAAAGTTGCCTGATTGTTTTTTTTGTGACATGTGGGGCTCTGCAAGGCATCTTTCTTAGGCCAATTTTTTTCAACATCCATACACTTGCTCTAACTTCAAATAGGGAATAACAGAATGGCACTTACTACATTTATGCCATTGATAAGTTACTTTACTTTTTTCTGTGTCCCAACATTATCATAATAATAACTTGCATTTATATAGTGCTTTTCAAGACCCTCCTCAAGGCGCTTTAAAATTCCATTATTCTTTCACTGTCACATTCAGACACTGGTGGAAGCAAGGTACATTTGTAGCCCTGGGGTAGTCTGACAGAAGCAAGGCTGCCATATCTCGCCATCACCCCCTCTGGCCTAAACCAGTAGGCAAGGTAGGTGAAGTATCTTGCCCAAGGACACAACGGAATGTAGCATGCAGAAGTAGGAATCGAACAAACAATTTCTGGGTCACAGGCCGACAACTCCACCACTGAGCCCTGACAAGCATTGAGTCAGTGTGTCCAATAGTTATGAATGAGTGGATGGATGAGAACTTTGTGAAACCTTTTGCTGAAAAGTTGAAGAAATTGTTTTTGGTCACAAAAATGCAAGTTTAGAGATCCGCACTAATCTGAACTGAATGAGGCTAAAGACCATGGATGCATGCAAAAGTCCCAATGACTATGACCCTATGACTATGTCAGATCAAAGTGATGGCTTTATCTGATCAGGTTCAGCAGTTGTCTGTATTTTATTTTGAAATTGCAAAGTTTTTTTTTTAGATGGTTCATTTTTGCTGTTAGTCTTTGAATGCATTTGTTTTCTTCTTGTAGCCCCCCGTCACAATAGGCAATATCGTTCACAAACACCAGTCTAACTTAATATGCTCTGATTATGTCAGCTGTTGTCTTCACTAAACCTAAAGTAAACATGCATCGTTATATCCGGCTATCACTTTAAACATAAACACACAACTAATTGTTGTTAAGTGCCGTGAGATGACATTTGTTGTAAATTGGCACTATATAAATAAAAGTGAATTTAATTGAACTATAAAGATTTTCCACATTGGCTCTTTCAGTAAAACCTTATTGTGTGAAGAACATGCATGGAAGTTAGAAGTTAGAATATATAAGCATCCCAATGTGAATATCTCTGCGTTTCTTCCACCTTTGACAAATTGCCATGATAATTGTGTGGATTTTTCCAGCTGAACACACACATCTCCGTTTGCAAAATTAAATTGGTCAAACATAATCAAATTATGCTGCAGGTGAGTGTAAGTGCTCGTTTGCTACCCTGGTGACCAACGCGCATCAATGTGATTGTTTTGTCAGGTGAGTTGATAACATCATTAACACCCCACCACCACCAAGTGGAAACGCCAAATGTTCTAAGTAACTAATGGGGTCATTATTAAGAGAAAAAAATCCATGAAACCTTGAATCACAGATCTGATAAGGAAAAATAGGTCTGCATCTGGGAAGCATCTGTGAAGGGAGGAGTCGGGTTGGTAAGTCGGCCGCAGCCAGGTCATCCTGAACACCAAAGACGGTGTGATCCCCCTCAATCAACGCACAAGGGACGAATGCATGTGTGTGATCGACACATTGCTGTGCCAAGTTTAACTATGCCAGATTTTAGACGTAAAAGACCAGCAAACACAACTGCTGATGGTAAAGCCTTTGACATTCACAGCTAACAAAGAGGTTGGGTACTGGAAAATTAGATTTGCTTTCATTAATAGTCCATGAAAGTGTTTGTTGGAGCTACTTCCCATTGACAAGACACAGGAGGAAAATATCTAAAAAGAAGAGTTAGGGTACATTTGGTTATCTTGCAAAGACTTAACAAAGTGACAAAAACACCAGAATATCCATACAATCATTTCATAGGTCTGGATTTTGAAATCAAGTCTCATCGAACCATCAGATCCGTTCTCGTTTGATTTTGATGACCCTGTGTGAACTGTATCCTGAGTGGTACTATCCCTTTTTCCTATAGCGTGACTGGTTCAAACTTTTCTATAACCTCAAACCATATAACCTCAAAACGTCTTTGAACTCAGTTGGTACTCAAACCAGCCTATTTTGTACCGGCAATCATTTTATCCTCGTTTTGAAGCTCAGTTTGAATTTCAGCACGTCTTCTTCTCCAAATCAGGATATCCAAATCAACAGAATTACTATTGTGTGATTAGCTGATTTGCTATTTGTGTTATACAATTGAACTGGTTTCCTTAAAGTGGGCAGAGAGGTTACATTGTGTGTAAAAAAAAAACAAACAAAAAAAACTGTCAATGTTTGACTAAGGGTCAACAAGCAGACAGATGAAAGAGCAGGACTGACAGGATTCCATCCCAGTGGGGTGGATTGTTTCAAAGACAGAGAGGATCAAAGTATCAAAGATCAATTTCAGGTCAATGGAGCTTAGTTTGTGAGCTTTGCCAACGATTTCTGTCAAGAAGCTATCCAGTTGGACACTGAAAGGGAGACAGACTTGGAGAGGGGGAGAGGAGGGCGGAAGGAGGGCTGCGCAGTGAAGGGAAGAAACAAATGATATAGCCATCGAAGTTCTTACAGGCGACTGGTCAAAGCTCCATTCACAGAAAACAGGGGAGTTTCAATTCATGTCGTTATGTCAGATAGATAGCGGACACCGGACAATTACCAGGACAATGCGTTTTTTTTTCCTGAGGATGTCCAGCACTATGGAATCTGGTCATGCTGTTACCACTGTGTTAAAAATGCACGTTATTCAGTTAAAGTGATGTTTTCGGCTGTATAAGAGCATTCATTTCCTGATGTGATGAACTGGAGAATTTGTTTTTACTTATGGGAAAATGGTGAATTGTGACATTTGATTTATGTGATATTCAACAAAGACTTTTGGTATCCAAATGTTAAGTTTATTTATATATTTTGGTTAGTTCTAACTAAAAATTTTATTATTTTTCAAATGAGACCCCATATACATTGTGAATGTGATTGTGGAGTTCAAAACAAAAATTCAATTGATTTCTCCTATATTCAATATAAAAAAGAGCATAGCATCTAAATGTGCCTTTTATTCACACTGAAAATTGTAGTTTTTTCTTTCATATTTAGGAATGGTGATTAATTCACAGCTACCCTGTGAGTAATTAGATCAACATTTTAAGCAGTTGAAAGCCTTAATAAAAATCAAAAGTTAATAAAACTTTGTATGTTTTCCATTCTTTAGGCACTGTTTCGAGCACCATTTAAGCACCAGCTCAGTTTCAAAAATAACGATTTGGCACCGGTTTCGAATAAAACCTAAATAATACCCATCCCTACTCATAACAGCTAAACCTCTGACAATTTGGAGGTGTGCATCCTTTTCACAACTTGAGGCATGAGCTCCATTGGACAAGGAATGGCATATCACTTCCTGTATACAAAAAATAATGTTCTTCTTGTTTATGGTAACCTTTACTTTCCAAGCCCTACTTCTTAATTTTGCTGTCAGTAGACTCTTGAAGTTTTAAATTTGAGGATGCGGAAACATACTGAAGGGGTTGCTGCTAGCATGGGTCTACATTGTGTCTCATAGGGCTTGCAGATGGTCAGTTTTAATCATCTCTTCCAAACTTTCATCAAGAAAGGTTGAACAAAATCATAATTGATTCCAAAATGCATACAAAATGAATCTGATTAGTTATCCTCAATTTCTTGGCCTCCTTCATTTCAATGCTTTTCGTTGGTTTTCATTGTGAGTGTTTCAATTTGCTCCTTAACTGCTATAAGTGTAAATCAGCAGATTTCAGTTCTACAAACATGTCAAACTGGGAGTACCAACGTACCAAACAGTCGTGTTCCTGATTCCTGTAATCATGTCAAGTTTTTTCAGAAATTGTCAAGATGAACACAAGCATGCTATTCTTAAATATATTCCATACCATCAATTTAAAAATAAATGCATTTCTGATTCAACTAATTATCCCATTTCGAAATTAGCTAGTTCAAATAAAGATGTTTTTTTTTTTTCCAACATCAATTGCCTGCAATGTGTAGCTTCTACCACAAAGTGGTGATACTCAGAAGGTCCATTGTTGCAACATGGGTACAACCTGGTTGCAATGTGCTGCTATTACCACAAGGTGGGGTCAAGGCATCATCTGAAGATGACACTTTGAAAAACAGGTTGAAGACAAATTTGCGATTTTGGGACCGTATTTTTCATTCAGATGCCCATTGCTATCTGAAGGTCAGAGAACGACACATATAATTTGGATTTTAGAAGTGATTTTTGAAGAAATCTGGATTTAAGTTATCATCTTTTGTTCAAACATGGCCATTCTATTGTTTAAGTTTGCTTTATTACCTCAGTAATTGCTGTTCGTTCTGAAATCTTCTAAGAAACATTGCTTTCTTACCAACCGTTCTCTTCCCCCCGTGCCAGTATTTTTTGGCTCTCAGAGGAATTTCAGAATTCACCTCTTCTACTGAATAAGCAGATAAGAAAAAACTAATTTGGAAAAAACTGCTGCAACTCTGTAACGACCCAGGTATCTTAGCTCAGGAAGAAGTCTGAGAGGAAACTTAAACCGCATTTGTGTTTCAGTGACTGCTGCGCTGAGCCGAAAATATAGACCCCGTGATTGGTTTCTGTTTTCTAAAGCAAGGCTTCAGTTGAAGGAGAGAGAGGAAAAAACTGGTAAAGCTCAAAAAGTCCAGAGAAAGAAGGTTGTTTTCACAGAGCCAAAAATAAAATCTTTTCCCTGTCACTTTTTTTTCCTCTCTCTGCAGCTCTGTCCATCATTTCAGGCCACCATGAGTTTGACTCTTGGTGGACAAGCTGTCCGTTTTCAGAGAGACTTGGAGGCGGATTCTATATGTGAACGGTCATTGGCAGTTGGACTGACAGCAGCTGCTGGGCAGTGTAAATGCAAGACTTATTGTTTAATTTCACATGAAAGGAGAATGCTGAGGAATCAAGACCTTGCTGCTTGAGATGACATCCATTTAGACAGACCTGCTGGACCCTCGTACAGTACAGTGGTTGCCGACACGCTAGTCCTGTCAAACAGACGAACTTGTAAATTTTTTAAAATTTATTTATTTTTTATTTCTCATGCTTATGTTTGTTTCTTGTTTCTATGTCAGCACCGTCAAATCACGACAAATTCCTTGTAATGTAAATTACTTGGCAATAAATCTTATTCTGATGAAGAGATTATGTACCTTGAATTCCAGGTGGTAGCATGCTGGAGTAGCTCTCAATCATTGTGACTTATTCTTAAAAAAAAATCTCAAGTTTCTAGTTGAGGTGTTGCTTTTTTGGACAACTCTTCCGAAACCCTCTGGTTTCGGAGGCAGTGCAGCTTGATGGAATTGTGCTCTTACATTTTGTACTTTCGGATAGATCTTATGATGCATAACTGTAGCAACAAGGTACTATTTTTACAGCTGATTAGTTCCTCAAAAGCTTAGATATTACCTGAATTACGACCCCAAATCCCACCTTTGAAAACAAGGCTTCATATATGCAGAGCAGGACCAAACAGGAGAGAGAGAAGCAGGAAGTTCACCGATCTATTCCATCAATCATAATAAGCAAAGATCCCGTCTCAGATTTTAACGCCTTCCTCTGCCTGGTTTCCAACCATACAGCTGGACGGAGATTTAAGGAGAAGCAGCAAAATCAAATGAGTTGGATTAGCAGTAATTGCCAACAGCTGATGGTAAGGGCCAAATAGTTATTGACTCATACTTTATCAGATAATAAATGAAAAAATGCTAAGTAAAGAGTGGTTTTCCTTTAATAAAATAATAATAATAATGTGTTTCATGTTGGTTGTCTTCAGATCACCACACCTGCATCATTCTCTCATGGAACCTACAGCTCTCCTCCTTTGCATGGCTCAACAGCTACAACCTGCCTCAGCACATCCCGCCAGCAGCACTTCTCTACCGCCAGCTGTTGCTCCAGTGTAGCGTCTACAGTCCCACTCCCAGTGACTGATGTGCACTGAAGCACTGCCAGGATACTGATTCAATGATCTGTGTTTTTCTCATAGTCACAAAAAAACCCATAATGAACAGTTTTTTTTCTTTGTTCAGAATAACATGCAGGAAAAGCAACAGCTATTAGCTGAGGTCAGTGAATATGTGATCCAGTCTTAAGAGACTTGTTCTCTCTTTGGGAGGTAACAGAAAATTAAGTCATTTGAGAGAGATGATTTTTCCCTTTTTTATGACCTCTCCCAAAGTCTGGCAAGTAAAGCACTGGTTGCAATTTATTTCTTTCGTATCTCTTTATGTGCCAAAGATGTCTCAATGAAATACTCAAATGTGATATCACTGGTTAAATAAAGAAATGTGGACATAAAATAAAATTGGAAATAAATTAATGAGAACATATATAATTAAATAAATGTGGAAACAAACAATTAAATGGATGTGGAAATAAACAAATATAAAAATAAATCTAGGGTTAAAAAAAAGAAAAATATGAAAATATATAAATGTGTGAATATTTAAATGTGTAAATAAATAAATAAATATGGAAAAAATGTAATCAATAAATATGGACATTTATTACTAGATCTTTTATGTATAGTCACATATATTTATTTATTCAATTTTCTATGGTATTTAACAATTTATTTGCAAATGCATTTTACATTTTATTTATTTCTTCCCATATTAATTTTCTATATTTCTCTTTTTATTTAAAAATGTATTTCCTCACCTATTTATTTATTTTCATCTTTGGCAGGGATGGTCCTCCGTAACATTAAAGCACAGGTATGTGCTGCTTGACGACCATCATAGCAAATGTGACTGACTGTTTCTGTACGATGATTAAACATCACTTTCTGTCTCACTGGAATATAACTGAACATCTTGATCACAGGGTGAATATTCCTCTTTAGAATCTGAATCAGCCATTACTTGAGGGCGGTGAACCTTTTGACATCGGAAGTTTTGTCTTTCTAAAACTAGCTCTCTCTCTATGCTGTGACTGCAGTAACTACTCCCTCTTATACTGGTCCGGTGGGGTTGGTTCAACCCTGATTTACTCCAAAGCTTTTAATGGTAACACACACAAAAATATGGCTTAGGTAGAAGTTACAGATAACTGTCATCGCCTGGTTTAAATTAAGATTAAATTAATTAAATTATTGGTCTGCAACTGTGGCTCGTTAAAGTCAGCAACGTTGCTTGTCACAAGTTTGCGATTTTGAAGTCTAAAGAATTAAACTGCTCACATGTGCCCCCAGAGGACATGTGGTAGATGGCATCATTTGGACACCTTGTCGTTATTGAATGTGTATGCGTTAGTGTGGGATATCATCTCTCCTTCCATAAATTGAGCCGTTAGACATTCATTAGACTGTCATACAGCAAAACATCTTCCTGCAGTGGCCTCTTCAGATTGATTACCAGACTGCATGCTAACCTTTACTTGGATGACTTAAGTCATCACATTTAATGTGTTATTTAGAATAAATAAAGTCATTTTATAATTGAATTAAATTTAAAGGGACTATATCATGCTAATTTACTGTTTTCAACTTCTGGAATAGACATATATATGATGAAATTTTACCGTTGGTGTTATAGAGTATTAATTTGTCCTGAAATTTAACTTGTATCCTGTAGTTAATGTTAGACCATGAAGTGAAACGGCTTGTTTCTCTATAAACCCACCTCCTGCACCCCCCGCTACGCTCCACTGTGCTGCAGAGCCGGGAGCAGATCAAAGTGAAAAAAACAGTGCTAAGCTTCATCACAAACACTGTTCTCACAAATAAATAAAATACTGAGTCAATAAAGCCTATTTCATTTGCTAAATCTCCAGGCTTTAGACAGAGCCCAAACCAACACAGCTACGTCCACTAAGTAAATCTTTCCAGCCCAGTACATAAAAAAGCCATGGGTGTTGTTTGCATCCATTTACTGTACATTCTGAGATGTTACAGATCAAAAAATTAACCACACAACTGTTATAAGATTACATAAGCAGGTTCATAAATGGCTAACCCACATTAGCATCAGCATGTAGTCACTTACTTATCTTTCCATCAGGCGTCTTTGATCCAGCTGCTATTCTTTAGGAATGTAGAATAAAATCCTGTAATCCATGCAGCCAAATGAACGTTTTCACAGAGAAAGTAAAAAAATCGAACAAAAAAATATTTTAAGTTGCCAAAAACCGAAGCAGCCATTAGCTGTGAGAAGGATGAGGGTGTGTTTGAAAATGTACCAGGGGTAATCCACTCTTCCTGTAGGGGCGGTGCAGACACCCCTAGCTCTCAACTTTCAACCAGCGATGTCACTAGTTGAACACTCAGTTGTTTTCTAGGAGAGGGAGAGACAGCTGCTCAGAGGGCAGAATTCAGTAGGATTACTCAGACATGTGTGAATTAAGCCAAAAACCACTCTGGTGGGGTTTTCTATGAGTAGTTGCACTACCATATGGTTGGAAACTCCAAAAACGATATTTTGTGTGATATAGGCCTTTTAAAGGCCTGGAAACCTCTTAGATTCCAAATTGGACTAGTTCTAAAATTTCCCAGCAAGTGTGTTTTCTGTGGTCTGCACACGCCTGTTACAGAAGTGAAAAATATGATAAGGATCCGATGGAAGCCAGAAATCTGGTCCAGATTGCATTCGGATTCTTTCCTCATTATCATGAATCAGTTGTGTTTAGTTAAATGTAAAGGGGTCAGAAAATAGTGACTCCTCCGGGGAGCCGCAAAGGAGGACAAGTAGAAAACAACGCTTCGAAAGAGAAGACTGTGTGGGTGAAGTGGTAGCTAAAATGGGCTCCCTCATCGAGGATTCCACTTGAAGTGTCTCCCACTGAGAGTGGGTGGAGTTAGCCTGCAGTGACTTCACGCTTCTTGGTCCCAACATCAATGGAGGACTGCTGTCTGGTGACCGTACCGAGTGTCTCGGGGGGGGGGGTTGGTGAGACCGCTTTCATTAATTCCTTAGCTTAAAAACATCATGTGTGTTTACATGCTTGGACCCCCATCTTTCGCTGTCGACTGGGCATACTGTGATCGTGACAGGTTTTTAAATGAATGCAGGGAGACACCACCGTTGGCTACAGGCTTCAGACATGAGCAGAGAGGACTGGTGCTGAGATATTAGATGAAGAAAAAAAAAAAGAGTCAGAAGAGGTTGAGTTGTGTCCCATGGCTTGTCTTCTATTTTTTAAACAAGGTAGCAAAAATTATTACAAATGTGTGTGATCTTGAAACTACTTTCTTTATTGTTTACATTAGATTAATAAACAATAAAAAAAGTAATGTAATATTTTTGAGGGTACAAAATGTAAGTCTTCTCACTTCCGGGTTTCTGGACCATCATATGAATTCTGAATGAGTTTAGTTGTGAACCTAGAAATCTAAAAGGACCCTTTTAACATGTTTGATGATTCACCTCATTGCATTAATAAAGAAACTATTTCTAGAATTTACTATTACAGACACTAAATAATAATTCATATAATGAGGTACTTTATGTGAATTCTAAGTAGCCCCTAAGGGGAAATGGGCAAACAAAACAGAAAAGTACATTTGTAGTGCGCACCAGTTACTATCTCATGGGCACAAGATACTTTCAGGTCTGAACCAGTTATCGTAATTATACTTGTGCGCACGATTTTGAACTGATCCTCGACGCACTACAACACTTAACGAAGCAATAATAAACAAAATAAAATGCTATTGTCGGTTGTCTTCTAATCTTTGTTTTATTAATTTCATGTAATATTTAAATTTTATGAGATTTTGAATTTTGGGTTTTGATAAACTGTAAGCAAAAGACATCAAAATTATAACAAATAAAGGCTAGAAATATCTCTCTTTGCATGTAATGAGGCAAAACCATACATCAGTTTTACCTTTTAAGTTGAAATACTAAGATGAATGAACTTTTGCACATTTTTGAGTTTCATCAGTATTCCACATATTTGGGTATGTATTACAACTAGGTCGCTATCAACACTTTAATCTACTTCCCAACCTCATTCTGAACTCCACGAAAATCTTTCCCCGATATAAAACCAAGCATTTGGTTCCTGTGTCTCCCTCCATGATATTTTGTGTATTGGCAGCCTCTCAAGTCTGCTCTGCTCATTTCCTCTCATTAAGGAAATTCAATAAAGCCCTCATGTTAAGTTTCATAAAGCTTGCTGTATGAACCCAACCAACATGCTCTGAAAGTAGCCTTAAAAACAGCGAATTCTGTAGGAGGGAAGGAAAATAATGGAGGAAAAAAGAGACTAAACACGAAAGTGTGGTGGAAGATGAGCTGAGCGGAGAGAACATAGTCCCTGTGCTGACGGTGCATTACCCCTCGAGCCTCGGTCAGGTTCGAGGAAGTGCTTCTGTCTTTTTAGTGATTTCCGCACCAGTTTGGTGGTCGGCTGCAGCAACGGGGGGGATATCACATGATGGCCCGTTTATAGGGCAACATGAGCTCAGATGGCGGAAAGTCAGGATGCCTCATGAAAGGGGAACAATTGATCTAACAGACAGTGTGGGAGGAAGAGGGGGAACCTGGCAGGTCTGAAAGCGGCTCACTGAGCTTAAGCTGCCGTATTGCATCTCATTCTGCTCACTAATGTGTCAGGCCGCTGAAAAACGTTCTGTTCATGAAATGAAAACCTTTTAACTATGTGCAAAGTCATGTAGCATTTGGTTGACTAACCAACAATTTAATGATTACAGCCACGAAACACGAGGCCACTTTGAACAGTGCTTCGGATTTTATCAAAGCTTAGCGCTTTCACAGCTTTTGTTTAAAGTGCTGGAGGCTGTTCGCCGTGAAATCCGAAAGGGAAGAGATGCTTTTTCAGGCTTTGTTGTGCTGCGGAAAACAGTTTGGCTTTCAAAAGGGACATGAGTTGTGAAAACTCTTTCAGTGAAGCTAAAATATCAAAGAAGAGACTCAGAGGCAGCTGATGGTTTACAAGAATAGTAAAAAGGAAAAAAAGCAGCAAAGCAGAGAGACATAACCAATAGGACAGCTGGAACTTGCCGTGATTATTCATGAAGAGGTTGGCAGAAGCCAGACCTGCTAATGGCAGCTTATACTGTGGCTGGAAAAATGATAGGGACTGAATAAGACAGAGCCAGCAGTTTTTTGTTGCTCCGATGGGAAAGAGATGGGAAGATAAGAAGCCAACAATTAAGAGATCACTAGAAACTGCTACAAGTACTTTAGAAACAATAGTGATAAATATGATCCACAATACCCTTGAAAAAAAAAGTTTTAGTCTCTGATTTCAGGACAAAGTCTTCATTCGGTGCATTAACATATGGAGGATTAGAAAATAAAATTGAAAATAAAGTTTACAACATCTAGCTACATTGTAATTAGGGATGCAACGGTACCACATTTCTGAAACAGATACAATACCAATACTTTGATCTGAGTACTTTCCGATACCAAGTACCAATGGCGATACTTCTACCATGCAATAAAATTGCAATGAATCTCAAGACTAAAGATGCAACGATACAATATTTTTCATATCTATATGATACTTGGATTTGAGTACTTGAGTACCGATACGATACTTCTACCAAGTAAAAAAAAATTATATTAATAAACATTACCATAAAACTAACATTTCAAATTTTCTGTGAAATTATTGCAGAGTTTCCCCATTTTAAGTATCAGTTCATGGTATCGGTTAACTTTAAAAGAAAAAAAAGTTTGTAGGGTCTTTTTCCACCAGGACCTTATTTTTTTTTTAGCAAATATGACGTTCATTTGCTCACCCAGACAAGTTTGGAGCTACTTGAATCCATTCAGCAGGAGTTGCAATCAGTGTTTATCTATATAATGGGAGTAAATGGGGGCAGGTGCAGGTTCATTTAAAGCTGCAAGCTGGATTATTTTGGGCAGAGAATTATTTTTAATCCAATGTACAGAGGCCCCTCCCAAAACATCCCTTCCCCCTCCTGCAAGCTTTCTGCTCCCTTTATCCCCCCTCTATAATTGGGCATGCACATCACCTGGAAATTTAGAGCATGTCATTCTGTACTTTATCAATAAAATATTACATTTATTTGCTTTAATGAATATATGACTATCTTACGTGTTCAGGAGAAATGTTTCCAAAGCTGCATCGGTTTGAAGCCTTTTAAGATTCCATTGTTCTAAGATCTCCATTGTTGAAAAGCATCTCTAATGTAAATCGAGATTTCGTCGTAACACCCTACTCTGTTTTTTTTCTTCAAGTTTTTGTCACTGTACATCCCATTGCTTTTCATTCTGACGACATTGCCCTGTATTTCGATCCATCCATCTTCCCATCAACTGTATTGGTATTTCACGTGGAATTCCAATAAAATTGATCCATGTTTGTTCCTGTAATGTGTCAAAATGTGGAAAAGTTCAAGGGGGCCGAACACTTTTGCATGCCACTGTAAATATATAAATCCTCTGGAATGTAGCTTTAACCATGTTTTGATTTTAAACCTTGGCACTACTCCCTTCCGAGTTCAGAACATCTGTTCCAGGGTGATTTAGAGGCAAAAAACAACTACACTATTGAGCGAATAAAATCATGTCACTGCTATGCTCCATCGCAGTTGTTCTCTGTTGGGGAAATATTATGTTATCTGGCTGTAAATCCTGGGTGGCCATTAATTAGAACAAAAAAGAAAGAAATTAATTATTTATGAAGATTTATTCATTGTAAACGGGGCACCAACTTCATGTAAAGTTGGATTTATATCAAGTAATATTAATTAGTTAACCAGAAATTAGTCTATCTGAAAAGTGAGCCCTTTGACCGACACTCAATAATAATAGAAGCAGAGATTTGAATCAATTTAAATGCATTAATAACCAAAATTGTTCACACAAAACAACCAATTGAGTTCAATCTCGGCTATTTCAGTTCCTGCTAATGGCTAAGATAAATGGCCACATTACCCAGGCGCTTCCTGTGACGCACTCACATTGCAGGCACGTAAGCTTGCGTGCCCGCGCCGTGTGTACGCGGGAGCGGCACACAGGACAGAGAGAGAAAGGAGGGGGTCACTTATCGATAAGGGGGATTTGGTCAGTTCTAGAACAAAGGGGGACCGCGTGCTAAACTACTAGCCTGATGGCTAACAAAGGGTTACGAGCTTTAGACAACGGCGGAATATAGTCTAAACTCTGTCCTATGTTCGGCTCGAAGGGATCGCTCGAATGCGTGGAGTTTAACACAGAATACACAAAACCGACACACAATCAACACACTGCTTGCTTACCAATAAAAGAAACACAGTAACTTTAATACAACACCAATTAAGAAGAGCGTTCAAAGAAGCATGCATGCATAATAATCTAACAATCGGCTCCAACCCAGATTTAGGGGGTCAAAGAGTGTTCTCATAAGCGACTTTCTTTTGCCATGAAAAGGCCTGAGAAGGAAGATGAATTCTTTGCAGTACCTTCAAATCCTCGCGGAGGCATTGGCATAGCCAATGAGGTTTGAGAAGGCGAGAGCTGGTGGGTCTGACCAATTGCACTGGCCACTGGGCTTTGAGAGCCTTGGAGGGGCACAGTTGGCTTAGCGCTTGGACCAGTGAGCTTGGAGAACCTTGGCTAGCCCACCCTTCGTGAAGCTTGCTGAGACTTTTTGAGGGAGGCAACGGCTGGTTGGTGTAAGGGCTGTTGGGAGACTGAGTTCGTTTGTTGGATCCATCCAATATGTTATTTAGTATTCGCTGTATAGACCCAACAAGTATGAGCAGGACTTTCACGGCGGTCGGCCAGAAAGAACTTCCTACTGCAGACATCAACACGGTTCATGTTTACATGTTCCCAAAACCGAATGACCAATTAGACTAAGGTCAGCTTCCACAGGCTCCCTTTTGTGACCTGCGCAGACTACAGCTGTAATGACGGACAGCTGTGACGTCATTGATATCCAAGGTTAGTGTAATTTGAAATCTGTTGCATTAAAAGCCTGTAAAAACCCCAGATACTAATACCTTCCTCCAAGACGTTCTGAACTCACAGGGGAATATCACTAACTGTTCACAACAAAATATGGTTAAATGGAGGCTTTTTGGGGCGGATAATACCGTATTACAGGCAGCAAACTCCTGCCCTGACTAACTCTCATTATATGGATATACACTGATTGCGACTGGATATAAACTCCTCCTGAACGACTCCAAGTAGCTCCAAACCTGTCTGGGTGCGTAACTGAACGTATTATTTGCTAAAAGTAAGGTCCAGGTTGAAATAAAAAAAAACTTTTCCTTTAATAAGAATTAGTACATTAGAACGTTATCAGCCACATACCCGATACAAGAATTGGTATCGGTGCATCTCTAATTATGATCCTAGTACTGATCTTTCACTGACAACTGAAAAAGTCAATTAAATGTGCAAAGATTGTTAAAATCTTCACAAAATTTCACACAAAAAAAAAAAAATTAAGCAACCCTATGCAGTGGGTAAATGTGTTTAAATTAGGGCTGCACAATATTAAGAAAAACTAAATGTTAAGCAGACAATCACACTCGCAATAAAAAAATAAAATTAAAGTGACAGTGTATAGTTTTTGCAGTACATCTTTGAAAATAGCCATTAAAATATTATGTAATAATAATTACGTAAAGCACATTAATTGCAAAGTATTGGCGATATTGTAAAGTATGACTTTAAAAATCAGTTTTAAAATACATAGGCGCGGGTCCTCTTTTCAGGGGAAAGTCATATTAGATGACGTCTTTACTTCTAGAAGAGCCCGGACGGAAAAAGCGCACAAACGTTATTAAAACATTGATTTCCCCTCAAAATGCAAAAAAGTTTTGCTATAAATACATTTTTAACTCTTTGCTAGTTCCAAGCGATGAAAGAGAGACTGATGTGCTCGTCATGTTGCTGCAAATAGATTATTCTCAGGGAATTGAGCGTTTGAAAACAGCACTAGTTGGACCTCCATTATTGAGTTTCTTACTCGAAGACACAGATACTGCGTGCTTGTGATAATTTAGGTATGCACTGCCCCCTACTGGCCGAAAATTACACACTGTGCCTTTAATGTCTATCTGCTTTAAGGTTGACGAAAATATGGACCAGAGATAATAAGCAGGTAATAATAGAGAAGTTAAATGAGCATCAAGGTTTTACTAAAAAGCTTGACCCTTGCCAGCGTTTGCCATCTTGGCATTGTTCCAACTTACATGTAGTCTCTCATGGTGCATTCACATGGTGCATTCACATGCATTCACAGTTGGTCTGCCTCAGACAACGCATTCAAAGGATGAAGTTTGATGCATGTACTTTTTGGCTTCCATAGCCTGCTTCTGAGGAAAAAACAACGCATGGGCGGGGCTTCCTCTGTTGCCGCACGTTCTGAACTATGGAGGATCGTAACGAGAGTGTGGCTTGGCTTTATTTGCTAGATAAAGCTAGTCAACGTTGACATCGGGTGCATCAGTGCTGTTCCTCAGATCTGTTCTGATTTTGGGGGAGTTTAACCATTTGCTCCAGGAGCTGCTTATGGATGAGTTTCGCTTTCGGCGCTATTTCCGTCTGTCCCGCGCACCTAAATTTACGACCTCCTGGGCCACATCAGAGCTTAAATCTCCTACCAGGATACCAACTACAGGTTCTCTGTTCCTCCTTAGGAGCGCCTGTCCGTCTGACTTCGGTGTTATTTCCGATTTTTGAAATCTGCGTTTGTTGAAAATTTTTTCACTGGACCCGTGCTTCTTTCAAGATATGTGTATAGTGACATACAGTGAGATGCTCTGATTGGTTGCCTCACTGCGTTAACTGCTTTGGGTCCGTAAAAAGTTAAACAACCTGAACTTCTGCGTTGGTACGTTGCCGTATGCAACGCAAGTTCTGTATTCTCCAAACCACAGACAGTCTCGACAGATGACCGCTTGTGCTGAGCCTGGTTCTGCCGGAGGTTTCTTCCTGTTAAAAGGGAGTTTTTCCTATCCACTGTCGCTTCATGCTTGCTCAGTGTGAGGGATTGCTGAGAATTATGCATTTTCTGTGGTTCTCTAATTTCTACATTAAACATTGTATTTTAATAACTCTTCTTGTAAAGTGCCTTGAGATGACATCTGTTGTAAAACGGCACTATATAAATAAACTGAATTGAATTGAAGTTGACGGAGCCAACGTACACAACGCACCGCAGAGACTTTGACGGACCTCTGACGTACTCTACCATAGACTTTACATGTAATCTTGCCGCAACTGACGCTGACGCATGGGATCGGTCTGAATGCAACATTATAGGGCTTGGCAATTAATCAATTAAAATCAATTAATCAAATTTTCTAGTTATGAAGATTATATATGTTGACACTTGAATTTTTTTATATATTTTACTTAATTTTTACAAATGTACTTTGGATTTCTGTATTTTATTGTGATATGCTTTCAAAGCTGACACTGTTGTTTTACACCTTGTGTTTAGTTGGACTTTTAATTTCAGATAAACTTACAGATAAGATTATATAAATAAAATAGCGTTTTTAAAACTATTTTCTTTCCTCCATTTGTATTTTCTTTTTTTAGGAAAAAAAAGGGAGAGAAAAACTCCCAAGATGATATTGTTAAGCCAAATCGCCCAACCATAACCACATGACTCTGAGGACCGTAGTTCTTGAAAAGAGATGGCTGTGAACTACTTCTTGTTAATGCACATCAACAATTTACTCACATTTCTACATTAAAGGGAAGCTGAATGACAATGGACTTTTCATTCGGCTGGCATATAGACTTGCATTGTGTGGAAGAAGAAACATTCATCTGCTTTGATGTGTAAACAGTGCTAAAATACTAGATCCCAGGGTCCTGTGATTGACTAAAGACGATGTCCTTACATCAGCTCATACTTTATGATTCTATCAGGACTTTTTGTTAATCAGAAATGGCAGTGATTTCCAATTGAAATCCATTCGGTTGTCAGGAAAACTCTTAATTTTTTTGCACCAACTGTGTGAGACTCAGAAGTAGAAAAGGAGAATTATTAATCACTAATAAATGAGCACCCAACAGCACTACAGACAGGCTTTGTGCCTACGCTCGTACATGTTGACATGTGTGTCAGTACATTGTGTGAGGATCGTACCAGACTGTCCGGGTGGAGGTATTCCAGATGGGAGCCTTGGGAGGTGCAGTAACACGGTGAGAACTCCTGCTCTACTGCCCCAGCACGGCTCCATGGCGATGGGCTTCGGAATGGCCTGCGCACAAAGACAATCCTCATCAGCTGACATTAAGATGCGATTTCTTTGAAAAGACCATCAGAGAATAATAGCACAAAGGAGGAATTTGTACTGCTGTAATGACAACATAATGTCGCTATGACAATCGTATTAACATGGTTTTCAAGTATACAAAAAAAGCTTAATTTGAATCTTGTCTAGGAATTATGCCTACAATTAATTTATCCTGGGTAATACTCAACATGTCATTATTTGTAAACTGAACAGAATTATAAATGCAACACTTTTGTTTTTGCTCCCATTTTTATGAGATGAACTCAAATATCTGAAACATTTTTACATACACAAAATAAAAATTTCTGTCTAAATCTGTGATAGTGAACATGTCTCCTTTGCTCAGATAATCCATCCCAGCTCACAGGTGTACCATATCAAGATGATGATTAGACAGCATTATTGTTGGACAGGTGTGCCTTAGACTGGCCACAATATGAAGACTCTCTGAAATGTTTTGTTGCGTCGCACAGCACAATGCCACAGATGTCGCGAATTTGCAGGGAGTGTGCAGTTGGCATGCTAACAGCAGGAATGTCCGCCAGTGCTGTTCCTCGTGGATTTAATGTTCATTTCTCTACCATAGGCCGTCTCCAAAGGTGTTTCCAAGAATTTGGAATGTTGGATGTACTCAACCAGCCTCACAACCACAGACCATGTCTAACCACACCAGCCCAGGACCTCCACATCCAGCATGTTCACCTCCAAGATCGTCTAAGACCAGCCACTCGGACAGCTGCTGAAACAACCAGTTTGCACAACTAAAGAAGTTTTGCACAAACTAGCAGAACCCATCTCAGGGAAGCTCATCTGCATGCTCGTCATCCTCAGGGTCTCAACCGGACTCCAGTTCGTTGTCGTAACTGACTTGAATGGGCAAATGCTCACATGCGATGACATCTGACACATTGTAGAACTGATCTCTTCACGGATGAATCCCGCTTTACGCTGTTCAGGGCAGATGGCATACAGCGTGTGTGGTGTCATGTAGGTGAGTGTTTTTCTGATGTCAATGTTGTGGGTCGAGTGGTCAACGATGGCGGTGGGGTTAGGGTATGGGTAGGCGTACGTTATGGATGAAGGACAAATTTTATTGATGGCATTTTGAATGCACAGAGATACAATGACGAGATCCTGAGGCCCATTTTTGTGCCCTACATCCAACAACATCACTTCATGTTGCAACACGATAATGCACGACCCGATGTTGCAAAGATCTGTACAAAATTATTGGAAGCTTAAAACATCCCAGTTCTTGCATGGCCAGTAAACTCACTGGACATGTGAATCACTGAGCATGTTTGGGATGTTGTGGATCGGCGTATACAACACTGTACTACACTTTTTGCTAATTTCCAGCAACTTTGCGCAGCCATTGAAGAGGAGTGGACCAACATTCCACAGGCCACAATCAACAACCTGATCAACTCTATGCGATGGAGATGTGTTGCTCTGCATGAGGCAAACAGTGGTCACACCAGATATAGACTGGTTTTCTGAGTCCCCAGACCCCGCAATAAAACAAAACTGAACATTTCATTTATTATGGCCAGTCTAAGGCAAACCTGTGCAATAATCATGATGTCTAATCAGTACCTGTGAGATACAATGGATTATCTCAGCAAAGGAGAAGTGCTCACTATCACAGATTTAGAAAGATTTGTGAACAATATTTGAGAGAAATGTTTATTTTGTGTACGTAGAAAATGTATCAGATCTTTTAGTTCATCTCATAGAACATGGGAGCAAAATGCGTGTTGCATTTATTTTTATTTTTTTCAGTGTATTATTATGAAGATAAAATATATTCTTTTCACTAGGGATGCAACAACACCACTTTTTTCATATCGATACGATACTGGGATTTGAGTACTTGCAGATACCGAGTAACAATACCAATACTTTTACCACACAAAAATATGCAATGAATTGGATCACAGGTTTTTTTTTCTTCTCTGTTTGTTACAACAAATGATGGTGAATTAGATCAAAAAATAATGATTAGAATTTGCACAACACGAAATTTTCAAGTGAAAACTAAAAATATTCTGTGAAATAATTTCAGAGTTTACATATTTACACATTTTGAGTATCAGTTCATATTATTGGTTACCGGAACCAATACCAATACAGTACATACTAAGCGTATCGGCATCCCTTTTTAACCTTTTTTCTATCGTCAAAAAACATTGGTGCTCAATAATATTTTTAAGTGTCGATATAAACAGCATTCAAACTCATGATTACAATAATTTTTTGGTTTTAAAATGAACAAGAAACCGATAAACTATTTCCAAAATCTTCCAGGCCTTCATGGATGAGAGGAAATAAGAAACCCCTGCTGTACAGTTAGAGGTACAATGAAATGATTTAGATCAGAGTAAATCCATGTATTAGCATGCCCGAGTAAAACTGTAAACGTGAATTCAGTTTGTGGCAAGAGTTGAAAAATGCATGTTCACAGATTCTGTTCATCTCTACATCTGAACGAGCTTTAGGTTTTAAGTACCATAAAATGGTGTTTCCAGATGTGTAAAGCAGAAAAATACCCCCAAACACCTACAGCTGATTCCATGTATGTTTTAAGAATACTTGTGCAAGTATGCATCCAGCAAGGCATTTCTATTGCAGGAGATGTTATACCACACATTCATAAGAAAGTGTGCTTCTGTATGATGTCTGCTGGGGAAGTAGCACTACGGACAAACACTGTAGACGTCTGGACAAACTGGTGAAAAAGGCCAGGTCTGTACTGGGTCGGGAGCTGGGTCCTGTAAGAACTGTAGTGGAGAGGCAGATGAAGGGGAAGTTGCAGTGCATTCTGGATAATACTAAACACCCCCTCCACGATATCCTGACCAGCCAGAGAAGCAGCTGCAGTGAAAGATTGATGTCTTTGAGATGTAGGACTGAGAGGTTCAGGAGATTGTTTGTTCCAGAAGCCATAAGACTGTTCAACAGAGACATCCAACTTTTTTCCTAAATTATTTGATTTATTCATTTTCTTAATCAAAGATGTATTTGTAAATATACGAGCACTTGACAAATTGAATTTCCCCTTTTTTGGGGATAAATAAAGTGTCTGTCTGTCCGTCCGTCTGTCTGTCGCTTTGTATCCTACAGGTAATTTAGTCAAGAAGAAGGGGTATTACTTTGAAACACTTGAAATGCATTTATACATTTTGAGTTGTTTTTTTTACCTCAGTGTTATTTAGCCATTATCTATCACTTCACAATGCTTAAGATTATATTCCAGTCTGACTGTCAAGAAGATTATTCTGAATTAGTGTGGAAAAAGTTGTCAGCACCCATGTACACTCAGCAGAGTGGCTACAGATGGTTCTATACTTGAAATACAGAGCAAACAGAGAGAATTCAAACTGTGTGAAGTAGATTCCTGCTGCAACCCTGCTCCAGGAACAAAGCTCCCAGCTGGGAAAACACAGCGCCTAGCAACCTGTAGAGCTTCCCCTGTTAAGCCGCTGATGTAATCACGTCAGCCTCTTTAGAAAAGTATGCCACAGTAGTCTCTAATTTTGGATCAATAACAATCTAATGTAGTGTCATCCATTCATCACATTAGAATCTTATATATTTCATTTACACTACATTTGTACAGTATGTCATAAAATATACAAACATACATAAAATAATGACTTTTTGAATCTAAAACCCAGCATACTTTCTAAATAACTTTGATTAATTATGGTTGTGTTTCCTTTGTGTGATTCCACTGAGGCTTCTCCTGGATACCAGGATCAAATGTCTTTGGATAATATTTCTATTAATCTCAATGGGAAACAAGGGGAGTCACTAAAATATTGATCTAGTTTGATCCTCCTGCCATACTGTACAACAAAGGTCACAGAATGCTTCACAATTAGCTTTCAGTTGGATACAGTTCTATTAACAAAGTACACCATATACTTGGATACTTATTACAGCACAAAGTTCAGCAAAGATCCCTTCACTATCTTGTCTTTGATTTGAATCTTTAAATTCCAACTTGGAGCAATGATTAAAACAAATAACAGCAATAATATAAAAAAAAATCTATTGTTCTGCTTTTTTTTTAAAGCCATTTCAAGTATGGGGTTAAGTGTAATTTTTCTTAACTACTGTATTTTTAAAAACTAAGATTAGACCTTGGGGTCACATTAAAGGTTAAAATGGGTTTGAGTGATAAAGAAGACCAGAAAGACAAAGACAAAAATTGTTGTGCCACAGCCATAGTGACATGGAACTGCACTAAAAGGACCAAACTAAGAACTACGGCTGTAGGAACTGATCCCACAATGCACTTCAGTTTCAATAGGAAAGGGGGACTTCATAGAACATCATCACCCCCAATGGGAGCCTAAAGTGGACCTGGCATAAAATTTGCATGTTTTGAGGTTTTTGATCATATCTTTTACTTTTCTACAGCCTGCCTACGACCCCAAAGAGGTTAAAATTACTAATTAGTCTTTCCTTTGTTCCAGGGTATGTCTGCCTACATAGTGAAATTTGACCTCAGAAACGGGCTGGATGGTAGTTCGGCATATGACGACACGTTTCGTCATATTACGTGTTGAGTTCCAGCCAATTACACCCTTCCCCGAACTCCACCCTGTAAGTCCCTCCCTCCACGGTGCGGAGAGCTACGGGAACAGGCAAACAACAAACCAACAGCATGGAGTCCAGACCGCATCCAAACTGCACTGTACCTGGGTGTACAAAAGAGAACATAAATCTTTTTGTCCTCCTAACTTCTGAGCTACTGAAAAGCTTGCGGATAGATTTTATATATGCAGGGAATGTGCCCGACCGACTGTCGAAGCGTGTGGTAGTTTGTGGCAAACATTTCTAGGACGACTGTTTTTCCAACTTGGGACAATACAGCAGTGGATTCGCAGATCGTCTTAAACTTCTACCAGGATTAATACCAACTCTCTGTGAACCAGCAAATATCCCTGTACAAGTAAGCACATTTCCTCAATAATGTCCTTCAGCTGTTAGTACACATTGTGGCATTGTTTAAGTTGTTCGCTTTACAATTAGCTTCATAGCTAACAATCAGAATTAGCTTCACAGCTAATACCCCAGTTTGTTAATGTAGCATTGGTGCTAGTATGCTTTATTTGGGGAAAAAAAGATTATATATGATAGTTGAACATTCGAAATATTGTTAGAGACTCATTGACCACAGAAGCGCAAAGCCTAGGCCCGCCCTCCGAAACCCGGTTTTTCTGTGGCTCACAGAAGGGCAACCTCGTCACACTTGCAATTCTACAACAAGGCTGAATTACGGCAAGCGATCGTTTCATATAGTATAAAGGTACTATAATTTCATGCCAGTTCTACTTTAAGTCTCCTCCCCTTCTGGTCGGTCGAAAAAATTATGAACGGAAGTCAATGGAGCAATAAAAGTTATTTTCAGGTCTGCTTTGTCTTACGTCCTGAATAACACAATTTAAATGATAATGATGTGCTTTTCAACAGTGTTTGTTAAGTGGGATTTATTTGATATTAAAATTCGTAATTAAAATGCCTACAATTTTTTTGCCTTTATTTTATGTTTTCATGTTAAATTTAATACACTTCTTTTTTTTTTTCAATAGAGACCTAATTCACAACAGGACATCTCAAGGAACTTCAGAAGATTTTTTTAATGAAACTATTGTGGCGGACCACCAGGGGGCTCCACTCACACCCAGACAACGGGATGTTTATATATAAAAAAATGTTCTGTTTTTATTTGAAAATGTTCAAGAGGTTTGTTGCGCGAATGTTGCAACTGCTCTGATATACTGTTGTCCTGATGCTCAGTGGGATTGGAATAAACGAGCTGATCGGATCTAGTTGTGTCGTCCTTCTCATTCCTCCACATTGGTGACCCCGTTTTTTGAACATGTCTGAAGGTGAAGCCAGCTCCTCTCAGGCGATGCCTACCGCGGTGGAACATCCACCTGCATCCCCGGCTTCTTTTTCGGTGGCTGTGAAGATCCCTGACTTTTGGCTGCATGATCCACCTTCGTGGTTTTTCCACATAGAGGCACAGTTTGCTCTTCGTGGCATTTCATCAGACGACACAAAATACCACTATGTGGTTGCGGCGCTGGACTCGCCATCAACCCGCCGTGCGATGCCCCTTCTACGGAACCCCCCAGCTCAAGGAAAGTACACCGCCCTCAAGGAGCTGCTGCTTCGCCGTTACTCCCTTTCCCCCGCCGAACGGGCCGAGAAACTCCTCTCCCTCCCTGGACTGGGTGATGGCTCAGCCCTGGAGCTCATGGAGAGCATGTTGTCCCTGCTGGGTGCTGATGACGGCGGGTTCCTTTTCATCCACCTGTTCCTCCGACAGCTTCCAACACAAGTCCGAGCGGTCCTGGCGAACTCCCCGCTTCTGCTGGATGGGGACTACCGCTCCTTAGCCGAAGAAGCAGACCGCGTCCTTCTGGCTACAAAGAGCTTTACGGTCCAAACAGTGGCTCCCGCATCTCCAGCAGCGTCTGCCGAGTCTCCGCCACAGTCCCCAGAAGCTGACGGGTCATCGGTGGTAGCGAGGATCGCTGCAGCGAGACGCCGCGGATCAGACTTCTGCTTCTACCACCAGCGGTTCGGCGCCAGAGCCCGACGCTGCATTCCGCCCTGCAACTTCAAGCCGCAGGGAAACGGTGCCGCCAGCGCTCGGTAGCAGCCGCGAGTGTTGGCGACAGGGAAAGGCTGCTGTTCGTCGAGGACTCACGGTCTGGGAGACGCTTTCTGGTCGATTCCGGTTCTCAGAAGAGCCTGGTTCCCCCGGCTGGCTCTGATCGGCTGGCTGAAGGCTGCGGACCGTCGCTGACCGCCGCTAACGGCTCTCCCATCAGGACTTTTGGCGAAAGGTCGGTCACTGTCTGTTTTCACGGTAGAGACTTCCAATGGAACTTTGTAGTAGCTGCCAGCTCAGTTCCCATCATAGGGGCTGATTTCCTCTGTGCGCATGGACTCCTGGTTGATGTCGCTAACAGACGGTTAATTGACGCGGTGTCATTTTCCTCTCTGCCTTGTCTGACGCGGGCAACTGTACAGTCAATCCGTGCTAATGTTTTAGCCTCTGAGAACGATTTTCAGTTGTTGTTAGCAGAATTCCCTTCACTGACTGTTCCCAACTTTTCCACCGCTGACACTAAGCACGGGGTAGAGCATTATATCCCCACCTCCGGGCCCCCAGTGTTCGCGCGGGCGCGCCGCCTCGATCCAGCTAAACTGGCCATCGCTCGGGAGGAGTTTGCCAACATGGAGCGTTTAGGCATTGTTCGGCGCTCTAACAGTCCGTGGGCTTCGCCGTTACACATGGTGCCAAAGTCAGACGGACAGTGGCGGCCCTGCGGGGATTTCCGCCGCCTTAATAATGTCACAGTGAACGATCGTTATCCGATCCCTCACATCCAGGACTTCTCTGTCAATCTGGCCGGCACCGCCATCTTTTCTAAAGTCGACCTGGTGCGCGGTTATCACCAGGTTCCGGTTCGTGTGGAGGACATCCCTAAAACTGCCGTAATTACTCCATTTGGCCTTTTTGAGTTTTTACGGATGCCTTTCGGCCTTAAAGGCGCCGCTCAAACATTTCAGCGGTTGATGGATTCGGTCTTGCGTGGCTTATCCTTTGTTTTTGTATATCTGGATGACATCCTGGTGGCCAGCAGCTGTGCTGAATAGCACATATCCCACCTACAGCAGGTTTTTCAACGCCTGGCGGCACATGGCCTGATTGTCAACCCAGCAAAATGCCAGTTCGGGTTGCCAGTCATTGACTTTTTGGGCCATCGCATTTCTTGCGGTGGAGCTGTTCCTCTACCCACTAAAGTGCAGGTGGTGTCCGATTTCCCGCGTCCTCCGACTGTTAAAGCCCTGCAGGAGTTTCTGGGAATGGTTAACTTTTACAATCGTTTCATCCCGATGGCAGCACAACTACTGCAGCCACTTTACTGCGCGCTGAAAAAGAAAAAGGCCACCGAAAATGTGGACTGGACCCCGGATCGCCTTCAAGCATTTGATAATGCTAAGTCTGCACTGGCAAATGCTGCACTTTTGGCCCACCCGTCCCCCTCAGCACAGATGGCTTTGACTACTGATGCCTCTGATGTAGCAGTAGGGGCGGTGTTAGAGCAGCGCGTCAGTGGTGTTTGGCAGCCGCTGGCATTTTTCAGCCGCACGCTGAGGGACAACGAGCGTAAATACAGCGTGTTTGACAGAGAGCTGCTGGCTCTCTATCTGGCTACACGGCATTTCCGTTTTTTCCTTGAGGGCCGCCCTTTTACAGCCTATGTTGATCACAAACCATTGGTATTTGCCATGTCCAAAACCTCTGACCCCTGGTCTGCACGTCAACAGCGCCACCTTGCTGCTGTCTCTGAGTTTACGACAGACATTCAGCATGTGGCTGGCAAATCCAACCTGGTGGCTGACTGCCTGTCCCGTGCTCTGGTCTCACCAGTTTATGTGGGCATTGATTTCTCTGCTATGGCTGCAGATCAGCACGATGATGCAGACATCCATAAACTGCAGTCTGAACCAACCGGCCTTAAGCTGGCAGACAGACAGGTGCAGGAAGGTGGTCCTTATCTGCTCTGTGACATTTCTACAGGTTGTCCCCGCCCTCTGGTTCCTGTTTTGTGGCGCCGCCGCGTTTTCGATGCTTTGCATTCACTCTCACATCCAGGTGTGCGTGCGTCAGTGAAACTGGTCAGTTCCAAGTTTGTTTGGCCTGGATTGCGTAAGGCTGTGAAGGAATGGGCTGCAGCATGTGTCCCATGTCAGCGGGCAAAGGTTCATACGCACACAAAAGCACCTTTTGAACCATTCCCCATCCCTAGTCGCAGGTTTGATCATGTTCATGTAGACCTGGTGGGCCCCCTGCCTCCATCACAGGGTTTTACTCACCTCCTGACCATCATCGACCGTACCACCAGGTGGCCGGAAGTCGTTCCACTAGCATCCACAACAGCTGCAGTGGTGGCTCGGGCATTTTTGTCCACCTGGGTGGCGCGTTTTGGCCCCCCCTCAGATGTCACCTCTGACAGAGGTCCCCAGTTTGTGTCAGAGCTTTGGTCCTCCATGGCCGACGGCCTGGGGATCAAGATCCACCGTACCACTGCCTACAATCCGCAGGCTAATGGGTTGTGTGAGCGGTTTCACAGGTCATTAAAGGCAGCGCTTCGTGCTGTTTTGACCGATGGCAACTGGATTGACCGTCTCCCGTGGGTTATGCTGGGGTTGCGTTCCGCCGCTAAAGAGGACCTTGGTGCCTCCCCAGCTGAATTGATTTTAGGCCAGCCAGTACGGGTTCCAGGCGTGTTTTTTCCTGAGGCCCCCCTGCCCCAGTTCAACCATCCAGCTCAGAGTAACCCTTTCCACGTTCCTTTTCCTGTACATCATTGTCTGCCCAAGTCTTTTGTACCTCGGAGCTTAGCGTCTTCTAAGTTTGTTTTTGTTAAGCATGATGCACACAGGACACCATTGCAGCCTCTGTATGATGGCCCTTTCAGGGTCCTCGAGCCCGGCCTAAAGCACTTTCTTTTAGATTTGGGGGGCCGTAAAGAGACTGTCTGTATAGATAGGCTTAAACCTGCTCATGTTCTGGCAGATGATGTAGTTACAGCCCAGGTTCCTCGTAGGGGCCGCCCCCCCTCCAAGATGTTGATGGACTGCTCTCCTCCTTCCAGGGACCCTCATCAACCGTCAGATCCCACATCATCCTCAGCTCCTCCTCCTCGTCCTCCGCCTCGCCTGCAAAAATTCCGGACTGGTTCTGGTGGTTCCAGGTTCAGCCGTTCCGGCCGTTTACTTAAACCCAGGATCCTGGACTAGATTTGGACCCTACTGGGTGTTCGGGGGGGGGCGCGTGTGGCGGACCACCAGGGGGCTCCACTCACACCCAGACAACGGGATGTTTATATATAAAAAAATGTTCTGTTTTTTATTTGAAAATGTTCAAGAGGTTTGTGGCGCGAATGTTGCAACTGCTCTGATATACTGTTGTCCTGATGCTCAGGGGGATTGGAATAAACGAGCTGATCGGATCTAGTTGTGTCGTCCTTCTCATTCCTCCAACTATACATATTTTCTGCTTTAATCCAATTTATCAAGCATCAACACAGCCGTCAATTATTAATAAAAAAAACATATTTCAAAAAATTACCAAAGAGAGTGAGAGGGTTAAATAAAACTCCAGATGTTGAAGAAAAAAATACTTCATTTGATTTAGGCTTGCTAGGAAAGAATTTGGGACATTAAAAGTAAATGGGAGATTAACTCCTGTGCAGAGATGGGAGATTAAAAGTAAAACATAATGCTACTCATTTGTACAAAGCCTTGGCTATAAGGGTCACTGTGAGAATTAAATGTTAGAAAACACTTGATGTGCTACGAGTTAGCTGTGTGGATAAAATAAGTACATATAAAGTATAACTCCGTGTTTAGCTTTCACCAGACGGACACCAAGTAATTAGTGGACAACAGCAACTTATCTCCGACCCGTATCGTCAGACCACCTTGGTACAAACACAGATAACACTTACACAAACATCCCCTCCAGCGTTAATAGGTTTAAGTGCTGGAGCGTACGGTTTAATTAGAGGCTGCTCTGTTTGTTTAGTTTATATTCTTTTTCCCCCTTAGAGTGTCGAGAAATGATGAATTTCTCACTAAACACACAAAACTGAACCTGGAAGTAGAACTTCTACCAGTGGAGCAGCACTCTTACCAATTAAGACTAGACACAGACACAATAAGAAGGTTGACACTATGCAAAATGAACTGCAGGTGGTTGTTGACTGTCACATTTCAGTTATTAATGCTCTATGAGTCACTCATTTACTCACAATACAGCTACATTTACTTTGTTCTCTGGGACACTGGCAAGTAGTTTGAGTTTTTTTGCTTTTAAACAAATGTGATTTAGAAACTTCTCTGATCTAAAATTAGCGCAAACTACAAAAGACTGCGGAAAAACGTTTTCTCACGTTTAGCAAGAGGGCTGTTTTCATTAAATGCGTAGATCACACCAGGGCTGGAGTTAGGTGGTGGCAGCTTGGGCTTAGGCCTTGGATGTTTTCTGAGAAGCCCCGAATCTCAATTTTACTTTCGGATGGAGAACATTTGCCTGCCTGTTGTAATACGCATTAAATGTCTGCATGAGAACAATGTTCCGGATATAGAATTTAGAAACATTGTTTGACAAAAAGTACAAATTGACAGCAGCTGTGAATAAACAGATCACAATTTGGATTTCTTCCCATGAACAACAGCATGTGTTTCCGAAATATCCTTCCATAAAACACTCCCACATCTTCGAGTGTACTTAAAAGTTTTTGTGGGGAAAGCATCACAAGACTTTTGTTGTCAGAGCACCAAAACGGCTAGCACCAGTCCCGTGTATATTGAGGCTGATTAAAGTGCATATTAATGATTTTTTTTATTTATTTTTTTTTTTGTAGAGTATGTTTAGGTCTTATTTTACAAGTCTAGATTGGTTGAGTATTATTACTTCCTAGGCTAATATCCCTATGAACTGTATTATTACCTCTAAACGTAGAAAGTAGGTATGGAAAAGTTAGGCTTATATTTTGAAAACTTCAGTATCCTTTGTTTTATGAAGCCAAAGGAATTCAATCTGTAACACTGTTCAACTTCCAGCAGTAGAACAAGTTCCAATGAGATGCTGTGTAAATAAAAATGAAGGTTGTTATTTAGTACTGTATTTAGGTCCTAGTTTAGAAGCATAGTAGTACTTTCAGGTTTAGTGTAGTTCTATTTTTAATATGAAATCTAATTTGCTTAAATCACAGTGGGCGTTTCTTAATATCAAAGTACACAAGTACATTCTTGGGAAGTACAGTTGTAGGTCTGTTCTGGCTGAGAGGACAAGGATGCAGTATGGTACTTCTACAATTGGAAGAGAGCATACTTGTTTGATGTCTCTGTTCAGCTATGATCTTTCCAGAGTTTCAATAAATGGCCAATTTTTCCTCAGAAATAGGATTCTTTTCAAACTTAAAATGAATATAAAAATATTTTTTGACAGATATCCAATATACAAAGTTAGTAGGTAATGTCAATACAAAATAGAAAATATTTTGTAAAATAATACGCTGAACTTTTCATTATTAGTTATAAAAGGCTCGATCTGACTATGATCAGACAATATGACAGCTGTATTTAAAAATATCACTAAGCAGAGGAACACAAACTAACAAGGATTACCTCAGTAGTGGAGCACCAAGAGGGAAGAACCAAACGCCAAATCCCTGCCTGACTAGCAGGCGTGTGACATGTGCTTTATAAGACACTGCTTGCCCTAGATTGCTATGCAGCCTGAGTCATCCTCACAGTGTTGGCTCTGTACCGGCCCCCCGTCCCGCTGCGGTCTGGTCTTGTTTGGGAATGTAGCCTAAACTGGGTGGTAAAAGCTATTGAAGGCCAAAGATCAATATAGGTCTCACATTACACTTTACGTTTTTAGTAAATGGAGAAAGAATGAGAGTTGTGTTGCAGTTATCCAATCAGAGGAAAGACACTTGCAGGTCATAACTTTTAATTAGCAAGCCCCCAAATTGCCTGCTGTTTCTCTTCACCCACTCTCACACTGAACTGGAACAGACTGGAAAAAAGGAGAGTGGAAGGATTTTTTTCTCAGAAACTGACTCAGATGGCATTCATTCATGCAAGAGAACAGGGAAAAAATGAATAAAAACACCAGTAAATGAGACCTTTAATAGTGGTAGAAATGCAATATATTTCATCACTTGCCTTCTCTGTTTTATGCTGCTGGTGGCACAAGGCATTGTGGGATATGTTGCAGGCTGCAGAATGCTTTGATGTGAACACATCTGTGCCCTTTGAGCATTCTTGCCTTCCTGCGTACTTAGAATTAGAACAGTACCTATGCCATCCTAATGAAGTGCCTCAAATACGCAAGTACTCAAGTCCAGGCAAGTACCCACATTGAGAAACAGACAGTGTTTTTTTTATTACAGTCTGAAGTTCAATCAGGAACTATGCAAATGTGAAGAGTTTATTTTTGATTTATTTAATTAGAATTCTTTTGCTAGTTGACGGAACTTTAGTTTATTTTGTTGCTCAGTAACGTGAAACTGTTTAGCTATCCTGTGACATCATCTTTGGTGTTCTTTGATGTTAGTGACATCATAGCTGACAGTACAGAGTAAGGTTCTTTTACATTCTAGGTCAGTTCTCTAAACCGTCCTGGCGTGAACGCATCTCGTGAATCCCTTCTGTGCAGCGTAGCATTGTTTTTAGAGAGCTATCGAAAAATCAATCAACTCATCCCACAAAGAAACTTTGAGTTGAAAAAATATGCAGTCCACCAGCAGACCTGTGGAATTTACCAACTCCAAACTCAGTGTGGGAGAATCCAGTGGGATTTACTCTATGCCCATGTTTACTTTTGCAGATTTTCCTCCACTGAAGAGAGAGGAGTCCGAAAACAAAAAACTGTCAAGCCAAAACAGCAACATGTTTACCAAGTCTCAAGGAAAGACGACCAAGGAAGTTAAATTTGCTTCTGATCAGCTTAACAAGGGCCATGACTTGCAGGAAAACGCTCAAACAGATGTTTCAATCAGACGCTCTTCGGGGGAATTTTCTGTTCCAAAGCCTGCAGCGACCCCATCGCAGCCAGCCCCAGCCTCTGATCAGAGGCTGACGTCTACCCCAAAGCTTGAAGATGCGAAAAGGCATCCAATTTTAAGATCTATTCAAAGGGAGACCAATGTTGAAGGAAATCATGTGGATAAAACCAGCACTATTTTGATGGTTCCAGAGATGGAGTTTCATGGCATCTTAATCTCCAAAGACAACAGGATCTTTGCACTTCAACAAGAAAATGCCACATTGTTACAAACCGCGTGGAGTGTCACCGGCGAGCTTCGTCAAATGCAGGCAGCGTACCACCAGACTTACGAAAGAGCTAGGCAGCTGGAATTTGAGCTAACCAATGAAAGGCAAAAGGTGCAGGGAGCTGAGATACCTGCACTTCAACAAGAAAATGCCAGACTGTTACAAACCACGTGGAATGTCAGCGCCGAGCTTCGTCAAATGCAGGCAGCGCACCACCAGACTTACGAGAGAGCTAGGCAGCTGGAGTTTGAGCTAACCAATGAAAGGCAAAAGTTGCAGGGAGCTGGGATCCCTGCACTTCAACAAGAAAATGCCAGATTGTCACAAACCGTGTGGAATGTCAGTGCCGAGCTTAATAAGATGCAGGCAGCGCACCACCAGGCCAACGAGAGAGCTAGGCAGCTGGAGTTTGAGCTAACCAATGAAAGGCAAAAGGTGCAGGCAGCTGAGAACCCTGAACTTCAACAAGAAAAAGCCACTCTGTTACAAACCGTGTGGAGTCTCAACGCCGAGCTTCGTAAAATGGAGGCAGTGCACCAACAGGCCAATGAGAAAGCTAGGCAGCTCGAGTTTGAGTTAACCACTGAAAGGAAAAAGGTGCAGGCAGCTGAGCTGTCCTTAGAGAAGTTAACTAGAGAAGGCAAAGCTGCACCAGTCCAACAACATCAGGAAGACGAAGAGAAAAAGGCCTTAAGAGACGAGGTGACGAATTTGAGAAATTTAATAGAAAAGCAGAAAACTGAGCATGAGGAGGAAACTGCCTTTCTGTATGATGACCGCATTAAGAATGACAAAGGCCGTCGAGATGCCCTCAGACGTGCCGATCAGTTAAAGGCATCTCTGATGGCAGAGAAGAAAAAAGCAGAAGAGGTCGAGATCTGTTTAGCTGAGCAGTTGGAAGAATCATCTAAATTACAAGCTGCTCTGGTCAAAATGGAGAACGATTTGGAGGAAAAACAGAGGCAGTGGGAAAAGGAAAAAAAATCTCTACTGACCAATAACCAAGAAACATCTGAGGTGGAACAGCTGAAATATCAGTTGCAGTCACAGACAGTCGCGCATGGAGATGAAGTTGCTGCTCTGTACAATGAACTGATTAAGAGGAACAAGGACCGTCAAGATGCCATGAGAAAGGCAGAGGAGCTGAAGGAAAAGCTCACTGAAGCTAAAAACAAAGCAAAAGAGGCTGAAGACGGCTTGGCCAAACAAAAGGAGGAAACATCTAACCTCCAGGCTTCCCTTGACCAAATGAAGAAAGCTTTAGAGGACCAACAGCGGCAGTGGGAACAAGAGAAATCCCATCTTATGAACAACCAACAGGACAGAGACGAAATTGAGCAGCTGAAAAAGCAGTTGGAGTCGCAGAAAGCTGAGGCAGAACAGAAGATAGCTGCTCTGAATTTGGAGGAGCAGAAAGCGATGCAGTACGATCGAAATGCTGCAAGAAAAGTCATTGAACTGGAAATGAGTCTGGTTGCTGAGAAGACCAGAACAGAGCAGGCTGAGAACTGCTTAGGCAAGCAAGTTCAGGAATTCTGCAAAATAAGGGCTGCTTTGGTCAAACTGGAGGAAGATGTGGAGAATCAAAGAATGCTCTGGGCCCAGGAGAAATCCAGCCTTCTGACAGAGCAGCAAAAAACTGTTCGAGATTTGGAAGCAGCTACGAAGAACATCCTGGAGAGTTTGAATAATGAACGGCAGCAATGGCAAACAGAGAAGTCCGGCCTTCTAGAGATCATTGCAACAACAAAGGAGGCTCTGAAAGAGATAGAGGTGGAGGGAAAAACATCCACAGAATGCCTGATGGACAAAGTGAAAAATCTGCAAGATGAGCTGGACACATTACAGGACAGTAAACACAAAAAGAAATCTTTCAAGAAAAAAATGTCAATGGTGTTTAAAAAGTCTAAAAAGGCCCCAACTCAGTCAGAAACCTGAGCCCTGACAAAAACACTTACTGAACCCCAACAATAACTTTAAACCCTTAAAATAATCATCCTTTCCCAATTCTTAATCTATAACCGTTATCCTTAAATTTCCACACCTTACCTTTAACCCTGAACTCCCCCAATCTAAATCCTAATGCATTTCAAGGATGAGACACAGAACACGTAGTTTTCCAGTAAGTGAACCAGTATTGTTAAGAAAAATAAGAATCCTTTCAAAGTCAGAAAGGAGATTGTGACATTGACTAGTATGTGTGTCCAGTATGCCATTGTCTGAGAGACGGTTCCCAAAGCAGAATGAACAAAATCACATCAGCACTAAAGTATTTTGATAATGTATGGGGTGGTTGTGGCTTTTATTTGTGCCTTAGAACATAAAGATGACTTTGAATAAAAAATGGACCCCTTTCCATAAAAAAATACTCCATTCAAAACATAAAAATTTCAAACTACCCTGGTAGATGGAGCAGGGCTGCTTTGCAGTAGGAGATCTTTCTGCATGGAGTTTGAATGGTCTCCCTATGTATCAGTGGGTTCTCTCCGGGTGCTCCGGCTTCTTCCCACAGTCCAAAAAGTGTGCCTTATAGGTTAATTGGTTTCTATAATTTACCCAATGAGGGGTCTGTGTGGCTGCATTGATTTTCATCCAATTTATCTGTATAAATGTTTGACTGACTTCCTAGCTGTCAAAGTTATTCCACCCCCAGCCCCTCTAACCTTCACTTGCCCATACTTTCTTTGTTTTTTACCTGTAGCCTTATCAAGGAAAATTAAGCAATCATACATTCACCTGTAAAAACTTTGTGAGTGGATAAAACACAGATGCAGATTCTATCAGGTCTGGTGGGGGCAGTTATAGCCTGAGGGGGAGTCACAGGTCAGTGTTTTAATAATTAAATTAAATACAATTCAGTGTATTTATACAACGCCAATTCCCAACACATTATCTAAAAGAACTTTACAAGGAATTATTTAAATGCAATTAAATATACATTCAAATTAATCCTTCAGTTAATTAGTCCAATGAGATTAAAAATTTTATACATAAGGAAACCCAGCAGACTGCATTGCTTCATTGACTTGCATCATTCACTCCTTCAAAATGAACAGGTAGCAAGGTAGTAGACAGTCACCTGCCTTATCATTGACTTCACAGCAATTGTTCATACTGCGCAATTTATGTATGGTCTCATATGAAAAATAATAACAAATAAAGGTAGAACTAACCAAAACATATGCATACACTTAACATTTGGATGTCCCCAGTCTGTGTTAAACATCACATAAATCCAATGTCACATTTTACCATTTTACCATAAAGAAACGCTTAGCAGATTCTCTGGTTCATCACATCAGGAAATAAATGTTCTTATTGTAAAGATCAACACAGCTACTTCTGTTAATGAATTAGCCCTATTCAAGTCCGACAACTGATGGTTCCAGTGGTTGATCTTCAGTGAGCACCAGCACATCCATTTTGCAGCATTATGCAGGAAGGACACTTCAGTATATTTGTTCTTCACACATTTAGATTCTTATTTTTATTCTCAGTCCATATATAAGATGGGTGGGGTGGAGGGGTGTTGTTGGTTGTGTGTACGTTTGCGTGCGTATAGCTCTACAAGTCTGAAAATTTGGTTTAAATTTACAATTTTGGTATCTCTCCTGCTGCACTGCCAGTGTCCTCCGTGTCCCAAAAAGTGTGTAAGCAGGATGCTTAGTGTACTTAAAGTTACACATATTTTCCTGCCAGGTTTTTTTCCATAAATCCCAAACTTGGCATAGAATGTTGCTTATGTAGTTTTCAGTCCCGGTTTTCTGTGTAAACATAGCTTTATACATGAGACCCTGGGTCTACATCATACTCTTCATTACATTAATACTAGTAATATCGACTTAATAAGTAATAAGGTCTTGTGGACTCATGTTGCTTTGTGCTGATTTTTTTTTTTTTTTTTACATTGAGGATCTACAAGACATACTTTCTCAGTTATGTGGCATCCCATCATATTAATACTAAAATTATATTCCTCTTGCCACTATGGGACACAATTTATTGTCTTAATAGTTAATCAGTCGAAAGGTGGTTTGCAGGAAGTTCAAAGTGTAATCTTACCTGTTTCATTGTCCTTGTTTGTTCTCCCAAACCACGAGCTAGCAAAACAAATTGCTTAATTTTTCACATTTATATATATATATATATATATATATATATATATATATATATGATGCAAAAAAACATAATGTAAAAACTCCATATCCTTGGTGTCATCTATTGAGGATTGACAACTAGTATATAACTTTACAGAACTAGTCAAATGTTTTCCCCAACTTTTTTCCAAACTACTTCAGCAGTACTCTTACTGATAACTAATGTTTGCCAAGTTGCACCTTGGGCACACAAGTATGACTCAGCTTGCCATAAAACAACAGCCCTTGCGGCCCATACATCAGACTAGCCCACTGGGAAACGTCCAGATTCTCCCGATTACCCACTTCGGCATGGAGCCTGATAACTAAAAGATCGGTCTCCCATTCTACTTTTAGAAATCCTTTGGAGAAAACCGCCAGGAAACCTGCATTCTGATAGAGAAGTGCTCTGTTAGGAATATATGAAACAATCAGATCTCTGATGTGAGATGGAGCTTGATTATTAAAGGCTTTATATGTAAACGGGAAGTAATGCAACCATAAGGGGTCACTAGCCAGTGATTTCTTGTGCCGGTCCCAAGTCCGGAAAAATGCAGAGGGTATCCAACGTAAAACTTACGCCAAATCAATATGTGATCACAGATGCAAATACGGATGTGGTGAAAGAGGACAAAAAGTTGGTGTCAGGGAAAAAGATCCGAAGATAAGGACTAAATGGAGTCAGATGAGTCGCTGTGGCAACCCCTGAAGGGAAAAGCCGAAAGAGAAAGAAGATGTGTAGAATGGAGGATTTAACAGAGCCAGTGAAGGGAAGCTAAAATTGGAGAAATGTGATGTGTTTTAAAAAACGCAGATTTGAATAAAAAAAAGGAGCCAATGTCTAATTATCTTCTGTTTTTTTTTAAGTGTATATTGTCTAATACCAGACACAATGATAACGTAATGCAATGAAACAGACAATCAATTTGTGAATGGTCATAGTGGAGATACTGAGGAGATTAAGAAATGAAAAGATTCTTTAAAACTTAATATCAAATTGTCTGATCAAGCTCTAATAAAATGTACTTTTTTTCAGGTCTGGGGTATTCCGTAAATAAATTCAAAAGTTAGAGAAAAAAATCAGTCAGGACAGGGTTATGTGAAATTACTGTTATTACTTCACTCTCAATACCACATGTCAGTACAAGGCCAAAGTGTGATTACCAGAGTAGGTGGCTCTAATTAGGTCTAAAATAGCATAAAAGGCTGGATTTAGGCTGTCACTTTCAGTATCAACATGAATGTTAAAATCCCCCATAATAATGACTTATGACTTATCAGAATTGAATACTAAATCAGACAATAAAGCTCAGATCTGAAATATTTTTGCTAATGTTCTTCTCCCAGTAGTCCGAGAAATGTGAAAATTTAAAATGAAATAAGTTGACTCATTTATACTGACATAATCTTTTTGCTGCAGCCAGGTTTCTGTGAGAAAAAAAAAATCAACTTGTCAATCACAAATCAGATCATGACCTAAAAGAGTATTTGTAGAGAGAAATATTATACAAGGTTGTAACTTTTTATTTTTGTGTTCAGTCTAAGTAATTCTTATCTTCAAGATATTTCCATGATCTGTTCTAGTTAGGTTGATCTTAAATTATTTTGATTTTGGCTGTGATCAATAATTGTTACAATGTTGTCTGATCAAGCAATACTATAATGTATTTTTCTTTCAGATTTGGGGTATGATTCAAAAGTTTCCCAAAATAATGGTCAGACAGGACAGGCTAATGTGGAAGTACCGTTTTTTCCTGACACTCAATGCCATATGTCAGTGCAAGGTGCAAAGTGAGATGATCAGAATGGGTGGGTCCATTTATTTCTAATGGCTAAGTGACTTCACATCATGGCAGACTTTAACTGCAACGCATTCAAGATGAGAGTTTAAATTCATTGTTAAATTCATTGACCAATGCTGCTGTCACAGTAACACATGAACCAGCACAACACATCTGGGCTGCTCAGTATGGCAAGCCGAATGAGCATTTATTCTCATATCTTGTTATCAGGCATAGTTGTCATGAACATACAAGCCATTTCTGTCCACTAGTTAACTAGTGAACCATGTTTGTTTGAAGTAGTTAACTAGTGAGGGTCAAAATATGCATACTAGTTAACAAGTGACAGAAAAGAATGCCCACTAGATAATTAAGGAACACATTTTGGCTTCACTTGTTAACTAACTAGTTGGAGTAGGTCAATGTCACTAGTTAAATAGTAAACCATACATGGCTTACTAGCTAGCTAGGTGATGGCAACAGCCTCACTAGTTAACTAGTTGATGCATCCATTGTCCAAACTAGTTAACTAGTGAGGTCACAAATGTATACTAGTAAAGTAGTTCAAGCTTAAATTCATACTAGTCAGCTAGTGGCGCAGAATTCTAATTAGGAGGCGGAGAATTCCTCAAATTGAGGCTTTCTATTGGCTCCCTATGTCCAACTAAAATATGTCAACCAACTACAATGCAGAATTTCACAAAATCCCACCTAAAACATTTGCATGTGGCACACAGGTTAACATGCTGGCCAAAGGAACTTTAGCTAGTAAACTAGTGGCTTCAGTGTGACACGTACATGTAAACTAGTGGAAATGATCCTACCGCCTTGGTCATTGCGTAAATGAAGTTAACAAACGTGACAAAATTTTCATGTAGCCTGTTAGACTATTGGCCTGCTGTTGTGGTCATTTCTCCTAATAAAAATGTTTCTCAAAATTAAAAAACTGTAACTGAGTTACACCACCACTTTAAGCTACTTTTGGCAAAATATCTTAAATATTTAACAATTTCTAAACACCGTAACTTATTAATTTACATTTTGCACAAGTGTGACACCACAAATATTGTATTTTACAACTATTTTATTAAACTTAAGTCTCTAGTTCCTTTGCATACTTTCTATAATATTGTAATGTTTGTTAAATTGCATCAAAACAAGGCACTAAAAGCGCTCATCACAAAGAGGGTTAACAAAGATGAGACTCCAGAGACGGAAGTCTTTCAACAGGTGGTTAGGAAAATAGAGCGAATAATGCCACCATGTAAATATACCGTCAATCTTTTTCTCAGCCATAGTGATTCTCTAACGTTTTGAGCAACAAGAAGTGGATGGTAGATCTTGTTCTACAGTAACCAAATCGATTTGTTCTGTTGCATTAGTTAGCCAGAAAAAAAGTTTAAAATGTGCTTTCACCCATCAGGATGTGATTGTGAGGCTATGAACAGTATATTTACATTATAGAATGGGTGGGATTCATGATACCCAAAACGAGTCTTCTACCAACCCTCTCATTACAATTTGCATAATAACTGTTTCAGGAACTAGTTAACTAGTGAGCTGCTTCACTGTCACACACGCAAACTAGTGAGACTTCAATTGTTCCACTAGCTAACTAGTGGACAAAAATGCTCCTCTTGTTAGGGTTTTTAGGTGTAACTGGTTTACTAGTGAACAAAATATGCATGCCACTAGTTAACTAGTAAGGCCCGCAACACCCTCACTAGTAAACTAGGGGGTACTTTTGCATTTACATGTTAACAATTGACAATTTTGGCATCTCACTAGTTAACTAGTAGTGCTGAAATGACCTTCACTAGTTAACTGGTGGGCATTTTGGGGCCCACTAGTAAACTAGTGACACATTTTGCACCTCACCAATTAACTAGTGGAATGGAAATTGCCATCACTAGTTCACTAGTGGGCGTTTTGGGGCCCACTAATAAACTATTGACACTTTTTGCATCTCACTAGTTAACTAGTGGGCATTTGTGTCTTAAATAGTTACGTGCACATACACATGCAGAGCAATAGTAGTGAACTAGTAAGATATGAAACATATGAACTAGTTAACTACTGATAATTTGAGTCTAACTAGTCTTAACTAGTGGACATTTTGGCTGTCACTAGTTAACCAGTTAACACAAACATGGCTCACTAGTTAACTAGTGGACAGAAATGACTCGCATGTTCATGACATGTGTGCTTGATATCAGGATATTAGAATAAATGCTTAATCGGCTTGCCACAGTTCAGCACTTGCAGCTTTGAAATTTTTGAGTCAATCATCCGGTACTCCACGACTTCCTGTGAAAGTGAAGTGAAAATGCTTTAAAAACATAAACATAGTTGGGAAGGCCTATTGGATCCAGTCAGTCTCACCTCTAGTGTTTTAGGCTCCATCTACGTTTAGCCATCTATGAGTGGCTTGTTAGCTTTAGCTTCATAGCGGTACTGAACTGTAATCAATTTTATTGGTTGTTTTATGCAGTAAAACTTAACCAAATGTCTGAGCCATTAATAAAATAAAATGTTCTAAAACTGTTGAAAAAAACAAAAAAAGCATAAAAAGCTTACAATTCAAATTACCATATTTTCCGGACACCTGATTATAAACTGAACCAGCCTGTGTGCAAATACAAACTGAACCAGATTAAAATCTGCAGTTATTTTAACGTTTAATTACCGAATGTAAGATTTGGTGCAGAAGGGATCGTCTGGAAAGTGATTGGGGTTTGGGGAATCTTCGAATTTATTAACATTTCAACATGGTGGAAACACCTGGGCCGTCCTCTCTCTGTGTGTTCAGACAATCTTCAAGAAAGACTTCAAGTTCGTGCCATCAGCTTTTATGACCTTTGAAAGCTGTCTCTTATTGCAATGAGAGTTTTTTTACACCGGCATCTGCAACATCTCACCATTGATTCAGTACTGCTAAGGGTACATGAAGCCACTGGCGCTCTATTTCCTTCTTTAAAAGCAACTGTCTTTAAATTAAAAGCGGAATCATATCTATTTATTTGTTTGTTTTCCATAATACGGTAAAGTGCGTAACTTTTACAATCTGTAGATCAAGGACGTTCTCTAGTGGCCGTTAACTGTAAAAATCCATAAATAAATTGTACCAGATAATAGGCTGCGTGGTTCAAAACATGAGAAAAAAGTAGCGGCTTATAGTCCGAAAAATATAGTAATGACCTGATTAAAATAATTTAAAAAAACAGCATACTCAAGTCTCGTAATGATTTGTTGCTGTTTCTTTCTTACACACCTTTTATAATGGTAAAAAAAGGTGGGAATAAAAGGATAAATTGAATGAAGTTTTTGTTTGTGCTTTATTTAAATTACTTCATTAACGAATAGCATAGAATGACCACGGAAGCACTTAAAATACATTTCCTGCATTTTTGGAAAGTTATCAATAATTGTTTATATTGATCAATAAAATGAATTTTCATCAATATGCTTTTTTTCTATATCGTCTAGGCATAGGTCAAAGATTGGTGTATACATAAATACAGATAACACATAAACAATTTTGACGAATTGACAGTATTTCCCGTCTTACTTAAATTATCCAAATTGGACTTTCTCATCAGTGGGGGGTTAGCGGGTGGGATTTAATCTGTGCCGGTCTCTAAACATGTTCTTAGCAGAAGATGCTGCTGCAGAAAGCAGGGCCGGAATTAAAATCACTGACTGAGCAACGAATCATTTAACATTTTGACTAATATTGACCTCTAAATAATTATTATATCTAGCTCTAGAATGTGTAATGTATATATGCATTTGAAGAAAATTATTTGGACTAAAATTAGTAATAATTAAAGTTATGAGGACCTATGTTTTTAATAAGAAACACATTATAGATGTATGACTTGTATGTAACCTAAAATATGTAGATACAGACCAGCATTAATCATTTTTGAAATGTCCTTTCTGAACCACTCCCACATCTTCCAGCATACTTCAAAGATTTGTGTGGGGGAAGCATCACAATACCTTTGTGGGTAGGGCACCAAAAATGGTCCTGTGTATATTGAGAATGATTAATGTGCATGTTATTGATCTTTTTTTTTTTTTTAGGTTTACGTCTTATTTTGAAAGTCTAGATTGGTTGATGTTAGTTCCTAGACTAATATCCCTATTAGGGCTGGGCGGTATTGGCAAAATTTTCATACCACTGTATTTTTTAAAAACATATCGGTATTACGGTATTTAACAGTATTTTTTTCCATACAAGATCGTCCATATCCATGTTATCTTATAAGAATGAATAATTTTGTTCTATTGGTTGATTTTGATGGTTTGTTTTTCCGAGTTCTCTGCCGTCCAACAGAGGTGGAGGACTGAGATGTTTTCTTGTGTTCTTTGTTTACCTCCCTATCTTATATCGGCAGTTCACACTCCTACCTGTCCTGTTTCTCTTTCATCTCCATTTTTTCTACCTTTTTGTTATCTCAATTTCGTGTCCATAACTTCAAGAAACCCACAGTAATCATGAATAAAGATTTTTCATGCATATATATCAAGTGGAGTACTATAGCAAAGCTGCAATGCTCTGCTTAGAAAGTAGATCTGTCTAAATCTGTCTAAAACATAAAGGCTATTTTTTAGTACTGAGTTTAGGTCCTAGTTTAAAAGCATAGTAGTTCTTTCAGGTTTGGTGTAGTTCTATTTTTAATATGAAACCTAATTTGCTTAAATAACAGTGGGTGTTTCTCAATATCCAAGTACACAAGTACAGTTGTGGTTCTGCACTTGCTGAGAATACAAGAATGCAGTATGGTACTTCTGCAATTGGAAGAGAGGCTACTTGGTTGATGTCTTTGTTCAGCTATGATCTTTCCAGAGTTTCAATAAATGGTCCATTTTTACTCAGGAAAGGGATTCTCTTACACTTACAATGAGTAAAAAAATAATATTTTTTGAGAGATATCAAATTAAAAAAAAATTAGTAGGTAGTGTCAATACAAAATAGAAAATATTATGTAAAATAATATGCTGAGGTTTTCATTATTAATTTTGGAAGGCTTGATCTGACTATGATCAGACAATATGACAGCTGAATTTAAAAATATTACTAAGCAGAGGATGACAAACTATCAAGGATTACCTCAGTAGCGAGCGCCAAGAGGGAAGAGCCAAATGGCGAATCCCTGTCTGACTAGCGCAGTGGTTCCCAAATAGTGGGAGAACAATCTTCTTATTAGTTCTGTAAGCTCACGGTGACGACCAGTGATGGAGAAGGGTTGCATTAGAAAGGAGAAGAAACAAAACTCTCAGGGAACTTAAATGCAAATGAATCACGGCAGAAAGAGTATTAAACAAAAATACTGACATACATTTCTTTTGCTGGAGTATGGAAAGGAGTAAGAAATAAAAATGAACACAGTTACTAATAAATATGGAAGTAATACCAATATTTAGCTACTGGTTCCAGGTCTCTATAGAATTGATTGGTGGTGAGAGAATTTCGTTTACAATATGACAAATATGTGATTCTTTGTATTGCACATGAGATGTTTTAATTCTTGAAAAATGACAGGGAAACGGCTAAACCACAGGACTGTTAGATTTGTGAAAATAGTTGTGAATAAAAATAAATATGGATCTCTTTGGTTATTATTTCGAAAATTGTTTTTCGTCACCATAATTACACAATTTTTTGTTTTAATAAAAATGACTAGAATGGAAAAAAATAGAATTCAGAAAAATCTAAACGGAAAAAGTGGAACTTTTGAAGTAAAACACGTCTAACATAATTCAATGGAATTCCTATGGCTGCAGAGTTGAAAAAAACAAACAGTGAAGGTGACAGAAGAAATTATGTAGTTTCCCTTTTTTGAAAAGTGATAAGCTGATGAAGCCGACAGGGAAGCAATGTTACAGTTCAGTGTAAAAATGCATATGAGTGAATCTTTCAACTGTTTCTGTTCTGAGCATCACAGAGACTGAAAAGTCTGGATTAAATGTTACCAACTGTGTTAATAAACAAACTTTGAAAGACCTAAAACAGTAAAATAAGCTGCAACGATTGGAAGTAGTTGCAGCTCATTAATTCATGTTTTTTTTCCCATAATCAGTATATATTATATGCAGTTTGCTGGTGCCACTGGTTTTTTATCAATAAATAATTAAATATTTTCAGATATCAATCTGGCGAGGCGGTGGGGGTGAAAACAATTCTGTTTTCTGGGGGGGGGGCATGGCAGAAAATAATTGCATAGCACTGGACTAGTGGGCGTGCGACATGTGGTTTACAGGACACTGCTTGTCCCGAGTTGCTATGGATCCTGTATCATCCTCACAGTGTTGGCTGTGTAACGGCCCCAAGTCCGGCTGCCGTTTGGTCTTGGTGGGAATGTAGCCTAAACTGGGTGGTAAATGCTATTGAAGGCCAAATACCAATTTTGGTCTCATATTACACTTTACCGATTTCAGTAAATGGAGAAAGAATGAGAGTTGTGTTGCAGTTATCCAATCAGAGGACAGAAACTTGCAGGTCATTTATTTTAAATTAGCAAGCCCCCAAATCGCCTGCCGTTTCTTTTCACCCACTCTCACGCTGACCTGGAACACACTGGAAAAAAGTGGAAGGAGTTTTTTCTCATAAACTGACTCAGATGGCATTTATCCACAGCGGATGTACGCCCTGCCCAGGCCCTACCCATCCAGCACCTGGACATCCAGATCTACCAGCTCCCGGGTGCAGATCCCGAGCCGGGCCGCAACCAGGACCCCTGGCCCCAGGCATTTAGAGCCATCATCGACCAGCGGGCAGGAGCACCCATCACCGACGGGGAGTGACGGAGGGGAAGAAGATGCAGCAGGCCAGAGGGCAGCCAAACACCCAACCTGACAAGTAGACATAGACAGAGAGAGACACTCATACGTACCCACCCTCTCATGCGTACACATTCTTACATATACAGGATACACAAAAAAAAGGACACTGTACACTCATTCATACACCCCATACATACTCTATACTCCCAGGCCCAGGGACAGACGCCCCAATAGAGCACCCTGCCCCTGCACCCGGACCCCTTGCACACCAGGACGGGGACAAGCAGACCGCAAAGACCCCCACATTTGCGTGTGTCATGTAAATATTGCAAGTGTAAGCGTCTAAGTTGCTCAAAAAAATCGGACCCAGACCACCACCGGTTAGCGAAGACGGAAACTCCATCCCGCACCGCAGTGACGTGGCCACGTCCCAAGGCCTTGTGAATGGTAGAATGAAGGAGCAGGTGGGCAGAGGCAAATGGGGATGGGGAGGCAATAACTGGGGTGACACGATGCCATCCCCAGGGAGCCAGCTCCCCTGCTGACCCCAATAGTCACCCCAGCTCAGCCCGATCCACCAGGGGTGGGTGGCCCCAGCACGTCAAGTCGGGGCCCACGGCAGCGGCAACTCCGAGCCCCATGGGGGCCCAGGCCATCCGCCCGCCCCTACCCCAGGGGCAGACCTAAATCCATCCCAACATTCAGACTACTAACGAAACACAGGACATGGAGACACCCAGGCTGAGTTTAGCCCACCCTCTCCCCGTACACCCTCCCACCCGTCCCAAGCACACCCCGTTAGAGAGAGCGTCTGTGCTAGATGGTAACAAGAGAGGCCCCAAGCACCGCCAGTGTCCCGAGGGCCCCCGCACTGAGGCCAGAACCTGTCACACTACCAACTCGGATACCCCGGACATGCCGCGCCGGGCCTGTGAGCAGACCGAAGCCCCAGGCGGCCAACCCCCCAGGCCGACACCCTCCAGCCTTGCTACTACAACCGATGGCCGGGAGGCAACCGAACCCAGCACCTCCACCCACCAGCCCACACCCCACCACCTGGTCAGTCCACTGCGGAGGCCGACCAGCACCGGTCAAAGGGCCCCACCCCAGCACCCCTCAGACGACTTGGACCAAGACACAGGAGCCATGTCCAGGGCCAATATGATTGATCGGACCCAGAGATGCCGGCCGCCCGCTGACGCCCCGACGTGGCAAGGTGCCATCGAGGAGCCAGCGAGAAGAACTAGCCCAGGGAGATGGAAAAGGCAGCAGCACCCGCCGACCACAGCCGACCCCCCCCCCCCCCACAGCCAGCACCGGCGGCACCGGCCAGGACCACAGGCCAGGGGGGCACGCCGCCCCAGAGCCCCGAGCCCAGCCCAGCCCCCCCCAGAGCAGCACATCACCAGGCCAGTAACCAGTGTCCGCCGGCACGACCCCCCTAAGGCACCGCACAGAGCCACTAGGAGTCACCACACACAGCCCCCAAAGTCTTACCTCAGGCAGGAGCCACGGCACCTACCGCCCCAACCGGACCAAACCCCGAGGACCCCTTGCAGTCACCACCAACTCCTTTCTGTATTTCTTAAGAGTCCAGTTTAAACTCAGAAGTGATCAAAAAGGCCAGATGAGGTGAGGAAGTTACAGGGGCTTAGTGAAATCAGGGATTTTAGTGTGCAGTCGTTTATTTTAGACAGAAAATACAACTAAGCACAGGTGAGAACAGGCGGCAGCTTCAAGTGCTGTGTCAAATACAACAGCGGATTTAATATGGAGCTGTTGAGATAAAAAAGCTCTGTGTGGGCTGCAGTAACAAACACATGTGCTCCATGTTAGTCTGAGTATCCAATAACATCATAAAAAAATCAATTTATTTGTCGCTAGTCGCATTTTTCTGAAAACCAGATGGTAGAGAAGTCTAAACTCTTGCTAAATATAGCTACACAGTAGCTGCATTAGCCACACCAGAGCTTCTCTAGCAGCGCGTCCCCCCTGTGCCACATGTGTGTAGTCACGTGACTCAAAGCAACGCTCCCTTCTTAAAGGGGCAGAAGCACCGCTAAACTTAAACACATATTTTCATATTTTTTCACATACCAAATTTACCGGCAGGGGCAAAATGACTTCGGTAGCGCTCAAAAATTTCGGTATCTGTAAATTTTTGGTATACCGCCCAGCCCTACCTTTGAGCATTATTGCCTTGATGCGTACTTAGAATTGGAACAGTACCTATGCCATCCTAATGAAGTGCCTCAAATACGCAAGTACTCAAGTCCAGGCAAGTACCCACATTGAGAAACAGATAGTGTTTTTTTATTACAGTCTGAAGTTCAAACAGGAACTATGCAAATGTGAAGAGTTTATTTTTGATTTATTTAATTAGAATTCATTTGCTAGTTGACGGAACTTTAGTTTATTTTGTTGCTCAGTAACATGAAACTGTTTAGCTATCCTGTGACATCATCTTTGGTGTTCTTTGATGTTAGTGACATCATAGCTGACAGTACAGAGTAAGGTTCTTTTACATTCTAGGTCAGTTCTCTAAACCTTCTTTGCGTGAACGCATCTCGTGAATCCCTTCTGTGCATTGTAGCATTGTTTTTAGAGAGCTATCGAAAAATCGATCAAGTCATCCCACAAATAAACTTTGAGTTGAAAAACTATGCAGTCCACCAGCAGACCTGTGGAATTTACCAACTCCAAACTCAGTGTGGGAGAATCCAGTGGGATTTACTCTATGCCCATGTTTACTTTTGCAGATTTTCCTCCACTGAAGAGAGAGGAGTCCGAAAACAAAAAACTGTCCAGCCAAAACAGCAAGATGTTTACCAAGTCTCAAGGAAAGACGACCAAAGAAGTTAAATTTGCTTCTGATCAGCTTAACAAGGGCCATGACTTGCAGGAAAACGCTCAAAGAGATGTTTCAATCAGACGCTCTTCGGGGGAATTTTCTGTTCCAAAGCCTGCAGCGACCCCATCGCAGCCAGCCCCAGCCTCTGATCAGAGGCTGACGTCTACCCCAAAGCTTGAAGATGCGAAAAGGCATCCAATTTTAAGATCTATTCAAAGGGAGACCAATGTTGAAGGAAATGATGTGGATAAAACCAGCACTATTTTGATGGTTCCAGAGATGGAGTTTCATGGCATCTTAATCTCCAAAGACAACAGGATCTTTGCACTTCAACAAGAAAATGCCACATTGTTACAAACCGCGTGGAGTGTCACCGGCGAGCTTCGTCAAATGCAGGCAGCATACCACCAGACTTACGAAAGAGCTAGGCAGCTGGAATTTGAGCTAACCAATGAAAGGCAAAAGGTGCAGGGAGCTGAGATACCTGCACTTCAACAAGAAAATGCCAGACTGTTACAAAACACGTGGAATGTCAGCGCCGAGCTTCGTCAAATGCAGGCAGCGCACCACCAGACTTACGAGAGAGCTAGGCAGCTGGAGTTTGAGCTAACCAATGAAAGGCAAAAGTTGCAGGGAGCTGGGATCCCTGCACTTCAACAAGAAAATGCCAGATTGTCACAAACCGTGTGGAATGTTAGTGCCGAGCTTAATAAGATGCAGGCAGCGCACCACCAGGCCAACGAGAGAGCTAGGCAGCTGGAGTTTGAGCTAACCAATGAAAGGCAAAAGGTGCAGGCAGCTGAGAACCCTGAACTTCAACAAGAAAAAGCCACTCTGTTACAAACCGTGTGGAGTCTCAACGCCGAGCTTCGTAAAATGGAGGCAGCGCACCAACAGGCCAATGAGAAAGCTAGGCAGCTCGAGTTTGAGTTAACCACTGAAAGGAAAAAGGTGCAGGCAGCTGAGCTGTCCTTAGAGCAGTTAACTAGAGAAGGCAAAGCTGCACCAGTCCAACAACATCAGGAAGACGAAGAGAAAAAGGCCTTAAGAGACGAGGTGACGAATTTGAGAAATTTAATAGAAAAGCAGAAAACTGAGCATGAGGAGGAAACTGCCTTTCTGTATGATGACCGCATTAAGAATGACAAAGGCCGTCGAGATGCCCTCAGACGTGCCGATCAGTTAAAGGCATCTCTGATGGCAGAGAAGAAAAAAGCAGAAGAGGTCGAGATCTGTTTAGCTGAGCAGTTGGAAGAATCATCTAAATTACAAGCTGCTCTGGTCAAAATGGAGAACGATTTGGAGGAAAAACAGAGGCAGTGGGAAAAGGAAAAAACATCTCTACTGACCAATAACCAAGAAACATCTGAGGTGGAACAGCTGAAATATCAGTTGCAGTCACAGACAGTCACGCATGGAGATGAAGTTGCTGCTCTGTACAATGAACTGATTAAGAGGAACAAGGACCGTCAAGATGCCATGAGAAAGGCAGAGGAGCTGAAGGAAAAGCTCACTGAAGCTAAAAACAAAGCAAAAGAGGCTGAAGACGGCTTGGCCAAACAAAAGGAGGAAACATCTAACCTTCAGGCTTCCCTTGACCAAATGAAGAAAGCTTTAGAGGACCAACAGCGGCAGTGGGAACAAGATAAATCCCATCTTATGAACAACCAACAGGACAGAGACGAAATGGAGCAGCTGAAAAAACAATTGGAGTCGCAGAAAGCTGAGGCAGAACAGAAGATAGCTGCTCTGAATTTGGAGGAGCAGAAAGCGATGCAGTACCATCAAAATGCAGCAAGAAAAGTCATTGAACTGGAAATGAGTCTGATTGCTGAGAAGACCAGAACAGAGCAGGCTGAGAACTGCTTAGGCAAGCAAGTTCAGGAATTCTGCAAAATAAGGGCTGCTTTGGTCAAACTGGAGGAAGATGTGGAGAATCAAAGAATGCTCTGGGCCCAGGAGAAATCCAGCCTTCTGACAGAGCAGCAAAAAACTGTTCGAGATTTGGAAGCAGCTACGAAGAACATCCTGGAGAGTTTGAATAATGAACGGCAGCAATGGCAAACAGAGAAGTCCGGCCTTCTAGAGATCATTGCAACAACAAAGGAGGCTCTGAAAGAGATAGAGGTGGAGGGAAAAACATCCACAGAATGCCTGATGGACAAAGTGAAAAATCTGCAAGATGAGCTGGACACATTACAGGACAGTAAACACAAAAAGAAATCTTTCAAGAAAAAAATGTCAATGGTGTTTAAAAAGTCTAAAAAGGCCCCAACTCAGTCAGAAACCTGAGCCCTGACAAAAACACTTACTGAACCCCAACAATAACTTTAAACCCTTAAAATAATCATCCTTTCCCAATTCTTAATCTATAACCGTTATCCTTAAATTTCCACACCTTACCTTTAACCCTGAACTCCCCCAATCTAAATCCTAATGCATTTCAAGGATGAGACACAGAACACGTAGTTTTCCAGTAAGTGAACCAGTATTGTTAAGAAAAATAAGAATCCTTTCAAAGTCAGAAAGGAGATTGTGACATTGACTAGTATGTGTGTCCAGTATGCCATTGTCTGAGAGACGGTTCCCAAAGCAGAATGAACAAAATCACATCAGCACTAAAGTATTTTGATAATGTATGGGGTGGTTGTGGCTTTTATTTGTGCCTTAGAACATAAAGATGACTTTGAATAAAAAATTTACCCCTTTCCATAAAAAAATACTCCATTCAAAACATAAAAATTTCAAACTACCCTGGTAGATGGAGCAGGGCTGCTTTGCAGTAGGTGATCTTTCTGCATGGAGTTTGAATGGTCTCCCTATTTATCAGTGGGTTCTCTCCGGGTGCTCCGGCTTCTTCCCACAGTCCAAAAAGTGTGCCTTATAGGTTAATTGGTTTCTATAATTTGCCCAATGAGGGGTCTGTGTGGCTGCATTGATTTTCATCCAATTTATCTGTATAAATGTTTGACTGACTTCCTACCTATCAATTTATTCCACCCCCAGCCCCTCTAACCTTCCCTTGCCCATACTTTCTTTGTTTTTTACCTGTAGCCTTATCAAGGAAAATTAAGCAATCATACATTCACCTGTAAAAACTTTGTGAGTGGATAAAACACAGATGCAGATTCTATCAGGTCAGGTGGGGCAGTTATAGCCTGAGGGGGAGTCACAGTTCATTGTTTTAATAATTAAATTAAATACAATTCAGTGTATTTATACAACGCCAATTCCCAACACATTATCTCAAAGAACTTTACAAGGAATTATTTAACTGCAATTAAATATACATTCAAATGTATCCTTCTGTTAATTAGTCCAATGAGATTAAAAGTTTTCTACATAAGTTTAAGTTTTCTACGGCCCATACATCAGACTAGCCCACTGGGAAACGTCCAGATTCTCCCGATTACCCACTTCGGCATGGAGCCTGACAACTAAAAGATCGGTCTCCCATTCTACTTTTAGAAATCATTTGGAGAAAACCACCAGGAAACCTCCAGTCTGATAGAGAAGTGCTCTGTTAGGAATATATGAAACAATCAGATCTATGATGTGAGATGGAGCTTGATTATTAAAGGCTTTATATGTAAACGTATAATGTACGTTTGAAGTAATGCAACCATAAGGGGTCACTAGCCAGTGATTTCTTGTGCCGGTCCCAAGTCCGGAAAAATGCAGAGGGTATCCAACGTAAAACATACGCCAAATCAATATGTGATCACAGATGTGAATATGGATGTGGTGAAAGAGGACATAAAGATGGTGTGAGGGCAAAATATGCCGAAGATAAGGACTAAATGGAGTCAGATGATTCGCTGTGGCAACCCCTGAAGGGAAAAGCCCAAAGAGAAAGAAGATGTGTAGAATGGAGGATTTAACAGAGCCAGTGAAGGGAAGCTAAAATTGGAGAAATGTGATGTGTTTTAAAAAACAATTTGAATTAAAAAAAGGAGCCAAACTCCAATGTCTAATTATCTTCTTTTTTTTAAAGTGTACATTGTCTAATACCAGACACAATGATAACGTAATGCAATGAAACAGACAATCAATTTGTGAATGGTTATAGTGGAGATACTGAGGAGATTAAAAAATGAACAGATTCTTTAAAACTTAATACCAAATTGTCTGATCAAGCTCTAAAATGTACTTTTTTCAGGTTTGGGGTACTCCGTGAATAAATTCAAAAGTTAGAGAAAAAATCAGTCAGGACAGGGTTATGTGAAATTACTGTTATTACTTCACTCTCAATACCACATGTAAGTACAAGGCCATAGTGTGATTACCAGAGTAGGTGGCTTTAATTAGGTCTAAGATAGATTAAAAGGCTGCATTTAGGCTTTCACTTTCAGTATCAATTTGGATATTAAAATCCCACTCAATAACTTATGACTTATCAGAATTTAACACTAAATCAGACAATAAACCTCAGATATGATCTTAAAAATAGGGAGTAAAGGCCCGGTGGACAATACAAAACCACAAGCACAAGTGGGTTTAGTACTTACACATTTGGATGAGGAAAACTAAGGGTTAGTTGTTAAAAAGAACTGTAGCTATTAATTAGTAACGGCTCAATTAATAATCTGAATGAAATATTGTTACTAATGTTCAGTTTCCAGCAGTCGGAGAAATTTGAAAATTTTTATTTTTGGAAGAAGTTGACTCATTTATGCTGATATAATCTTCTTGCTGCAGCCAGGTTTCTGTGAAACAAAATAAATCAACTTGATTATCATAAATCAGATTGTAACCTAGAAAGAAATCTTATGTTCAATAAACCAGGTTTAACGTTTCATTTTTCCGTTCAGTAAAGGTCATACTTCATGATCTGTTCTAGTTAGGTTAATCTTAAATTATTTTTATTTTGTCTATTGTCAATAATTGGTACTATATGTGATGTCTGATCAAGCTCTACTATAATGCATTTTTCTTCCAGGTTTGGGGTATGATTCAAAAGTTATCCAAAAAAAGATGAAGGAAACTGTTAGTGTTAGTTGTTCAAAAGATCTGTAGCTTTGATTGGGTCTACATTAAATATATAAATCTGACTTTAAAAAATGTAAAACTTAAAATAATTGGAAGGAGTTGACTTAGTTATACTGAGATAATCCTCTTTCTGCAGCCAGATTTCTGTCAAAAAAAAAAATTGGATTGTCATAAATCAAGCCATTAATTAACAAAGCCTTTAAAGAGAGAAATCTTATGTTCAATAAACCACCCTCAACCGTTTTTTTTTCTTCTTCTTTTCAGTCAAAGTCGTACTCTTCATGTCTTACGTGGGGACATTGTCTCAGTGGAATAATGGGTGGGTAACTGCACAAAAGCTGCAAAGAGAAGGATTAAACTATTTTTCCTGGTCTGGACCCTTGGTTGTCAGTGTTTTGGAGGACTAATTAATCCGACTAGAAAGAAGAGCTAGCGCTTGAATGACAGCATGTGGCCAAATATGTACAATTGATTGTGCTTAAGAAATTAGTATTGTAAAAATGTGTCCTACACCATTGAGTAAAAGTTGAAATGGGGTTTTGGGATCCAAGCCTCTTCCTGATAGCCAGTATGCAACCATGTGGCCAAAAATGTATCAGATTGAATGGAGAGAATACAAGTTTTAATGTTTCAAATCATGTCAGTTTAAGGGTATTTTGGAATCTGAGGGAAGCAGTTAGTGGTTTGGTCCGGTGTCAGACCGAGGCCTCTGGAGAGAAGGTGCTGGTGCTGTCCGAAAGTCCCGTAGGAGAGAGCATTATTTTATGGGTAAGTTCTATGTTGTTCAGTAAGCCTGTGAATATTCTCATTCATCCAGGTCATGGTTATCTCAAGGAAATTTCAATCAAACGCAACTGGACTTGGTAATTTGTCTTGGAAGACGTTTCACCTCTTATCCGAGAGGCTTCATCAGTTCATGCTCGCCGCTGACCAGTCCCAGCCAATTTCCTTGAGATATGTTGTTCAGTGTTATTTTTTCTAATGGACAATAATTTTGAATCTTTAAACATACATATTTTGTCTTGAAGAGAAAGAGCTTTGAAGATTTGGGGGATGAGTTGTGTACAAGTGAATATAATGAGAGAGAATACAAAAGTAAAGAGATGTTTTTTTTTCCATATATGTGTGAAAAAGAACTTAGAAAAACAATAAGATGACTTCCCCCCTTTATTTTTAACCCCCCTGTGAGCTTTGCTGACTGTTTGCTGACTACTTCAGATGGTTTATTTCTTATGAGATAAAGACCCACTTAGTCAATTGAGGAAGGACCTGGGGTCTCATGTATAAATCTTTGAGCACAATCTTAATAAAACCATACTTAAGCTCAGTGGGAAAATACATGAAAATATTTGCCTAAGCTTTAGATGTATCAATCTTTGAGCTGCAGTCAGTTTCTGCTTTATAAATAACACTCTCCCGTAGTATTGCACCTAGGTGACTTTGGATCATGTCCCACTTTCTTTAAAAAGTGCTCAATACAAACTGTCTTGTGAATATTCTGCATAGACTTAATATATAGGATGTTTCATAGAGAATAATGGCAACCTTGAGGTAGAGATTCCTGTGAGACTGAAATTGATGTGTTTAATTTTACGTAGAAGCATGGAAAAATGTTTAATCAATCAATAAACATAAAGCTTTACTCAGTCAAAACGTGGACAGTTATTGCCAATAAAAGTCAAAAATATATTTAGCATTAAGAAAATGTGTAACAAGAAAACAAGAGTAAAGAATCAATAAAAAAATACAAGCAGCAGCACAAGTGATAACACACAAATATATAAAATATAAATATAGAATTTGAATAAAATCATTCTTTCTGCAACAGTGAGATGGGAATAAAAGCAAATGCACACAACTAAAATCTAAATGACAGCGAAATGTAGTATTTTCTTAGCACTCTTAGATGTTGAAAGCCTGACAGAAAATGTGTATTTTAAGTCTACTTTTAGAAGAATCATCTGTACAAATTATTATTTGGGGATCACAAATAAACAGAAGAACTGTGAGTGACAGCCTTGATGCATTAGCTTGGTTGACGATATGCCACAGCCTGAATGGGCTGCGGGTGGATACAGTTCCAGTGGGTCAATAGATCTAACACTGCTCCCAGTTCAGCATATAGATCTAGTAGGTCTGCTTTAGGGAATCTACATCAGCTGCCAGTGGCATGATCTTCTGTGAGCGCCAGTGCATTCATTGGGAAACATTATGCACAAGTGTCGCATTAGCCGCAGTAGGCTATTTAAATTGCTACTTCACACAATTTATACATCAATAAGTGCAATTGCTTGCAAAAGTTTTCTCCGTTCTGGAAACCACAGCAGTCAAACCATTGCTTAGCTTCTTCCCCAATCCATTTTCCTTTATTCTGACTGCTTCTAATTATTTTTAAACTTAAAAACCCTAGAAGTTAGTAAATTGGAGTCGACGGTGTCAGAGAAAACAAAAGCTACAAATGTTTTTTTTCAGGCTAGCTCTGCTTTAGTCACTCTCAGGTAGGGTTGCCAACTTTCATAAATTAAATTAAGGGACACAGGGCGTTCTTTACCACGGGCCGAGCCGTACATCTGACTCACGGGGAGGTGTGGTTGTTTTAGTGAGGGGATCATCCAGAATGGTCATATGTTAGGTTTGAAAGGCTTTATTCACAATAAACACATTAATGCATATTTTCTATAAAGTAGGCTAATCTTCAAAGTAATTAATGCTCTCTTTTCTGTGTTCTAATTTTAATCATGTAAAGCACTTGAATTGCCTTGTATTGAAAGTGTGCTATACAATAAAATTACCTTGCCGTGACTTAACAAGATGCAGTGTGATCTAACACAATGATGATGCTGAGAATAACAGGTCTGGTTATTGAGCTTCCAGCAATGTGCTTTCAATAATTTGTATAGGGATATTGCAGATGAACCCTAAACACCTTTACACTACTATCTGCTCACTTAAATACAAATTTAGGAGTGGGATGACAAATAGTTAATTGAATTGGTTTGCATGGCTTGTATGAACAACAATCAAACCACACTAAGAGATTTAATGCAACGTTCACTTACAATTTATTGGCTAATTCTCTAAAATGTAAAATTTCAACAGCCAGAAGCCTTTCCAAACATGTTTCATTTTAATCTATTTATTAGCATAACAATGAATCAGTTACTATGATTTGGTATTAAAGTTGTAATTCATATTGATTGTACAACAAAATCCTCTACAATTAATCCAACAAAAATGAAATTGCACATGGACAAGACATCTTTGAAAAAGCACAGTACATGTAATCTCTTCTGAATATTTTAGCCTAAATGTTGCATAAGCATCACAGACGTGTGTTTTCTGCGTTCTTGTGCCTGGTGTGCTGTGCAGCCAGTGTTCTCAGTGCGCCACTGAGAACACTGGCTGCATTGTTTACAGTTTGCCTTGTGTTCATCTATACTGATCTTTTCCAGCCAAGGATGGGCCTCTTCCCACCCACCTAGATCTCTGTAAGCGTTTTTGGGAAATTTTTAAAGGTCCTACATGGAAGCGCCCGTGTGTGTCTACCTGATCAATCCTGAGCGCGCGTCAATCGCGAACCGCAAACAAACAATTTGCGGTCCAGTTTGATCCCGTCGTTAGAACAGTTTTGCTGAATGTAGGGTGATTTTTATGTTTATATAGGCTACATAGTTAGAACAAAGCAGCATGAAGCCTATGACGGACACACATGATAAACATTTATGAAAATATGGAACAAATAGCGTCCCTTATTAGTTCAAAATGGGACGGCACATTTAATAGTCAAATACGGGACGATTCCGTATTTTAGGGGACGGTTGGCAACCCTACTCTCAGGATTCTGAATGTTTGAGGATCCTGAGCAATTGTTATTATTGTCACCTAGAATAGATAACGGCAATTTTGATTGAAATGGCTAGAATAGATATTCATAAAAAAATACAAATCACGATTAGGGCAGCAGAATAACAGGGCAGGGTGCTGCTTCTCCCTTTTTGGAATTCATAGCTTCAAAATGTTAAACTTTTTTCCATATTTAAATAGGGTTGGACAATAATTCAACAGCAGTATACGTCGATTGATAGACATGTTGTGCGATAGAAAAAAAAGGGGTCAATAAAAAAGTTTGATAGAAAAAAAAGTTCCCCCTCATTTTTTATTTATAGCCTATCAGGTACTTAATACAATAACAATTGCTTACTCCAAACAAATCTTTAACAATGACCCATGCAGCTCTGTCAGCCACCCTCTCTCTTTTCAAACCACAAAAAGGATGAAATGAATCGAGCTGAAACAGGATGTTTTGTAAGTCCCTAAGCGAACCATCGCCGTAACTTCGCCGCAGTCAGATGTCACAGCAAGAGAGCAGCGGAGGAAGTTGTTCTAGATAAATGTTTCAGTGGCTCAGGTAAAGGTTACGTCCCGTTTTGAACAGATCCTTGACGCCCTAAAACACTAAACGTAGCAATAATGAACGAAATATAAAACTACAATCAGCTGTCTTGAGCAGGACTCCCCTCTCCCGGCTCGCTGCGAATCTGTTACAGAGGGACACAGGAAACTTACCCAGGTCGCGTCGCGCTGCTTACAACACCTGTGGCAGTTAAAATGTCCCCTCGGTTCTTCTCCCGGTCCTCAGAAGAGAAAAACGCTTTAAAAAACACGACACGGTTGGATAGACCCGCTGGCTTCAGCTCTCAGTGACTGGACTGCAGTGTTCTGGGCTCCATCAAGACTCTGGTGAGTAGCTAGTTAGCTTCAGCCAAGAGCTGAACTAGAGCTGAAGTGAATTTGAATAAGCTTTATTGACAAACTAATTCAAAGGTTTCAGCCATTAATAGTATAACATGTCACAACATGTTTAAAAGATTAAAAAGCATCAAGATAAGCCTTTCATTTAAATTACTAAAATAATATATATATAAAATGGTTAATGAAATGTATTTTCTTTGTATCTACTGATGTTACTCGGGTCTCTTGATGTGTTTCTGTTTTACAAACTTAGTTATGATAAAAAGAAGTGTTTGAAAAATTAATTAATTTAATTTTAATTAAAATTAGTTCATTGAAGAATAACAAAATGACTGGGGAGGCACTTAAAATATATTTTTTACACTATGTGATATTTATCGATAATTATCAGTATCGATCGGTGTGACTATTCCTTTATTGATATGCTCTTTTTCTATATCGTCCAGCCCTGTATTTAAAGCAGAGATTTATCTGTGCATCTTGATTTACAAGCTTCCTTGTAATATGTTGTCTCCTCAAACACAAGTGTGTCTGTCACATTATTCTTATATTCCATTTTTTAAGAATCGTATAGTGACAATATATATGAGACAAAGGTTATTAATGAAGCAGAACAACGATGGGCCGTCTGTGAGAGCTCTCTTTGGCGTCTTTCCCAAACTAATCCCCGTAAGAGAGGAAAACGAGGGCAGAACTACTAAAGCTGTAAGGGCTGAGAGGACAGCTGATTCCATGTAGTCATTTAAGTGTATTATAAAGTCCTGCTGAGCTGTGTGTCCTGTGTGGTCCGCTGTCAGCTGCTAAGAGAGCAGAGGTTCTGACCCGAAAGATAGGGAAAGCCGGGTGTCCTGTTCTAGTATGTTTAGGTTTTAAATTTCAAGCCTTGCTGAAAACCAGACGGCAGTTTCTGCTGACTGTGTGCAAAGCTGAAATTGGTTACTTGGCAATACTGAGCAGCACCGCTCCAGCAGATCATTCTATAAGAAATTACTGGACATATTCCAAAAGGAAGGTTGAAAGTTCCGCTACCAAGCAAAGGCAACATTTAGGGTGCAAACAAAGGGTTTGGAAGTCTTTTTCCTGCTTTTAGATTCTGAAGAGAAGGTACAGTTGAACTTCTCATGTCCATTATTACGCACATTTTCTGTAGTGGCAGGAAAACATCTTGCTCCAGTCAATTTTATTTTGGATGGCACATTTCAGCAACAACACAGTTTTAAGTGTTTTACATTAGAAAAACAAACAAAGAAAACATGAAACCCAGTGGCAAAATAAAGGAAAGTAGTTAAAAGATGCAATCCAGAGTAGAGTTAACAAAGCTCTAATGATAATTGTCGGTACAAAGCGCTTATTAAATTAGTGAAGAAGCTTCCAACACTTAACCCATTGGTTGTCTTACATTCAATGGATGGGACAGAATTTTATTGTGTTTTTTCTCGCAACAAACGTTATATGTAGATATACATATTATATATTTTATATATTATTGGAGAGCTAACACTCTTGTGATTAGCATAATGTGTCCCAATCAAGGATATAATAACTTAAAATAACTGCAGACACAGTTGATGCTTTTGTGAAACCACTAAGAAATTCAAAATAATGTCCAACTCACCGTTCCAAAACCCATATGACTGACGGAACAGTCATTTTGACAAAAACAGTTTTTACCTCAAAGGTTTAAATAACTTACTCCAAGACCTACAGTATTTCGACGGATTTTGATTCTACTATTTAATAGAATTTTATTTCCCGTTTCAATCAGATCCAACCTGAACGGGATGCAACTACAACATTCTGAATTTTGGAAACCTTTATTCCGCTCGTGATACACAAAATTGAAGTATTTTTTAAGGGAAAAAATGATGAAGTTATTATAGGGTGAAGGTCTGTACAAAACATGTAAATGAAGTTCTCTGCACAAAAACACCCCGACTTAATTTGATCTCTACAGCTTAATTCTTGACGCTATTAGTCCCTCTCAGAATGAGCTGTTTAGAGGTCAGTCACATTTAGGGCTATTATTTTGCAAACCGGTTGCAGAACACGCCCACCCATCTTGTTACTAGGCTACAGATTTGAAATAAATGAGAATGTTATGGATTTGGAATTGGTGGGCGGGGTTTAACAGGTTAGGGGTGGTTAAATCCAAAGTTTGGTTATTGTGATGTCACAATAAGCAGTTGATACTCTTGATGTCCTAATAAGGAACTTTTTCCAGCGGTTGTAGAAGCATTAGACAGCAAAGATTTGCAAAAAAAACGGATCAATGGTTTTATTCATGTTTGGAGATTTCATAGAGGAAGCCCAGACCCATATGGCAAGCCAAAGGGATGAAAAAAAGTTAAGTTTGCATAATATGTCCCTTTTATGCTTTTAGACTACCACAGAATTAGAATATGGCTGTGTTTACACAGAGTCTTTAGAAATGGCACCAAAACGATAAAAAAAAAAAATCTATCTTACGTGCATATAGCCTTCCAGAAAAATCAAAAATTATTGACATCCTTGTTAAATGTAAAGTTTCAATTAAAATGTAAATTTAAACTTTGTTAAACCAAACTGTTCTGATGGAATATTGCACAAAAATCTCACAAAATATATTAGGTCAACATACAGAGAATAGTTTTTGTAACAAAATGAGGCGACTGATTTAATTCACATTTTATAAAAAATAAAATTTCAGACTTTATGCATAACCTTCTCAATCAGAGCCGGCGCACGGCAGAAATAAACAGAATTAAGACACTGCTTAGGGCCCTCAAATCATCAACTGCCTACCATAAATCCTTGAAATGATTAAATGTTGATTTTTGTACATTCGCAATGATATAAAATTTGATTTGACCATTTTAGCACAGATAAAATAAAGGATTTTATTAATTTTTTCAAATATAGCCTACATTTAAAATTAAGCAAGATTAGTGAATTGAATATATAAAACTGCAAAGAATAATCTTTATTGTTTGAATGTTCAGTTAATTTGTTTTCAATCTGATGCAACAAGGTTGATTTTTTTTTTACATGTAAAAACTAATGATCTGTGATGTGTCAGTCCTGTTCTCAATAATCAATTGAAGTATTTATAGTATCAAGTATTTTTTGATATTACAACAATCAAGCCTTGATATCAGTTACTGATACTTCACATATGTTTGACCATTTATGTCTTGTGTTAAACTCAAGGTTTTTGAGATTGAAGTGTCCCCTTGCTATCGGCGTAATCTTTAAACTCCTTAAAAAGGTTACGATTAACTACTTCATATCAAAAGAAAAACAACAGTTGTCATGGGTATGAATAATATTTACTCTCTGTTATTCCCCTCTTCTCAGGTTAAGAGTCTTTGTGCCATTCTGCAGCACACTATCATTTAAATCACATATGAATAACTTTATCCGGTCAGCATATTTTTATCTTTGCAATATAAATCTGCTTCGCCCCTCCCTTTCCCATCATGCTACAACTATTCTGGTTCACAATCTTGCTCTGACCCATTTGGCCTATTGTAAATCCATTCCTTCTGATCTTCCTCAAAAATCCATCAAAAAACTCCAACTTGTCGAGAATTCAGCCGCATGTATTATCTCTGGTATCCCTGCCTTTCAGCACATTACCCCAGTCTTTCAATGGTTTCTCTGGTTTCCCGTAAAATTCAGAATCACCTTCAAACTCATCCTGTATACATTCAAAGCTATCCATGATCTTCCCTACCTGTCAGACCTCCTTTCCTGCTCTCCTTTCCTCAGGTCCTCCTCCTCGATCCGTCTCACTGTGCGCGGGTTTTGCCTCATCACTATGGGGAGCAGAGCTCGGGAACTCACTACCACCTGACATCCAGACTATTGAATCTTTTCCACTTTTCAGAACAAGACAAAAAAAAAATGGCTCAGGATAGCCTACTCTTTGTAATTACACTGTTTAATTTTACTGATTGTTTTATTATTTATTTTTATTGTCTGTGGTTACTTTGTTTCTTGTAAAGTGCCCTTGGGTGCCCTGAAAGGCGCCTAGAAATAAAATGCATTATTATTATTATTAATTATTATTAGTAGTAGTATTATTTCTTCCTAATGACTGCTTTTAAGGCTTTACGTTTTCTATCTGAGATCACTTTGTAAAAACAGATATGAAGTAAGTAAAAAGATCCGGTCTCCATCAGCGGATCTTTCTGTGGCAGATGAAGTGCTGGTTGATGCCTTTTATAAAACAGTCTTCACCTGGAAGTTTCTCCTCAGAAATTGGCGAAATAGAAACTTTCAGACAAGGTCACTTCACACTCTCCCTTTAATCAAGTTTTATATCATCTGCTTGGACTGCTATAGCTAATAAAAAATAAACCCAGAAAGGAGAAAAACCCAGAGACGTTTCAGGAAAAAGCAAGGTCAGTCAACAAAGCGTCCATCTGACCTTTTATTTTCTTTCATCTCCTCTCCCCTCATTGTACCCTCTTCCCTTCTAAATTTTTTTTCTTTTAAATCCACACATTTATTTTTTGTGCAGTTGTATGAGGCTTGCCTTATACTTTTATCTTAAATTACTGAGGTCCTCAAGCATGACAATTAACGGTAATGAGATGAGGATACAGAGATCAAAGTGTTTCTTTTCCTGTAGAAGATTGTTATTTTCGGTAAAAACGTATGCTTTCTAGCAACTCTTACATAATTCCTCTAGTTACAGATTTTAAGAATTGCACATTTCTAATGCAATCAAACAAAGAAACTAGTAGAGGATCGATAACATGTCTATATTTGTTTGGTTTTACATAGGTTAGGCATTGCCAAAAAGCCAAATCACTTGGAGTTAAATACATATTTACAGCAAAGCGGAGTTTTCCTGTTTTAGGTTATTTTATATTATTGTTACATCCCCCAAAGAGGTTTGTTTGTCTGTCTCTTTCTGTTAGTTAGCATTGTAACTCAAAAAAAGTCATAGGTTGATTTTGATTAAGCTTTCAGAAAATGTCTGCAATGGGACCAGAAACAAATTATAAGAATTTGGGGATGATCAGAAAACCGCTATTGCCAAAAAAGCGATTTTCATGTATCACCGTTGAGGTAATAATGGGATCAGTTATTTATGTTCTTTAAATTCAGAGGTTTACAAACGTTTGATGTGTAGTAGCCTTAGGTCCCTGGAAGACGCAATTAAATTTTTGCTTCAAAAAATTCCTTTCAATTGTTTTTCTCTCCTAGGAACGGGAAGGCAATTTTAGTTATACAGCACACTTTCAACACAAGGCAATTCAAGGCGCTTTACTTGATTTAGTGGTAAAGAAACCAAACACATGATAAAAATATGAAAATAATAATAATACCTATTATCACAAAAAAGAAATGCATTTAGTAATTGAAGCATAATATAACATTTAAGTAAGAGTATGAAATTTAAAAACTAATAAAGCACAAGAATCCATTAATGAAAAGAGCAATTTAGGTAGCGTATAAAAAAAGAAAACAAATTTATGCACAAGAATGTAAATAAAAAAATATAAAACAAAATCAGTTAAAAGAAATAAACAAAAACAAATAATTCAAAAAAAAATTTATTCTAATTCTATAATTTTGTGAAGTGCTACCTGTGCCGACTAAAACTATATAATGCTGATACCTCCTACTTTAATAGCTGACACAATGTTCTCAGGCTTGCAAGATTCTCCCTCGATGAAATAGTAAAGGATTTACAAAAAGTTTGCTTTATTTCAAACCTTAAAACTTTCAAGATTTTTCATGTTAACACAAATATGGCTATCATTTCCAAATTAAATACAAGTTCAAGGGACTTTCCTTAATTACAATGGAAAACAGAAAATGCATTTCATTACATGATAATGATCTCAATTGTTAATTAAACAAATATTGTTGTTAATGGAAAATTTTGGAATATTCTGATGTTATTGTTAAAATGTGTACACTGTTCTGGGCCACATGATCCAAAAACTCATTTTGTAAATATTTGAGATTTTGGATAATGTTCTTTTTAAGATATTAAGCAGTTAGGGTAAGGTCACAAAAATGTTGGGTAGCCTAACTTCATTTTTTTTTTTCAGAAGCAAAAACCATATTTCCCCTCTGTAGCCTGTACCTTACAGTTGGTGAGAGGGCTTTCGACAAGAACAGGCTTTTATTTAAGTTCATTTTGCATGTCAAGCTATCTGTCTGTTTTGACTTATGTTTAGGCTTGGCTTGACTAGGTTCCTGCCATGGCTGGAGGAGATACATGTCCATAGAGTAACTGTCGCAAAGGAACATATACTTGTACATTATTCAGTATCTCTTTATTTCTTTAAAATTATTTGAAACAACTGCTTTTCCATCTCTGCTGCTGCTGCGTCCTCTGTTCCACCCAGTGGTTGTTCCATCCCTGCCACCGACTCCTGTTATACGTTTGTTTATCGGTTTGATTATTATGGATGCAACGATACCACTCTTTTCAAATCGATTCGATAGCAATACTTGAATACGAGTCCTTATCGATATAGAGTAGCAATGCAGATCCCTCTACCACACAAAAAAAATTCATGATTTAGAAGACAGGTTTTATTTTCTTCTTTGCTTGTTAAAACAAATTATGATTTTGATGTAAAAAAAAAATCATATATATAAAATATCTATAAAAATGAACATCAAATTTAATTTTAAGAGATAATTACAACTTTTCTATAAAAATTTTCGCAAAGTTTTCACATTTTAAGTATCGGTTCATGGCATCGTTTAATTTAGTCCTTACTGTAAATTTTTATTCCTAATTTAATTTTCTATATTTAATGTTTTATCTTTGTGTGAATATGTCTCTTTTGCTGCTTTTTTGCTGCAATTTCCCCAATGTGGAACAATTAATGGAATTTGTATTGTGTTATATGTAGCATAAAATGTATATGTAGCATATAGCAGAATAAAACAGTTGGTTTTTAGAGACTGTAAAAGGCATTTTATGTTGGAACTACAACTTTTTTGTCCCTGCTACAAAACCAGCAACCTCTGTAGCACCAGTGGTTTAACCTAAAAAAGCTAACGTACAGCCCTGGTATAGGACTCATTTCACTGTGGATGGTGAACCACTCTTGTCATCTTCATCTTCAGATGATCTTTCGTTTTTTTTCTGGGTCTGATATGTACATTTCGCTCCAAAACACGTTCCTCTCCTAGGACAAAAACACGATTGCTGTTCATACTTGTATTGAACATGTGACCCAGTGAAAAACTCAAAAAGCTATGACATCATCATCTCAATTTGTTGAAACTCCTAAGGATTGGTCTGATTGATCAAAATTCCAAGTAAAGAGCAGAAAATGCTTGTGCCACAAAAAACTGTTGCGACAGTGGGTTGCCCTTCATTTGCGGGTAATCTACTAAGATTGCGTGCTAAATTCATAACCGTATTCATAATATGACTTTGCATCCGATGCTTTGTGTTCCAGCCTTTCTGCCTCATACACTGCACTAAAGCCAGAGAGAGGGAATAGGTGCAGTGGATTCATGATGTATCTTTGTCAATTAAAAGGAAAGGAATGCTGGTCAAGTCAATAGTTGTTAGAGAGTTAATTACTATTAGGCTACTATTAGGCTGTGTGTAAATTATGTTTATGCCAGTAATTAATACATAGAGACAGACACGACAAACAACCATGCACGCACACACCCACACCTAAGGACAATTTAGAGTGATCAATTAACTGTGGGACTGTGGGAGGAAGCCAGAGTACCCATGCATGCACGGGGAGAACATGCAAACTCCATGCAGAAAGGCCCTGGGCCGCGATACGAACCCACAACCTTCTTGCTGCAAGGCAACAGTGCTAACCACTGCTCCACCGTGCAGCGGTTTATGACCATTAAAGTGTTAATTACTGTTATGTTAGAATGTATGTGATTTCATTTATGTGTTTGTTAGTAACAAACTTATGTTGAATGTAGTTGCGCAAAGTTAAGACATTCCTTTCAGAAGCGGTAGGAATAGGAGCAAATACAGATAGTAGGGATGCAACGGGACAGGGTAAAGTACCGGACCGTTCGGTACGCCCTGCACGGGACAACCCGTCCTCCTCTACCGCGGGACTTCGGTACTGCCATTGATTTTGTGCTGGTAATTAGTTACCGACGCCCCGACGTTACCAAACTGCGCCGCGCTCCCAGACACAGGTGCAACAACCAGCTCGCTGTTCCCCGCTCCAGCAGATGGTTGGCATAGAGACATGTCCTCCTCACAATGCGCGCATCACGGAGCACCGTGAGGAGCGGAAAAATGTACATGGGTCTTTCTGTGTGGAGTTTGCATGTTCTCCCCGTGTTCCCTTGAGTAGTTAATGTGAGCTACTCCCACAAAATCATGCACCAGTTCTGGGCTATATACTGCCTCCTCCTGGCTGCTTGGACGGGCTCCAGTATTCAGGGGCGCCGGGTTGCGCTGTGTTCATCTTCTCTTTGCGGTGCCCCGGAGCGCGAAGCAAAGAGGAGATGTGCTGCGCTCCATTCATTGATGCACACACAAATGCCCTTTGAGCAGCGGGCACACGAAGAATATTTATCCGCCACCTCTGTCAGTGTGGTCAGATTTGCTCTCGTTTAAAGAACCGGTAAAATACAGAAACATTCTGTTACTGCGGCCCTGTGTGTGATCCATAATCCCAGAGAGACGTACAGCTCGTTTATGTTGTATTCTCACAGCTTTCACCCGCCCACACCTGTAACTCTGGGCAGGTTAAATTAACTGTGACATTCTGTTTTTTTGTTCCAAAATAAATCAAATACATGTTTTGGGATTAAAAAAAGCAGTCTCTTTTTGCACAAAACATGTACCAAACTGTACCGTGGACCGTGGCCCAGGTACCGAGGTACGGACCGCTACGTGGGCTACCTGTACCGTTGCACCCCTAACAGATAGAGCAAACTGTTGGCTATTTCATGAATCACAGAGCGTCCAGAACGGCAACTTATTTGCATATTATACTGCCAATATTTAGCATCTTCTGACAGAAAGGGCAAATGTGCTAAATGGATTGCATGCATTTTGCTGCTGGTTTAAAAGGTAGAATCCAGTTACCTGTGCATGGTTAGGTAATCAGCTGCAGCATTTTTTTCCGAACATTTGGGGTTTTCACCCGTTTCAACAACCGCAAACCATTGATACATCAGGCCCATAGTAATCTTACTGTGTGCAAGTTTTAGACTTTGTAGAAAGCAACAAAAAGTATCTTAAAATGTCTCACATTCTGGCATTAACAACATTTTTTTTTGTTACAAGTGTAAATAAGCTAAAAAAATTACTTAGTTCACTTTAAAAATCTACGGACATTAAGTTTTATACTTATCTTTTTACTACAAGACGATGCTAGTTACTAACTCTGGCCCTGTGTTTGAATGAGAATGATTTGTGCTTTTTTTTCAACAATGAAATCCTCACGCTACCAAATTTTTATAGTCGTGGTAAACAATAAGACACGGCCAAAGCAGCGATCACAGAGGCTGGAAAAGGTATCTTGGCCATCACAATGATCCAGTCAAAGTCTCCGCCTGGTTTAAATGCTGCGATGAGACTTGAATGTAACCATGTGGAAAACAAATAGGTCCAAATTTCAACAAACTCAAGCTACAGTATCTGGAAAGACAAGATAAACTTTCTTTTAATGTAGTTTAATAATTACCACCTTTTAGGTGCTATTGGAGATCAGATCATTTTCACAGACTACAGGGATTTGGAGTCATCATGACGCCTCGTTCTAATTCTCTCCAATGGAGGAGAAAGAGAACTTCTGTATCTGGTTCATCTCTTTACATCTTTTTTTTTGTCTAATCTTCGTTCACATCTACAGATGCCTGGAGCACAGAGGCGATGCACGGCTGAATCTTTGATATGGTGATTGTGATGATTTTACACCTATAATATCTCTTTACACGCTAAGGTTTTGTGTCTACAAAAACACCAATAGAGAGGGTTTCTTTGGTTCCTCTATTTTTTAAAGTTTTTTTATCTAATCTAAAACTGTCTTTGAATCCAAATGAGATTCCTCTTCACTCTCTCATCTTATCAGCTTAACTTTAGTTTTGTGTTATCATAGGTAAGAAACGAGGCAAGGAAAAATCACTGTAGTGATATGAACCCTCATTCACATCTCATCTGAAAAATGTATCTTTAAGAAACAATTTATTTGTTTTGTTCATATTTAGTTTACTTGAACTGTGGAACAGATGATGGTGTTCCAAGTTTTGCAGGTACGCATAGCAAAGTCTACCACTGCCAAATGTATTTCACCCATCGGATGATCTAAAACCTGCAGTTAATTGCACTGCTTAGACTCTCAATCAACTGATGGCTGATTTTCAACTGATGCTGTTTTTTATGACGGGCCGTATAGGCCATAATTCATTCTCAATCTCAGACACATACATTCTCCTCTCACATGCATACATTCTGCACTCATACACATACATTCTCCTCTCACACGCATACATTCTCCTCTCACACTCATACATTCTGCTCTCATACGCATACATTCTCCTCTCACATGCATACATTCTGCTCTCATACACATACATTCTCCTCTCACACGCATACATTCTGCTCTCACACGCATACATTCTCCTCTCACACACATACATTCTCCTCTCACACGCATACATTCTCCTCTCACACTCATACATTCTCCTCTCACACGCATACATGCTGCTCTCATACGCATACATTCTCCTCTCACATGCATACATTCTGCTCTCATACACATACATTCTCCTCTCACACGCATACATTCTCCTCTCACACGCATACATTCTGCTCTCATACGCATACATTCTCATCTAACACTCATACATTCTGCTCTCATACGCATATATTCTGCTCTCATACGTATACATTCTCCTCTCACACTCATACATTCTCCTCTCACACGCATACATTCTGCTCTCACACGCATACATTCTGCTCTCACACGCATACATTCTGCTCTCACACGCATACATTCTGCTCTCACACGCATACATTCTGCTCTCACACACATACATTCTCCTCTCACACGCATACATTCTCCTCTCATACACATACATTCTCCTCTCACACACATACATTCTCCTCTCACACACATACATTCTCCTCTCACACACGTACATTCTCCTCTCAAACGCATACATTCTGCTCTCACACGCATACATTCCCCTTTCACACGCATACATTCTCCTCTCACACGCATACATTCTGCTCTCATACGCATACATTCTCCTCTCACACGCATACATTCTCCTCTCACACGCATACATTCTGCTTTCATATGCATACATTCTGCTTTCATACGCATACATTCTGCTCTCACATGCATACATTCTCCTCTCACACACATTTTGCTTTTTGGGGGTGAGTAAAAAGCAAAAAGAAAATGACATAAGATTTTTTTTTTATATATATATCTTAGGATGCATTGAACAAATCCAAAGACAATCAGCAAATGTTGTTCATGAAGACCTTTGTGATTATACTCGAACAACATCTGGATTTCTGTCACGCCCAAGATTGGTTGACGATTCAAGAAACATAGAAATAGTTGGTATGCTACAGTCTTTACATGGATGTGTAGAATTTTTGTTGCGTGTATATGAAACCAGGCAAAGAAGCAGGTCTGAGAACATAGAAGTCCTTTTGCCACCACCAGTCATGACCAGATATCAAGGTCAACCTCCGTACTGCATTTCAGAGGAGCAAATCTTGCATTTATTGTCTTTTAGAATTAACTGGCAAAATATTGCATCATGCTTAGAAGTAAACCGTCTGACCCTCCACAGGCACAGACAACAGCTTGGGATTCGGCCAATTAAATATTCAACAATACCAAACTACAGTCTCAACAGAATTATTTTTGAAATTCTCCAGTCAACCACAAACGCAGGGGAAAGACATGTGCATGGCAGGCCCACTCCTGCTCTGAACCAATCACAGTGAAACAAACGCCCTACCTTCTGTTTCTACTAAACTCCTTCCATTTCCACTATACTTTCTTTAAATTAAATGTATGTATGTGTGAGTGAATATATGTGTATGTGTGAGTGAATATATATGTATGTGTGAGTGAATATATGTGTATGCGTGAGTGAATATATGTGTATGTGTTAGTGAATATATATGTATGTGTGAGTGAAAATGTATTTGAGTGTTAGAATGAATTATGGCCTACACAGCCCCTCATAGTTTTTTGCAATAAAATGAACATAAAACTGAAGTTGCTAATTTTGCCCCAAACAAGCATGTGAATGGACCTCTTGGCTCTTTAGCTAAGTTTTTATATTGGGGAAAATGTATTCTGGATTTACCATAGACATGTGTGATGGCTCTGTTCACAGCCAATCATTGTTGCACAATTTTGCTAAATTTAGATTTATTGTCTCACATTCTAAACTTGAAATGATCATTCATGCCTTTGATTTTACTTGATTGGATTACTGTGATAGCCTTTTTTTTTTACAGCTCTCAGTAAAACCTCCCTGGAACAACTGCAATTGGTTCAAAATGGCGCCGCTAGGCTTTTGATTGAGTTCTCCAGATTTTCACCAGCAAGGCAAGTCAATTTTATTTGTATAGCACACTTTCAACACAATGTAATTCAAGGTCCTGTACATGATTTGGTTGTAAAGAAGCCAAATATATGATGAAAGTATGAAGAGTAAAAACAGAAAAACAATAAAATAACATTTAGCATCTGATTAAAAACAACAATCTAAGAAAACATAAAAAAAGAAATTTATGTAAATGTTAAAAAAATGTAAACGGATGAAACATGAGAATCAATTGAATAAAACCTTTAACATTTTATTAAAAACAACAATTAAGGAGAGACATAAAAAAACCGTCAATAATCTATATTAGAATATTACTCAAAAGCATCTCAAAAAAAGGATATTTTTAATCTTTGACTTGAAAGAATGATTTAGCAGCTTTGCAGTCATCAGGTAGTTTGCTCCAGATTTGTGGGGTATAGAAACTGAAAGCAGCTTCTAAAGTTTGCTTCTAATTCTAGGGAGGTTTAGTATGTACTCTAAGCTACAGGGAACCAGTGTAAGGAACAGCAACTCAGTCATTCACCCCCTCTCCTCCATAAGTTTCGTGGAGTGTTGCCAGTTACTGATCAACCAGAAGAGGCACGGTGAAAGTTGAGAAGTAGATAAAAACATGTTACTGCAATAATGAGTTGATGGTAATTAAAAAAGCAGCTTGTGATATTTTTTACAGTCATCCACTTGTTCCTAATTTATGCATTGATAGCTCAAGATTAGCCTTTAGCCAGGTCGAATATCAGATTACGAATGACAGTGTCATTCGCCTTGGAGCAAGGAATGATGGGAGCTGGACAGGCATTGTAAACAATGACTACATCCTGTAGCAGCGTTTCTTTTAAATAACAAAAACTTACAACCAGCCAGGCAGCTGATATCAAAATCTGTTTCAGTGTAGCCTTCCTTCAAACCTGGTTGGGACATTGGATTGTGTCAATAATTCACTGTAAAATTCTTACATTATTAAAATTGCCTTTTTTAAACTTTGTGATTCCATATCTTGAAAGGTGCTCCATAAAAATAAAAAAAACTAGCCTACTTATTTGACTATTTAAAGGATTTTAGACATACCTCAATAGACTAGCAGCTGCATATGGAACAAATGGTGATTCTACAAAATATTAAATCCAGGGGTGTTGAATACAAATTTTAAAAAAAACCCACACACAAAAAAATAAAATAAATAACAAGTAGCCTAACCTATGCCATTTTTGTCCCTCAAGACTCAATAAAATACTTTTAACTTTCTGGTACGATGTCAAAATGTATGAAATGAAACTTAATTTGGTGCTAAATCAATTGCTGTAATAATTTCCTTGATGATAAAAGTAAGCAGTCAAATACAGAACATCATTTCTCACTTACAATCCTCCTCATTGTTTTTGGTTGCCATGGAATTCTTTATTTCCAGACTGGACATGTTTGTCCTCATGAAAAAAAAAGGTGATCGGACCTGAGCTTGGCTGTGAACTGGAATTGTGATGAGGGGAACATTTGAATCCACAGACTGAATAGATTCAGAGCAGCCCTTCTGTCTGGGAAATTAGTTTTGAAGAATAAAAACTAAGACAAAGCTGAGGGCATAGGTCAAAACTCCGCCTCTAGTCTTTGGGAGTTTTAGGAGGCCTGACAGCCTTCCTGTTAGACCGGGCAACGTTCCGCCGCCTCGGACCGGCCTCTGTGTCGAACACATTTCATAACCGTCTGCATGTGGGAAAGCACACATACACAAAGCCTCGCTCTGAGGCCACATCCACACAAAGCCGGATAATGCCCATGCCCAGTATTTGCACAGGTCGGTATGGGATTGCGAAATCATGGGACCTTAAACGGGCGTAAATGCTCGTGTTGAGTGGATAACATTAGGAGTCTAACTCCCCGTATAACCTTATCGGCTTAGGCTACGTCCACACTAAGCCGATAAGGTTATACGGGGAGTTAGACGCCTAATGTTATCCACTCAACACGAGCATTTACGCCCGTTTAAGGTCCCATGATTTCGCAATCCCATTCCGACCTATGCAAATACTGGGCATGCGCGAAAAGACGCACGAAAAACGCGTATAATCTACGTGACGCCAGCGCCTACACAATATATACAAGAAGCTCTACAGCACAGTACAGTACACGTCTGCTTTTCCCGTTACCCGAAGAGAACAATAGCTGCTCAGAAGAAGAGAGAGTTTTTGGTGTGGACAGACGACGAGATCCATTTATTACTCTTCGCTGTTAGTATTTGTCTGTAGTGTCATATTGTTATTGACGCAGCATTCATTGACGCCACTTCCTTTCATTATCCGGGGAAGCTGTCCACACTAGGTCGTTTAACCTTTGAATTAAGATTTACACTGCTCTATTACCCGGCTAATTGTTATCCGGCCACAGACCTTAAACGACGCCGGGTTAGTGTGGACGATAGGGGGGTGTAGACTAAATAATTATACGTTTAAGGCATTATCTGGCTTAGTGTGGACGTAGCCTTAGTGTGGACGTAGCCTTAGTGTGGACGTAGCCTGAGACACCCCTGAGGTGTGAAGAGCCCCCCCACCCCCTCCCCCCGTGCCCTCTTTAGACGATTAGGCCACTCATGCATATCCACCCCCGCAGGGCAGAAAATTGTCGTGTCCAATCCTCTCTGCATCCAAACCCTCTTCTTTTTCCCATTTTCTCATCTCGGTGTCTGCATGTTGTCAGTGTTCTCAGCAGGCGGGGGGTTGTTGCTGGATTGATTGAAAGGGACCTGTGCAGATCAGGGAGCCAGACACACAATGTTTGTGAAAAATGTAGAAAAGATGTACTTATCATTGTGATAGTCACTTTTTTTTTTAAGTAGCATTTTTTTTTTTAGTACCACTGTGATTCCTTTCACCCTAATTTAAAACTGAGCTTGGTATTAATTACAGTCCTCTACAAGCCTATTACTAAGCTTTAAAAGGTTATTAGAGATTGGTTATTTTTAAATTTTTGAGCCACAGTACAACTGCTTCTGTCTTCCATCTATATTTGCCGTCAGCGGAAACAAGGTGTAAATGGTGACCGTCTAATCTAATTTGGTCAGGGTGTTCTTGTCACTAAATGACATCTCCTTTTTTATTATGTCAATTTTTGACAGAGCTGCAGATTCCAATTTTTGCAATCATCAATTGGATCATTTTGTTCCTGTCTAGCAAACTCATCTGTCCCAAGTTAATTTTGGCAAAATATCTTCAAAGATGGGGTTATTTCTGGATCCTATTAGCTTTTTACTTTCTTTCCTAGCCCTTCTGAATTTTCTTGTACCTTGAGTTGAGGTGTACAGGTGCACCTCCTCAATCAATTATATTTATTTTTCGAAGCATTAGTTCCCAAAGATAATATACTGTTTATCTGATCAAACTTCACAAGTTTCCCTTTTAATGTGGTTTGAATTCTGTGATATTTCTTCAGTTTGAACGATATCCGTCTTTAATGATGCGCCAATCGGAGATCTTGTGGCCGGTTTCTGATTGATAAATTTGTAATGTTCTTACCTCCCAATGCCAGTTTCATCAAATTATATTTTATCTCAAAGTGTAGAACTTTTTTTTCTACATTTTGAAATTAAGTTAATCTATATTACCCTTAAAATTTTTACAAGGAAAGAAAACAATGGTCTCTCCAGGCTGTCTCTCATTGCAGTATTGAATATCTACAAATACAGAAAATTGTCCATCTCATAGGACAAACAGGTATATGACATATAGACATGAACTCAATTTCAAGATTTGCTTTGCAACGAATAACATGAATTGACAGCTTTTCTAAAACTCCAATCTCTAAACTAGGGCTGGATGGTAAACACAAAATTAATGATGCTGGAATTTATGACATGCAGCCATGTGACTTCATCCGATCTGGTGTAGGTACCAGATCTGCTCGGCTGGCAACTTAACAGGGACAAACTACCTTGCAAGCGTAAAATGGTTACATTTCAAAAGAGACATAAATGTTAATAACTACTCTTGGGGCACTAAGAAAACATGACATCTTTTCTGGTACTGCTCTTTCACGCATGGGCTTTGGACAGAGTTTGGGGGGTTGTTATTTACCGTGTTTTTGACGGATGATGTAAAAATGTTTTCTTCTGTTTATTTTTTTAGTGAACCCCAAAAAGATGATACATTTAACTATACATCAAATCAATGTAAGGCTACCAAAAAAAAAAAGTTTGACAAAAGAATTCACATATGTACGTTTTATGTGTATGGTATTTATATAACAACCCTGGACTGTTTGTATTGATTTCCTCTATATACTTCATTTGTTTGTGTTTTGTATACTTGCTATATGTTTAATAAAGTTAAACTTGCAGAATACATTGAAATGTTCAACCAATCATGTACTCTAGTGTCAGCGTCCAGCCAATCATGTAATGCTTTGTCATAAATAGGTGAAGGCCCCAGAGCTGATCTGGTACCTACACTGGCTGTGTTGCACACTTAGCTACTTTGTTGCTATATTTAGGCAGTTTTCAGACCGCTCAAGTGACTTTTTTTTAAATGTTTCCCCTGCATAGGTATTACTGTTGCGCACTACCACGGCTGAAATTTCAGCGCCACGCCTACAAAATACAAACCTGCCAACCTGTAGGCTAAGTATTTAGGGTTCCAAGTACACAATTTGACATCTACGTACGCTGGAATGACACTTGTATGACTCGCCCCTCTAAACTATGAAAAAAAGCTGCAGACGTGAGTTCTTAGGCAAAGGTTCAGTACTCATGTCTGACAACGTGATGGAGCCGTGTGGTGAAGCAGTTTCAGCCAATCATTGGAGAAAAAGCGATATAGAAAATAAATTACTACACTTTTTAATGAAATGCACACTAAAATATATTTTTATTAATTTTAAATAAGTATGAAATCATTCAAAGCGGTTAACTTGTGGCTATCAGCTCCTATAAGCTCACATTTAATCAAAGCAAGTGGAACTTTATTGTTGTACTGTAAAATGAGTAAACAGATATTTCAGAGTCAAATTGTAAAAATATCTATCACCAAAATAGTCACAATAAGAACTTTGAAGAATTGTGTGTGTTTTGCAGACTGTAAATGTTGTGTGGAGGGCAAAAAAAAAGATCCTGGCCAGTACAGTAGAAAATGTCTATTTTCTTTATTTAAAGTATTTTAATCACAAATATAGGTTTTATATGTTGTTTTGAGTTAAAAAAAGAAAGGTAGCAGCAGAAAAATAGCTTTTCTGATATACAGTTTCAAAGTCATTAAAAAGGGGCGTCACGATCTCGATTTTGTATCGAAATCGATCGAAATTACGTTAAGTTTGTTGTTGTCTACATAAGGTGCGTCGCATTCAGATCTTCATAGCAACAGATAGCAGGCAACCACAAGGAACACTCCTAGGCTATTTAGTTATTTCTTTATTTTTATTTGTACTTTTTTTAATAATACATTTTTATGGCTTTACACATATCTCCCCTGATAAATCAATTTATTCAATGTTTCTGCTTAAAAATTTCTTTGTTTCATTGTTTTACCTTTCAAGAGTCTGTATATGTTCTGTATCACAGTTAATACACAACACGTATTTGTAACAACTGGAAGCTTTAAATAAAGTAAAAAAAAGAAGAAAAAAAAAGAGTTGCTGCCCCGCGTTTGTTGCCCAAAAGTTTAATTTTCCCAACTTCCAAAGGCTGCTGCGTGGAGGCCTTGATGCAACGTCCAAGCCGCAGCCGTGTGAATGCGCTGATGCCAGCTGCACTGACATGCGCGACTTGCCGCATGCTAGCTTGCCGCCCACATGCTGCGTAGGTTCCATAGACTTTGCATGTAATCTAGCTGCCCTGCTGCCTGGCAGCAGAGGGCGGTCTGAACGTACCTTAAGGAGTAACTCTCACCAGTTCTCACAACAACACCCGGTAACATTTTGAGTGCCTGTGTCACATCCACGGGGAATCAGAGCACACATCAACAGAGCACATTAGCTGACGCTAACAAGTAGCTAATAGCTAAGCTATACCTCGACCACGGCTAGGATAGATGAAGCAGCGGGACCGGAGCTGCTCCTTCTACCCTCAAATCTCAGGTGAGGAAATTTTGAGTTCCCGTTGAGTTAAGTCCACATTTGCATTGTAAACAATACAGCCACTGTTAGCTGCATTTTGCTCGCCCCAATTAGCTATCTGGAGCACTGTTTCCAGGCGTTCTACAGTAACTATAAAGAGTCACTAAATGGCAGCCACCCTCTGTTACTAATAATTTTTTTAATCTAAAATACTGTTACATTTTTACGGTAAATAAATTATTTAAATTTGACCATTAATTCCGTAGACTAGTCTGAAAATGACATAGAGCTCTATACTGTAACAGGAAAAATTAAAAAAATTTGAATCGAAGATTTGGTAAATCATGACACCCCTAATGAATGAATTAGTGATTTCACTATTATGAGCTCAGTCACTTACTGTGTGCGCCTCTCTGTCACAGGGGTATTCCATGAAGGACGCTAAAAAAAAAAAAAAATCGAGGCTCATTTGAAATATCTTTGCTTGAATTAGTGTACCAATTCACGCCAGACTTATTCAGTTCCACGAACGGTACTCAGGTAAATTCAATCCCGGCTAATTCAAGTGAGGCTTAACAAGCAAAGCTCATGTGGGTCAATGCTACATTAAAGGCAGTCCGTGTCAATCGATGCCAGCTAACTGAGTATAGAAGGAAAAGGAGCTAGACTTATTAATGCAGTCTATGAGCATCACAAATTCATTATAACCAATAAGGGGAACAGCAGCTGCTTAAAAAAGCTTCCCAGGCTGCATTGTGTAATAATGTGAAATACACTCACTTTATTAGGCACACCCGCACAACTGCTCGTTAATGCAAATTTCTAATCAGCAAATCACATGGAGGCAATTCAATGCAGTTCGGCATGTAGACACGGTCAAGACGATCTGATGCAGTTCAAACTGATCATCAGAATGGGGAAAAAAGATGATTTAAGTGACTTTGAACATACATGGTTCTTGGTGCCAGACGGGCTGGTCTGAGTATTTCAGAAACCGTTGATCTACTGGTATTTTCAGACACAACCATCTCTAGGGTTACAGAGAATGGTTAAAAAATTGGAAAATATCCAGTGAGTGGCAGTTCTGAGAGGGAAAATGCATTGTTGATGCCAGAGGTTAGAGGAGAATGACCAGACTGGTTAGAGCGGATAGGTATGCAGAAGAGCATTTCTGAACACACAACACGTCGAACCTTGAGGCAGATGGGCTCCAGCAGCAGAAGACCACACTTGTGCCACTTCTATCAGGTAAGAACAGTAAAGTGAGGCTACAATTCGCATAGGCTCACCAAATATAAGATTTGAAAAATTTTGCCTGTTCTAATGAGTCTCGATTTCTGCTGCGACATTCAGATGGTAGAGTCAGAACTTGCCGTCAACAACATGAAAGCATGGATCCATCCTGCCTTGTATCAATGGATCAGGCTGCTGGTGGTGGTGGCGTAAAGGTAGGGGGGGGGGGGGGTGTATTGTTGCAGACCTTGTCCGTCCCTTTATGACCAGAGTGTACCCATCTTCTGATCGCTACTTCCAACAGGATAATGCACCATGTCATTAAGCTCCAATCATCTCAGACTGGTTTCTTAAACATGACTTTGAGTTCACTATACTCAAATGGCCTCCACAGTCACCAGATCTCAATCCTCCAATAGAACACCTTTGGGATGTGTTGGCACGGGAGATTTATATCATGGATGTGCAGCCGACAAATCTGCAGCAACTGTGTGGAGGTATCATGTCAATATGGACCAAAATCTCTGAGGAATGTTTCCGGTACCTTGTTGAATCTATGCCACGAAGGATTAAGGCAGTTCTGAAGGTAAGAAGGGGTCCAACAAGGTGTACCTAATGGCCAGTAAGTGTAAGTGACATAGCTTTACGGACGGTTAGAGTGTGAGCACTGAGAAGCTTTTCTTCTGTAAACTTCTAAATTAATGTTAAGAGATCATGCCTCGTTCGGTAAAGCAGGATAATCTGGAGTTTGTTGTGAATTATGAAAACCGGATTATAACATGACGGAAAATAGCTGACAGGTCAAATGCTTCAGAACATGGTTTAAGAAAGGATGTAAAAATATTTAACAACTAAATATAAATAGTTTCAAGTATCAAAATGTGAAGTCGCATTAATACAGTATTTTATTTTACGTGTGTATTTTGTTACCAGTTGCAAGGTACTTTATGGCTATTTGACAGGCAACTTTTGCACAGGACAAAAGTTGATTTTATAGGAACATCTTAGACAAAAAGTGATTTATTTGTAATAATTAATAATGCTTGGTGTCAGGAGCGAGCTTAGATTAGATTTTGCTGCTCCTTCAGTTATTTCCATTAAGAGAATGCAACGCAGATGTTTACTCTTGTTTTCTGGCAGAGTTAATAATGATGAGGCGGAGCCGCGGGCCGAGTCTGTGTCACACAAAGGCTCAGAGACAACAGCTGAGAGCGCACCTCTCCCCAGTGACCTGGTTTGGGTGCATCATGGATCAGGTTTGTTGGTCGGTTAGGGTTGGAGAAAGCTTTTTGTTGTTTTTTAAAAGTATATTAATATAGCCCTTCATTTAAACTGCTATAGAGGATGAGGGGATAGGGAAGTAACCTCATATTAAAAAATCTGTAAAGGTGTTTTGTCCACATCGGCTCACGTAGAAGGAAATACAGCATCCAATATGCCCCCCATACACCAGGACCCGCATCTATGTATTTTAGACCTGCTTTTTATGGTTACATGTTATGAAGCAGCCAATACTTTTGGATTGGGCATCATTTTATTCATTTTCAACAATATTTTGAAGGATATTTCCAGAGATCTTTAAATAAACGAACTCACTATTTGAGAGAGAAAGGCTGTAATTTGCTTTTATACTTATTATTGTTAAACCCTTCATTCATCTATTGTAACTTCGCTCCTTTCTATCTTGATTAATTATTAGGACCCGAGGTGAGAAAGAGAGCAAACGTCAAATGGTTAGCATGTTAACTCAACAATAAGCACAGACAGCAGAGTTTGAAACACAAATAATCTCTGCATGTATTTCTGAAAAATTTGTAAAGTGATTCATGACAAATAAAACTGGACTCTTTAAAGTGATCTCACAGAAATGCCTTACTGTAACATGCACAGCATTCTGTTATCTGTAGCTAACATACAGCATTACAGAACAGCTTCTTTTTTAGAAGCTACTTCTTCCTCCCATGATACTTTCATATACCTTACTTTTGGTGAAAAAATTGCAAACTATGCATACCTGCAAACTTGCCGATTTTAGGCGAAAATCTATCTTTTTGAAACCAACAAACATCTTTGTTGTAGCGTATCACGATCACGCTCCCCATTTGACCAATCACAGCAACGGAAACAGCATCTCTTCCTTCCCCACCCCTATGGGTAACAGCATCGGCTCTGAGCGTCAATGCTTTTGTTTTGCCTGTTTATGGACTTCAAAGGTTTTTTGAGATATGTGTTATTTGTCAACATTTTAATAAGCTATGTGACCAAATATTCTGTGAACGCTGTTTGTCGCTCAGCTGAACTCCCTATTTAGGACACCACATGTTTAACAGTAATAAGACATGGCATTAAATAATATACATCCAACTTAAGAATTCAGTTGTACCATTTCAATTTATTACATGATTCTAACTGAACAAACGCAAGCCAAAAAGTTAGATTGTTTTGCCACACTGTGTGCGTCTCGATACTAGAGTCCTGTTCTGGACTTTTTTTCTTTTTCCCGTATCCGCTGTCCCTCATTTTCAATGCCATTCTCTTCCTCAGTTACTGTGTCCAAACCGACCCCCTTGCAACTCCCCATAGGTTTATGGGCTAAATAAAGCAAGTTTATTTTATTAAAATAGATGAATGAATAAAACTACATACAACAAAATCTGTGCTTTAAATCACAATGTTCAGGCAGAGATGGCCAACTATGACTGCAGTTATGAGAATATCAGAGCTATCAAACGTGGCAGTATCACATTGAATTTGAACAAAAGTTTAGAAATAAACACATTAAAAACTCAACTGGGCTTTTTGGCTATATTAATACACTGGTATGGAACCAGGGGTCGGTTTTGCCCATCAGCTGCAGGTAGCTTTGGACCAGTTGTTAGTTTTGTTTCATTATCTAGACCAGTGATTCCATACCAGAGGTACACGTACCCCTAGTGGTACATGAGCAGATTACAGGTTGTATGTGAAACAATTTGATAGGTATGAGTATCAGTCATTCAATAGCATTCACTGAGCCATGGTAAAAAAAAAAAAAAATTAAAATGGGCTGGGCTGTGTTATGACTAATGACTACCCATATGAATAATAAACCTAGCGGGGGAACAGACTGCATATGGAGAACAGCCTGGACAAAACTCTGCCACCAGATCGTTCAGAGCTCATCACACATAACCGAGCTCAGGTTCTCCTTAAAGAGAAGTTTAATGATGAAAACAAAGTCAAACTGATATGATTATTTCTTTAGGGTTTTGTTTAAATGTCTTTTTAAAAGGGATTTGTTGAAAACAGCTCTCATTTTTGTTATATCAAAGGGAGAGTCATATACTTTTTAAAATGTATTCAGTATATATAATCAGTTTCAGCGTTGGCAATATGGCGTCAAACCTTTATTGAGATTGAATCTAAAGCATGTGTGGTAACGATTTGTATTTCTTTTGTTTCCTTTATATATTTCAAAATGACTGATTATGAACATTTTCACTTTCTAGACAGTGCAGTGAAAAACTTCAAAAAGGATTTTGGAATGGCATTTAAAGAATATTTATTGAGCAAAATGAGTTTAAAAAATATACAATTATTTTTCCAAAATAATGCTGTAAAAAATTCTCAACATAATGATGATGATATTCAAAATAAAAAAAAGCTAAATATTTTGAAAATAAAGGGCTTTCCTAGTTACTACATTCAATATTGCACAAAAACAAACCTGCATATACTGTATTTGAATTAAAAATGCTTCAAGTTCTACAGGTGTCTTTTCTGTTACACGAAAAATCACAAACTTTAAACTTTCAATATCTAGGATGAAGACATACACTGAACAGCAGTATCCTTGTGTACCTGGTACAAAGCATATAGGTACAGCTTTGAGGATCTCTCCCTTAGACTAAATTGATATAATTTCTACCTTATACCTTTTATATTGCCCACTACTAATCAGTTGTATGTTCTGCTTCTGGAGAATGATCGACTAATTTTACTAAGGGGGCTACTTGTGGTATGAGAAGATGGCTCTGGAAGTAGACAGATCACAAGGATTGGGAACCACTGCTCTAGTCTATTTTGCAAATATAATAATGGGAACTTCCTTTTTCTACTGTACTTTTGCACTCTGTTAAATGGGCTTTGTCATCTTAAGTAAGTGTTGTCTCTTTTTTTTTATTTTCTTCTTTGACTACAGAATGCTACTACTTCCAAACAGTATTTCAGTTGTTATCTTTTTCACACCTTTTGAGGTTGCAGGTATGAACTCCAAGTCCTCTATTTACAGTAACAACTTCCACACAAAAGACCATTGCTGTTAAAAGTTGCTTTTACTGATCAGAAAAAAAATCAGATTTTTATTTTCATCATTAGCATTCAGATCCATCTGATTTCTCACTGCATCTGTAGTTTAAACTTCTCATTAAGCTTCAAACTCCTCAGACGATAATCCAATGTAAAGAAAACTTTGTTTCTTTTTTTTTGCCTCATACGTCTTCTGACCTTCATGGCGTTCCAGTGAACAGGTGATGCTGCATTTTCCTCCATGGGTGTTTTCAATGGGAGCTGTTTCCTTTTAATCAATAAAGTAAGTGCAAAAGGTGAAGCAGGAATTTGAATTCAGGTAGAAAAGCCTGAGGAGGGACTGACAGGGGGAGACAGCAATCCTGTCAAGCTTTGAGAGTAAGCAGAGATTTTCCAGCACAAAGTGAAATCCTTATCCCTGTGATCAGAGACCTCATGCCGTCCTCCTCCCCTCCTCTTTCTGTTTTTTCCAATAAAAGCGCTCTGACTTACAACTAGTAAACAATCAGATGGATACATTCCTGACAAAAAGCTGAACTCTGCTTTTAAACATTAAAGTTCAGGGTTATGAAATTGGGTTGTAAAAACCAGTGAGGAACAAAATAAGAAAAGAAGAAAAAAAGGAGATATGAATTCCATCTGTTTTTCCTTCGTAAAACATACAAACATTCTTCCACTTTACAATAATGTGCTGCTTTGTTTTGCTCTTTCCTTCAATGACTTGTAACTGATTGTTGAAATGTGACAAGATGTGAAAAGGTTTAAGAAGTATGAGTATGAAAATAAATATTACTGTTAAGATCTACTGCACTTTGTTTAAATATATGAAAAAAGTGTCATAGAAAAATCTAAATCAAATCAATATCTGGTGTTGCTACCTATTGCCTTGAAACTTGTTCTTAAAGGTACACATAATAATTATGGGCTGCATTGATATAGCACTTTGAGACCATCAAAGTAGCTTTACAATCGTATTATTCATTCACTCTCACATTCACACACTGGTGGAGGCTAGCTACGACTGTAGCCACAGCTGCCCTTGGGGAGACTGACAGAAGCGGGGCTACCATTTCGTTCCATCGGCCCCTCTGGCCAACGCCAGTAAGCTAGGTAGGTGAAGTGTCTTGCTCAAGGGCACAATGGCATGTAGCAGGTGGCAGCAGGTATCGAACCCACGATTGCAGGCCGTCAACTGTACAAATGAGCCATAGCCAGGGGTTTTGTATGTTTATAGTCAGTCAGGTATATGATCAACCAATTATACCAAAGGTGGATTATGATGATCAATGTCACACGTAGGGTGAAACGCAGTCATTAACTGAACAGAAAAAGCTGTGTACACTGACAGAAAAAATTATTTCGATTTATATGATTTAATTGTGTACAGCGGTTTCACATAATCTGAATAAATGAATCTGACATGATTTACTCTCTTTCTCCAAAGTAAAATTAACATGTTGAATTAATATGATATTTTTGGGTTGCCGTAACGTGAATTTATTACATCATGTAGTCACATTATTTTTAAGTCAAGAAATCAAAAATTGTATTTCAACACCAACTTGTTAGGAATTGTTACTCTTACTCAACGTTGTGTAATATGAACACAAACTGATGTTTCCCAGACCGGGTATTGAACTTAGATCTTCTGGTTGGGACTACACTACACTACACCACACCACTGCAGCCACATGTAATTCAGCAGAGCTCAACACCTAGTATTAATCAAAGACGACTATTTTCTCATAGAACACATTTTTGAATACCCAAAATGGTTCAAATCACATTCAACATTTCTCCCCATGTGGTTCAGAAGTATTAACTGCGATAAACGTGTTTTTGATATTACTTTAAAAAATATATGTTAGTTAACTAACAGGCAACAGTTAATGCTATATCAAAACATTTTTACTTTAATCTTTCTAGAAAAAGAGGCAATGTTTTCCAATCAAAATTTTTAAAGTTTACAAAAAGTTGGGGATACTTTATAATATTTTCACTGTAGGGCTAGAAGAAACAGCCAAAATCAAAATAGTGAAACCTCAAAATTCTTTGATTTCTTTAAGGTTTTGTTGCCAACTTAACCTTTATTTGACAGTGGATTGTGCATGGAGGCACAAAAAGATACAGAAGGGGACGGGACTCGTACTCAGAAAAGGGACAAATCCCGCGGCTTTATGAACACCTGTACTAACTACTTTGCTGCACAATGTCTTCAGAAGAAATAAAAGATATCACTTCCTTTCCAGTTTTAACTAAACATGATAACGATTTCAGTATCACAAATCCTTCCATTTTCCACCAACGCAATAAAATTCTGTTACTTCATTATTGTTGACAATGTACTTAATTAATTAATGGAAACATGCATAGATTGTGTAGCATTTACTAGATTTGTCTTTGTAAATTCAAAGATCTGCCAATTCCCTTGGGAGGTGCCAAACTCTGCTACCAAGATGAGGTTGTGGAAAATTGTTTCATGTCATGGCAAAACTGAGCACAGCAACAAGACACAAGTTGTTATGCTCCATCAGCAAGATCTCTCCCATACAAAGATTTTCAAAGCAGACTGGGGTTTCAAGATGTGATGTTCAAGCTCTTTTGAAGAAGCACAAAAAACTGGCAAAGTTGAGGATTATGGATGCAGTGGTCGGCCAGCAAAATTTAGTGCAGCAGATGAAAGACAGATTAAAGAGAGAAAGAGAGAGAGAGAGAGAGAGAGAGAGAGAGAGAGAGAATTAAATGATAATTAAAAAGTGAGTTTTACACTTTTTGTTTACAAAAAAACTGCTTTAACTGGTAGTTTTGATGATTTTCTTGCCTGAGTCAATAATGATTTTTTTTAAAGGCTAGGTGGCACATTCGTTTCACAGACAGAGCAATTCTGTTACAGTACAGCTACAATATCACCGAAAAATCGATCTGTAAGTTCAAGAAATGAGATATACTACTTATTTGAAATATTGTGCTTACAACATGTCTGAACTAAATGCCTTGAAATCAGTTGCATGTTCCTTTAAGATTCCCACCTTCCACAGGCTCTCTTCACCGTCATCCCAACATTCTCAGCATGTGGAGCGGGGCTGCAGATGGGCTCCAGTCTCCGAGCTGATCGCATTATGTGTTCGGCCTGGCCTCAGGCGGAGCTGGGACCGCCACAACGTGGAATTAATAAACACCGGCTCCTCGCTTAGTCGAAATGCCTAGTTTGAGGAGCCGATGTCCCGCGTTAGACCAAGCATCACCGACTATCGATCGACTGTCCATCTGTCTGCGGTTAGTAAAAGTGTATAATATAAATATGGGAGCGGTGCGGGACGTGCTGTGGTGGAGACAGGCCTGGATCGTGTTTACTCATCCAGAGAAGCTGCCTGGGTGAGGAAGCTGATCATGGCTCACTTCTTGGCGGAGGGAGCGGGGCCTTTGCAACCACAACAGCTCTTTTAAGAGCCATCAACAAACTTCTTAAGAGCTTGTCTGTCTAAATAGTTTAACCTATTTATAATATTTATCTATTTTTTATAAATGTCTCTTCATAGAAAACAGCTGGTGTCATGTAGCTCGGGGTGATTAGACACCATTTTTATCTGTATTTCCTCCGTCATGCTGATTCTGTGACTCCGTGTAAGTCACAGCATCACTGACATTACAGTACTGTAGCATCTTCAGTGCACCAGACATTTTTTTTTCCAAGACATTTTTGCAGCAATTTATCATCCAGCCACAATTTGCTACTGTGACTGGCCTAGTCTAGAGCTCATTTGGATCTGTGGTAAGACCACCTCCTTCGTAAACCAGGATCTTAGTCGAGTCGCTTTGGTTCATACCCAAGTGAAATGATGATGCTCACATTTCCAAAAAGGAACCACACCACAGGGAAGTAACAAACCTAACTTCATTTTTAACCAACCAACCAACTTAACCAACCTTAACCAACCAAGACCTCAGTTGTGAAAACGCGCTAATTCTTCAGATCTGTTCAGATTTATTTCCCCCTACTTGTTTTTATCCACTTGCCACCTCCTCCCTAACTCTTCCTTCTCTCCCTAATCCCTTCTCTGTACTTGTTTACTACAGGTATTTTCTGTACTAATTTCCACTCCTACAAATAAGAATTGCATTGGTCAGACTTGTGCACTTCTGCATGAGCACATAATAGGTTTTTTATGTGTGTCCATATGAGATGGGCGATTCATTGAATTTCCATTTTAATCAGCACGTCAGTAAGCGAACAATCCTATTACCGAGCAGGAGGACACAAGGGCCACTTCACAACCTCCCCCTCCATCCCTTCGTCTTTCTCTGTGAGATGGCAAATTAATCATCTTTCTAATGCCACAAGAGGCCAAACTTTTTTTCTTTTTGACTCTTCCTAATTTAGGGGTTAGCGTATATCTTTCATTCAGCTACTCCTCCACCTACTCCCTCTATCCTCACAGCCAGTGTTTGAAGGATTAATCTGACGCTGCCTCAAAGACATACAATCACATTTCTCTTCTACAAGTGTGCTCACATGTACAATCAACATCAAACCAAGGCTCCAGTGGTCAAGGCTCCTGAAAATGTGTCTTCTTCCTCCGAATTCAGTATTGATGGACTGTAGGAGGAAGGAGGGGCAGTAATATCGATCAGGGAGGAAAGAGAAAAGTGTAGAAACACAATCATTATTAACGAGGCAGGGAAGAAGAGTGTTTACTGAGGAAATTGCCAAGTGAAAAAGAACATGGCTGCCATACCTCTAAACCACTACCAGAAAGCTGGAGTTCTGTTAGAGGATTAAAGATGTCTGCTGTTACTCTCTAGAATCTTTATTTGGAGCAGATTATATGAGGTTTTAAAGACGGATGAATGTGGTTTGTTTAAGTGAGTACTGTATAAAAAACAATTACCTTTTTTTTTCTGGACTATAAAGCACACCTGATTATAAGCCGCAACAGCCTATTTTAGAGAAAAACACAAATGTGTAGAAAACCATGCCGCACCCGATCAAAGGTGTTTTAACTTCTAATTACCATATGTAAGGTGCAGTGGGGATTGTCGGGAAAGTGATTGGTGTTTGGGGAAGCTTTGATTTTATTAACATTTCAACGTGGTGGAAACAACAATAATAATACTATTTTATTTTATTTTCATTTTAAACATTTTGCAGGCAATGCTGGAAGATTAATGAGTCAAACAAAACCAAAATAGTTGCCAACTTTACAAAAGCTTTAGGTTTACAAGGTTGCACTGATCAAGCTACAAGATTGTTTTACCAATATAAACCGCTCAAAAATATAGGGAACACTAACATCAAATTACTCAACCCATGAAGGCTGGATTTGGAGTCCAACTCAAAGTTTAAGTGGAAAAAAATCAATACAGGTTGATACAACTTTTTATGATGTAATGTCCTTAAAAAATCAAACTGAGTATCAGTAGTGTGTGTGGCCTCCATGTGCCTGTACGACCTCCCTAAAACGCCTGGCATTCCTTCTGATGAGGTGAAGGATGGTCTCCTGGGATCTCCTCCCAGACCTGGACTAAAGCATCCCCCAACTGCTGGACAGCCTGTGGTGCAATCTAACATTGGTGGATGGAGCGAGACATGATTTTCCAGATGCGCTTAATTGAATTCAGGTCTAGTGAACGGGTGGGCCAGTCCATACTATCATTGCATCCATCTTCCAGGAACTGCTGACACACTCCAGCCACATGAGGTCTAGCTTTGTCTTGCATTTGGAGGGCAGGGCCAACTGCACCAGCATATGGTCTCACAAGGGGTCTGAGTATCTCATCTTGGTAGCTAATGACAGTCTGGCTACCTCTGTCAAGCACAGGGAGGGCTGTGCAGCCACCCCAAAGAAATGCCACCCCACACCATTACTGACCCGTTGCCAAGCCGTTCATGCTGGAGGTTATTGCAGGCAGCAGAATCTTCTCCATGGCGTTTACAGACTCTATCACATGTGCTCAGTGAGTTTGCTTTCATCTGTGAAGAGCACAGAGCACCAGTGGTGAATTTGCCAATCTTTGTGTTTGCTGGAAAATGCTAAACATCCTGCACAGTGTTGGGCTGTTAGGACAACCTCCACCTGAGGGCGTCGGGCCCACATATCTCCCTCATGTACAGGCCATTGGCCTGTCTCTTGGTAGTGCTGTTAGATTGAAGCAGCTCCAGCTTTTAAAAGTGACCAAATTAAAAGCCAGAAAGCTTGGGAACTGAGAAGTGGTCTGTGGTCATCACCTCCAAAACCACTCCTTAATTGGAGGTGTCTTGCTAACTGCTTATAATTTCCACCTGTTGTCTATTCCATTTGCACAACAGAATGTGAAATTGATTGTGAATCAGTCTTTATTTCCTAAGTGGACAGTTTTTATTTCACAGAAGTGTGATTGACTTGGACTTCCACCGTGGTGTCTAAGTTTTCCTTCTACTTGTTTGAGCAGTGCATTTTAGGGAGATGAGAACTAAGTGAAGGTATTAGGCCATAAGAAACAGCAGTATAATACTAAAAATAACAAGAATAGCAACACAATGCTAGGGCTTTATTAGCAGCTGAAGGACCTGGACAAATTACTGTTTTGTATGAAGTATGCACTCCTCTGGAGTGGCGGGTGTTTTGGATTTGGAGCCATCTGTCTGAAAACTAAAGATTGACCCAAACTGGTTTATGTGTTATGGTATAGATCTCTAGCAGGAGAAAATCTAGAACAGAATAGTTGTAAAAAGAAACAAGATGAGGCAAACCTCAGAGTTTTTCTAGACGTTGTGATAAAAAGACTTTTATGGAGCCTCAGCAAAGCTAAATCTCTATCCTTCAGGTTTGTATGGCTGTAAAACTGATTAATTATCATGTACATAGAGAAGCAGCTATAAGACAAGACCCAGTGGCTTAAATACTCAAACATGCCATGCTTGTTTCCTAACATGCTAACTGACCGGTTAACATCCTGGTTCTGTTTTCCCTCCACACGTTTTTCTCAAATCTGAGAAACTGGAGCTACTGCTGGCATAGACTAACATCCCCCCCTCAAACACACACACGCACGCACACAAAACCCTCCCTGTGTTCACTTGCTGAGTGTTCAGGACTTAATGGGTGGTGCTGCTTAGTCAGCTGAACCTGAAACTGACAATAAGCTACATGATGGAGAGAGTCAGACAGACAGAAAACGATAAGCTGGACAAAAAGGAAGATTGATTAATAAGAAGGGGGAGAAAACATTAAAAGAAAAAAAAATGCTGTAAGGAAGGGGAAAAGCAGGGATGAGCAATGCTGGATCAGTAGCCCAGTTATTACTTCAGCCAGTTAGTACTGGAATTCAAAGAGAGAGCAAAGCGAGACAGTATCTGTTTTTTAGGTTATTCATATTTATTCTACTTAGAGAGAGGTGGCAGGATTAATATATTCTACCCAAGCATTTATTACATTTTAAAGTTATTTTTTCAACAGCAGCAGAAGATGATGTGGGGTTAGATTGTTAATCTTACATTGAATCAAAAATATTAAAGAAAAATCATATAAAAAAACAAAACAATAAAAGCCTCAAAAGAAAATATTTTTTGGGAAAAATCTTGAAAACTTCACAGAAGGATGATACATTATTTTGGAGCTGATAGCATGGTACTCAACTTGTCCTAATATGAAAAATACCATTGAACAAACCAAATTACAACTAACATAAAATGTTTCATGGCTACCTGTTAGTTTGGATGCACTTTTCTTTTGTGGTTACGCTAGGGGTAAAACATAGTGATGGCATTAGCATCCTGTGGGAATGACTGTCTTCAGATCCGATAGCTACTTAAAATTAGAGAAATACACAAAGTATAGGTTGAATACAAGAAAATGTAACTAATAAACCTCTGAAAATTGTTATAATTATAGGTTAAATTTACAGCTAATTTCAATAATGGTAAATTAAGCCATTGAACGTGTATTTCATACCTGCTAAATGTTAGAACTTACAGCAATAAAAAAAAAGATAAAATATAATAGGGATGCACTGGCCCCGATACAGTCTAATGTACACGTCTTCGAAAATATTAACCGATATCATGAACCTACACTGTGAAAAATCTAGAATGAATTCACAAAAAAATATTAATTTTTCACTTAAAAATTTATTTTTGTGGTAATTTTATATTTTACATCTGTTATTTTGTCTTAGGTATGTTTAGTTAGTAAAGTCTGGTGCCCTTAGACTCTTCAAGTAAGATATAAAGTGGAAGTTACACTGTTTATTAATTCAACAAAAGTATGGGATCGGTATCAGGTATCAACAGATACACATAATCCAGGCATCGGTATCGGGACTGATAAAGTCGTATCAGTGCGCCCCTAAAATATAGCTTATTTACAATTAATGAAACTAAGGAAAATGCTTAAGATCCATGTGAAGTTTCACCAAAGAAGGAAGTCCAACATTACTAACCCTGAAGCAACTGTAAAGAATCTGGAACGTCTGAAACCAGCCCAATAATCCAAAACACTGTGAGTTCAAGTGAATATAGATGGAGAATCAAAGGCTTTCATCGAGCTTTGTGAAATATAAATAAAAAAAAACATGTTTTCAGGCTGTTCTCATAAACGTATTATCAGATGCGCCTTTGACCAAAATGATTTTAGAAATAAACGACCAAGGACAAAAGCACACAAGATAGAACAGTCTCCGATAATGAACTTAGATCAAAGGCTCAATCATACAATGGTAACTGTTGTATTGTCTTTTTTGCCCGTTTTTTTTTTCTCCCTCCTGCTGTTTCAAGGTAATTCTCTCACTCCAGGGGAGGTGGAAGATGAAAATAACACAACAACAGGTTCACAGGTTGCCTGACTCTGGTTTCTTTTCATTAGGAGAGGTGAAGCAACAAATGTGGCCCTTCGCTGGTTTTCAGATGAACTGGAAAGGCCATAAAATATGTTTGACCATAATCCTGGCCGTCATGCTCAGTTAAATGTTAATGTCTAATAGTACCAAACAGAAAATAAAGTATTTATGGTATTTCCCCAAAGAAAGTTCTGCAAAGAACTCCTCACAGTGCACATCTTTTGTTTGCACTTGTGTGCGCATGGATAAGCTTAAAAGACGAAGCTGAATGGAAAACAGAAGTGAAACAAAAGGAGTGTGAAGCAGCCTTTGATTTACACTTCTACATGTCATCAGTGTGCACACTCACAGCTTTCACTGCCCTGGCCTGTTTGAAAGGGGCATATGATGTCAGTTTTACTTTAATTGAATTTTAGGAGTTTTAAAGTCAAATATCATCAAGACACGTCAGTGATGAAGCACACAATAAATGTTCCTTTGTTATTGAAACAACAATCACATTTGCTCTGTAGAAACACATACCATGTTTTTCTACTGTAGGTTAGAATGAAGTGTGAGTAAAGGAAGAGAGAAGAAAATGGGGCCTAAAACTGAGCCCTGTGGGGTGTCACACAAGGGAGGAGCAGAGGAAGATGCATGCTCCCCAAGGCTAACACAGAGTTTGATATGCCAAGCAAGGTCAGAATCAGTTCACTGCTGTGTCCCTAATTCCCACCCAGTGCTTCAACTGATAAATTAAAATTATGTCACCTAAAGTATCCAGTGCAGCTGTTAAATCAACAAAATCCCAAGTCAATAGCTAGAAATGTAATAATTAACTCCTGTAAAAGAGTGTATACAGATCCATGTAAAGCTTTAAAACAAGTGGGAAAATCTTTAAAATATTCTTTTTTTTTTCCAGATTGTCCATTGATTGAAAATAAATAACCTTCACAAATATTCTAAAAAGGAAAGACAGTTTAGAGATTTAATGTACTGATGTCAGCAAGCGACTCTATGAGTCATTTACAGTTCACACGGAAGCCATAATTTCCACTGAGAAAAAAGAAAATGAAACAAAAGAGAAAGCTAATTACATGCAGGTAAAAATGAAGAAATATGCTTTTAGCAGGTTATCACAGAAATGGGCAGCTTTCCAGTTTCAAAGTATATGATAGTTTTAATGGCTCCTGATTAAAAGTCACAAGAATATGTCACTTTATTATTATATCTTTAAAGACTTAATCAGACCAGAGACTTCTGTTGTTAGTTACAGAGTAGAGTAACTCTCCGCCCTGTGTATGTTATGTCAGTCGACCGTAGGCTTTAACAGCATCACGGCGTTCCTCCTTAGTGGCAGGTAGACACTGAGTCGTTTCCGTCCTCTTTTTAATCAACCTATGAAAGCTTCTTCATAGCCGAAGGCTAGTCCGGTAGATAAGCGCCACGTGGTCTCTTTGTCCGAAGAAACCACGAGGCTTCTTGCTCAGATCATAAACTTAAGCCATAAAACATCCCCCTACTTTCGGTGTTTGCCTGCCTGTAGACGTACCTCTCTACGCATGCGTACATGATCCGACGTACGACTGTACGAAGTACCCCGTGACGTGCTTAAGCGATGTCCTGGCTCAGTTATACTGTTAGCTTTGACAGAACCGTTTTGGTATAAGTAGTGTTTTTTATTTTAGTTGTGTTTATAGAATAAAGTAATAACCTGAATCAAGTATCTGACTCCTTTTAATCTGTGTGTGTGTGTATGAATTATCGCAAAGAATTCATGTCCTTCAGATAGGATCTTTCTGGTGTAATCACTAATAATTATAAGTGAGATTATTGGTTGATAACTTCCTATTTATTAGATATATATGTTTTTGTCAGGTTTTTATGGAAAAACTCGATGGTGCCTCGTTAATAATTTGAAGAGATAATTTAATTAATAATTTATGAATTATTGATTTAATATCCTTAGACAAACCAGACAGACCATAACTTAAATTTGTCAATTATTTTTAATTGATCAATTCCCTTACACATAGATTTTTCTGTCTTGTTGCTTTAATAGCAACTAGTAAACATCACATGTTTTCTGAGCACCTGCACTAACCACTTTGCTACACAATCATTCAGAAAACTTGTATATAATAACACATAGGACTTCATTTCAAGTGTTAACTAAACATGGTTATAATGGTTACAGTGATACAATTGCTTCACTTTTTTTCACGAAAAAAAGGGAATTGGCAGGTCTTTATAATATTTTAATAATTTTAAGTTTACACTGGAAATGAAGTCATATATATCATTATATACAACGTTTCTGAGTGATTGTGTATCAGAGTGGTTAGTGCAGGTGCTCAGAAAACAGAGGCACTTTTCTGAGTTCAAGTCCCATCATCTGCTGTTTATTTTTGTGCCTCATAGCAACCTAAATGTATTAGGTTGACCCAACATGGTTACATGTAGTTCACTCAAAAAAAATTATTACTACTAAATCAACCCAAATCAGTTGGGTGGAAATGATTTACATAATTTTATTATGTTCACCCAACATGTTTTTTTGTTTTTCTCAGTGCAGGCCAACTGACTTCAACCCTGGTTTCACAGGTAGTGATGTTTTATTGTTTATGTTTGTGGTCAAGCAATCAGAAATCTGCATGTGTCCTTTACAGTGTTTGGCATCTTACATTAAAAAAGTAATTAACTATAGTTACAAATTAATTTTTCCAAAAAGTAATTGAGTTAGTAACGCAGTTATTACACTGCAAAAGTAATTAGTTACTCAGCAAAGTAACTGTGGCATTATATTTATGTCCTATAACGCATTACATTTTATAATATCTGTAATGTCAAATACTTTTATTACTGAATGACCAATGAAAAAACGGTATATACATTATTTTAGAACATTTGGTATTTGAACTGACCCCATAAGATAAGCTGTATGCAGAAAAATGAAAAAAATATTATATAATACATAATCACAAACTTTTCATTAGAGTGCAAAACTAAGAAACACATTTCAGTAAAACGAAACAAGGGAACATCTGTCTATTAAGTTTTTGAAGTGTATGCATCTGTAATATTGCACATTAAATAGATCACTATGTAATTGGCTGTAGTAAGACATTTTAGGACTGATTTGGTGGCACCTGGTCACATAAACTGGAAGCTAATGAAGAAAAATAAAATTTTACAGAAATTATAACATTAATAAGAAATATTACATATGCTCATTTCTAAAGAATAAATTGTGTTTGTCTTTTTGTTCGTGCATCTCACAGGTATTTTCTGGGATGCATGAGGATTTATAAAAAAACAAAGAATAATAACCAAACTAAACTGTGGAGCTTGACAGCTTTTAGACATGGAGTGCATAAAAAATAGAACTGCCGCATTAATTTAGTAGAGGGCCGCGACACAACGCTTCTGAGAAGCGTCCGATTTGTGCTGCTTTGCGCCCAATGGAAATGGTATCATTGACTTTAATGGGGGCTATCAGCCGCGTATTATGCTTCACTGACATTACGCATCGCTTACTTTTCCGGTGGAAAAGAGGGGTAAGACTTTACAATATTGCAATTTCATGGAATAAGCAGGGCTGGTTCCATCGTTTCTCTTTTATAACTATGTTGTTATAGACTGCTTCACTCACAGCTCTTCCAATTTTACAATTGCCGGTTGTTTGGCGATGTCTACTGATATTATTTCCCATTAAGTTACAACCAATCAGCATCTCTTTACCGTAAGTCCGATCCAGCAACTCTACCGGCCATTTCTGAATACATACCCTGAGGCTGGTACTTGGTTTGCACCTGAAATAAACTGAAAAAAGGACCAGTCCTGGTGTAATGGAGACACTTACATAGCGTGAAGGTCCAGTAAAATTACCTTGAAGTTCTGACACTGGAATTCTTACATTAAAAGTGGCATGCAGCTGGAAGTCTGCAGTGGACGTTAGTGGGCAGGTAGTGAAGAGAAAATTTATGCTTCATAGCTCTGTGGACAGACAGACGTAGGAATTGAGCCTAAAAACTTTTTCAGTTTATTCACAGTTTTGGCAGTTGGGTCACTCTCTGAATTTGATGCACTTTGAGATACTCTGATTACTGAAAAATACAAATATATATATATATTTCTGAACATTGCATCTGCTGGAATATTGTACCTGCAAAAACTATAGTTATTCACCGTAACCATAAAATCTCAAAATGTTTTTTGTTGCAGTTAAATGTTAAAGATTTTTTTAAAGATTTTAGTTAAAAGTAGCCATTAGCTAGTGTTTGGAGCAGAATATAGGAGGATAAAAAAAAGTTATTTTCAAGTTTTTAAGACAATCACATTCTTTAAAAAAACACCCCAAAAAAACAATCATAAATATTATTTATCCATGTAACCAGGTTGATAGGCAAGGCAAGGCAATTTTATTTGTATAGCACAATTTCAAGACGCTTTATATGATTCAGTAGTAAAGAAACCAAATATATGATAAAGATATGAAAATTAAAACAGATCATCACTAAAAGAAATGCATTAAGTAATTAAAGCATAAACTAAAACTTCATGTAAGGAATAAGAAACAAATGTATGCATAAGAATATAGACTAAAAACAGATAAAACACAATCAGTTAAAAAAACAACAACAAACCATGACAATCAAAGAGTGATCAACAAACACAATTTAGGACTCAAAGGCAGATCTGAATAGTAGAGTTTTTAATCATTGATTTAAAAGAGCCAAAAAATTCAGCATTTTTGCATTCGTCTGGAAGTTTGTTCCAGATTTGAGGAGCATTGAAGCTGAAAGCTGCCTCTCCCTGTTTGGTTCTAATTCTAGAAATATTTAGTAAGCTAGAGTTGGAGGACCTGAGTGGTCTGCTGGGTTGGTATAGTGACAACAGATGTCCAACATACTTTGGTGCTAAACCATTTAGCACTTATTTATAAACTAGTAGGAGTAATTTAAAGTTTATTAACTGAGCTACAGGGAGCCAGTGTAAGGACTTAAGAACCGGAGTGATGTGTTCTACTTTCCTGGTTCTAGTGAGAACACGAGCAGCAGTATTCTGGATCAGCTGCAGCTGTCTGATTGACTTTTTAGGTAGACCTGTGAGGACACTGTTGCAGTATTCAGTCCAACTAAATATGAATGCATGGATCTGTTTTTCAAGGTCCTTCTGTGACATTAGTATTTAAATCCTAGAGATGTTCTTCAGGTGATAGAAGGCTGACCTTGTTATTGCCTTTATGTGACCCTGGACATTCAGGTCCGAGTCCATTATTATTATACCTAGATTATCAGGTATAATGATCAGTGCTTTTTAGTTGTATTAAGTGAAGCTGTGTGCTGATTCTGGATCGTTCCTCCTTAGTTTCCAAAAATAATTACTTTAGTTTTGTTTTTGTTTAGCTGGAGAAAGATAAGGACATCCAGTCATATATATCCATGATGTATATATATATATATATATATATATATATATATATATATATATATATATATATATATATTGAAAAGGAGGGTTACCAGGATGGAGCCCTGGGGGACCCCACTTATGATTTCTGTTTCTTCTGATGGGAAATTTCCGATGGACACAAAGAACTTTCTGTTCTTGAGGTAAGACTCAAACCATTAAAGGCTGAGTTTGATGATAAAAACAATAAAATGTGGGTCAGAAAGTATGCTAATACTTACCTATCTTTACCGTATGACAAGGAAAATGTGTATGTTGTTACGGGGACAAGATTAAATTGTGCTATTTTATACATGATTAATTTATTTTTTTGCTATTTTTTATGTAGGCTAAAGAAGAGAGGCAAATAATTATATTACCACAAAAACAAATTCTGGTTATTGTCTATTTACATTTATATTTTATTCAATTAGATATCAACTTTGGTAAATGGGGAAATGCTTATTTGACTGACCGTTACTCATTTAACAATCATGAAATATAAAAAAAACATAATTTTTAAAACAGGTTTGTGAATCAGATTACAAAGAAACATAAATACTTCTAATTCTTGTTTTTAAAAATGTTTTATAATTGACTTTAAAGCCCCCCGTGTGTAAGAATTACCTCTAACTAGTGGTGTGCTCAGTGAATGCAAGCTTCTCGCCATTATAACACGTCACTACTACTACGGAAGCCGCAGAGTAAATTGTCTGAGTAGTATCCCTCTGTATCTTTAAACAACGTATTCTAAGACACAAGAACACTTTCATGATAATGCAATTGTGATTAGACCTCGGTAAAATATGTATTTATGAAAGCAACACTTGATTGGTATTAATTAAAAGCCAAATTTGTTACACTCTGGGGCTTTAAAAGAAAACCTTGGTGGTAAACCTGTGGAACACGAAGTACAACAAATTCAGAGAATCACCCTGTTATTTATTAGTTTTAGTAATCTACCTATTTGTCCAAAGGGGGGATGTAACCTTTTAATTTTCATATCTAAATAAATGGTCTGCTGCTTAGAAAGCTACCTAATCAGTTAGCTAGCATTAGATTTAATACAGAAAGAGGAAGAAAGAAGGAATTTATGTATGAATCTTTTTTAAGTATCCCGCTGCTCTGTACAAAATCCCATAAACTGATAATTGCCTGCCTGACATCTTTGTCAAATCTATATACTGCTAACAGAATCAATATGCTTAGCATTAAACAAATATTATTTGGCAGTAGCAGTAGTAGTATGTCCTTTTTCAAAAAGAACTCAGTTGGATTATATAACGAGGTTTGGGATTTCTTATTTGGTTTTCAAACCACCCCACATCTACTATACATACAGTAAATGCAGTAATTTAAAATAAGCTTTACTATTAAATAAATAAGTCAAACTCTTCCCCAATTTTATTGGGCTATTGTGTCTTGAAAAGAAGTGCCACACTTTGAAAAAAGGCAGAAAATGATTAGTTTTCATTGTTTTCTCCGCAACAAGTCAGAGTTCCTGAAGGAGCACAGCAGGTATCCGAGGAGGGGAAAACCAGTTATTGAGCTATTTTATCCGAGCTCTGTCAGCAAAGTTCAACAATAATTTTCCACCGGTATCAAATCTTTTTCTGTGAGCACTCGGCATCCTTGTCCTCACTCTGTGTTCACTGAGAACGGCAGAAATGGTGACGTTGTTGAGGGCAAAAGAGAAAATTGCTTGTGAACAGTTTGTGTTTGTTCACCTTCCTCCCTCCCAATCTTCTGCCACGAGAAAAAACAATAAAACAAAAAAAGACCTTTACAAGGGAGCTAAGAGGTAGCTGAGTCGGAAAGAAAACAATACAAACTGAAGAGTGGAGTAAAGCAGTGGGAGAAGCCCTGCCTGAGTTTGCTGAGCAGATGCTGCTGCAGGTGCTCCAATACAGTTCTAAATGTTCCTCTGATTGGTCTAATCATTAAAAAAAAGTAGTTGTTTTTTTCAAATGCACAAAGAGGTATGAATTTGTTCTTGCCTGGCTTGTGTTGACAGAGGTGTGAGCTGCGTTAATAATAACAGCGCTGAGTGTAAAGGTCCATGCTCACGTTTGTTTTAGCCTCATTCTTCTGCTCGTTTCCTGACAGAACCTTTTTGCGCTGCTTGATAAGCTCTCTGATGGCTTCTACATGCATCCAGGATTCATCTATGTGTTTCCCACAAATCCTCCATTAGTCCCCAGCTGCCATAAATATTCTTTATTTGTTCCTCTCCCCTTCATTTCCCTACCCTAGACCCATTCCTCTCCACCCACCAACCCTCCTTCCTCAGGCACATTAAAGCCCTGCAATTGAAGAATAAATACGCCACATTAAAACACCAGATATGAAATTGATTCATTCTTTGCTTTAAATAGCATTATGAAAACAGGAGAGTGTCGTTAATCAGTTGCAAGGTGGGAACTAGTTTTCTCAGACGGGGGCGTGCAGATGCCGGTTGCTGCGGGCTCATCAGCTTTACGACGTAATGCTGGTTCTTTATGAAGGCAGCGGAAACATCAATTTATGCTGATGACTCTTCCTCAGTTCCAAAACACAGCGAAGACATGCTGGGAAGCTTTGATCAGGCTAGGGACTGGAGAAGGTGGCCACAACAGAACCTCGGGAGAACGGGGTTTCTTATAATAAGTTTCTTATAATAAGTACTGTAAATATATCTCGACTAAAATTATCTAGTGCACAGAGATTGGCTGCAAGTTTTTATTTTTATTTCATATACATTTGAGAAATCATTTTGAGGACAGAATTGGCCGTTCATTCAAAGAATAATTTAACAACAGAAAACAATGTTTCAGCAGATTAGTGTGTGACAGGAGAGGTTGTTGTGTACTGGGTACAGAAGTTAAAGTCACAGTGACTTGATTGTGTCCAGACGAAACTAAATGCAGAAGTGATTGCTGTAAAGATGTTCTGAGGATAATTTTCTTTTCTGGGAAACTTGTTCCTGCACCGGACATATAAACCTACACTTAAAGGTCAGATATTATGCAAAATAAACTTTTTGGAGGTTTTAACCATGTTGTAAGGGTATTTCTTTATGAAAAAAACAACAAAAAACACCAGTGTTTTTTGGCTTAATTCACACATTTCTCAGTGGTGGGGCACACACAGCCATCGTGTGGTGCTAATCTGCACTCTAGCTCCACACGAAGTGGAGAAGAAGAGAGTTTAAATAAGCACCCCGCAGCAGAAGTTCGTCCTTCGTTCACATAGAGCCATCGGGAAGGCCCACATAAAAGAGCCTTCCTTCGTGGGTGAAGGAGAAACATCTGAGTTCGAAGAGGAACTCATTCAAGCAACACAGACGGACGACCGATCAGGTTACAGAAAAACATTGATAAACAAACCCTGTTGTTCTGCCTGAACTCTGCAGACCATTCTACATGCTGCTGCCAGCCGCGGTGGGCAACAGAAGACAACCTCCAATCATCTTTTTTCACTGGCAGAGGAAGGCCCAAATTTCTACAGGAACTCGCTTCAAGGAACTCAAAGAAAACCAGGTGAATCCTAAATATTCATCAACAAAGACGTTTATCCCCAGAAGCCAACGAAACCTCTCTGAGTTTCAGACTTGACCGCAAAGAATGTTTCATTTTCTATACATTGTTTCGGTTTACATATAAATCAATGGTTCTAAATTAGTTAACTAATTACAATTGGTAAACTATTTTAGTTTTCATTCCAGTTTCTGCAAATTAAGACCTGGGTTCTTAAAGCATCCAGATTCCTCTAAGCATAAATCAGAATTAATGTTTTCTATTTTCATTGCATTTTCATCCATTTGTTTCTTTTATTTTTAGTTATTTGTTTAGTTTGATCAGTAGTGTGTTGGTTATTTAGCTTGAGTGATTAAATGTTTCTTTTCCTTCTTTTGTAAATAAAGTCTTGTATATGGCACGGTCTCATGATCAATAGACAGTAAAGAATTCACTCCTTCAGATTATGAGACTGATACAGATATTTGGCTGTTAAATTAGTTCCTGATTTATCTGATTTATTTATTTTTTTTTTTTTTTGTGTTCCTACCTAAGTACAGTCCTGGGCATTGCCTTCCCTCTGTTGACCGCAGGAGGGCCCCGTACTGAAGCTCAAGCCTCCTTCCTGCTTGAGGAGTGAGCAGGCCCATTTTGTCACCCGAGGGGGTGGGGTTCCCCCAGCTGGACGTAGCGTGTGGAAGGATCACACTATTCCAGCCAGATCCTCTCCAACCCCTCAGGCGCCTCGGTCAGCCAGGAGGAGGCAGTGTATAGCCCAGAACTGATGCATGTTTTTGTGGGAGTAGCTCACATTAACTACTCAAGAGAACACGGGGAGAACATGCAAACTCCACACAGAAAGGCCCTTCTGCCAACCCCACCCAGGGTGTGGGTGTTGATGATATGGAGGAACAAACACACCCTCAGCACCCACAGCGTCCCCTGCAGGAATCGAACCAATGATCTTCTAGCTGTGAGGTGAGCTGCGCTACCAGCTGCGCCACCGTGCTCCCACCCATAAGCAGTCCCTTAACTATTAGTAGCCAAATAACTGCATTTTCCTCTTAAATCCGCAACATCAGTAATCCTCCTGAATCATGCTCTCTGAGCAGCTACTTTGCCCTCTCTTGGGAAATGGGTGACTTAGGACATTGTTATGTGTATTTCGTCAGTGTCCAAACAGGAAGTACTTGAAGTGTCTGTGCCGCCCCTGCAGAGTAATTACATCCCCATTTTTTCAGAGGTGCGAGTGGTGAGACGTCAAAACAACGTGCTAAGCACCACCATTTTGAATAATTTTACCTTCAAATAATGTGTCAGTGAAAATGTGCGTTAGGCTTTAAAAGGTACAGGAATTTATTCTACATTCCTAAAGAAGAGTTCAATCACCCAAAATAGCTGGAATGTCTCTCCAGAATCACCCACCTAACAAGCCATAACATATTTGAATGTGCCATCACTTCACCGATGGCTGCTTTGCGAACCTTGGCCAATACTGAAGTGGATTGTCCGAGAGATTAACTCCTGCAACCGGCACAATTTCGACCATGACAGAACGCCTGATGGAACCAAAATGCTAGCTAAATGCTTATGATAATGTGTGTTAGCCATTTATAAAGCTGTCTCGCTTATTTCAACTTATAACTGCATTGTGAAGTAGCTTAATTGACTTACCACTACAATAATTATATGCCTACCACTGCTAAGGTTGAATCTGAGATTTATTCTTTAATTTGAAGAAAAAATATTTACTTTGTCTAAATAAATGATAACAGAGTTCTACTTGTCAAGTCTACACAGGCAATCTAAATTTCCTGCCCAACGGATGTCATTCTAATTGTTTTGAAGTGAGTACCTTTGTGTCATTGTGACAGACAAACTTTGTGCTTGTCTTAGATCACGCTTCTTCTCCATCCTTCTTCACTGATTCTGAGGTTAAAACATAATCACTACATTATAAAATGGGCGGCACTCATGAATAATGACTCCAGAATGTTCATTAGATTTCTGCAATGGAGTGGCGACCTTTCCAGAGTGTACCCCGCCTTTCGCCTGTTGATAGCTGGAGATGAAAGAGGATAGGTGGTATGGAAAATGGATAGATGGATAGATGTAAGTTAGATTTCAATCCAAACATTTGCTAAATAACGCCAAAGGTAAAATTTTATCATGCATATACCTATTCCAGGTGTAGAAAAGGAGTAAAATACTGTAGCATGATACAGATCCTTTAATGTCAGAGAAGTTCAATACTCTATCAGCTGCCGTTATGGTCAGTCAGTAATGAAGCAAATCGGCGAGAATCGGACACCCCCCGAGTGTCCCAGTGCTGTTTTAAATTTATGCTGTTTTAATATTATTTATATATTTATATATATATATATATATATATATATATATATTAGGGATGTGTATTGGCAAGAATCTGGCGATACGATATGTATCATGATACGAAGGGCACGATAAGATATATTGTGATATATGATGATTCCATGAGTAAGACTATATATTTTTATTTTTACAAGTGAATTTAATTGTAAAAAATCTGTCACAACATTCTAAATACTCAAACGTGTTTTTATTACTAGATCTGGTTGATCCACTGGAACAAAGAAGGTGAAAACAGCCACTAACTACCAGTCATACTTTTAATTCGATAACAAAAATTACTTTTAATATTTTAATTAAAATTCTTTAAAAATAAAAATCGATTCTTTGCTTTTGATTATCGAAACAATATCATGATATAAAATATCGCATTATATTGGCATATCGATATTTTCTTGCATCCCTAACATATAGTCTTGTCAGGATTTTTTTCTCAAATGTTTTGAGGATCAAAAGAGGTGTTTTGGCGAAGGTGAGTGTGGTCTTTTTGTTCCATTTGATCAGCAGTGATTCTCCATCTTAGAACCCTGTGGATGTCCTCCTTTGCATAGTCTCTAACTGCAGAATCTTGAAATACGAGCCTAATGAAACCAAGTCAGGTCTGCAGAGCTTTACATTTAGTTTTTGGTTCGTAATTTTTTCTGAAGAAATTTGGTTTGTCAGTGGCTCAAGGGAAGGTTTGACGCTCTTGTGTATTTTGTCCAATCACTGTTTGCAGTTCTCTGGTGTTCCAAATGCTTGAAATGGTTTTAAACTACTTTCCAGACTCATTGATATCTCGGACTAATCATCTGTTGTTAGATTTCTTTAAATCAGGGTATGAGTGTTGTTTTTTGAGGGCTTACAGCCCAAGGTTCTCCAACCTTTTGCACACTATGGACCAGACAGGATTTTCTGCACCATTTTGATTGTGTCTTTTTCCTACTTCCTAATGAGATTTTGAGATATTACAGTCGTGCAACCGAGACAGTCTTTACAAAAGGCATTTAATAAAGTTTTTTTTTGGCCAACAGGATATTTGGAAGTTGTTTTGGAAGAAAAATGGGTATGGTATTTGGACTATTTAATTTTGACTACTTTGAATTAATATATGTTTAGCTCAGCGGTTTAGTTTGGATCACTGACTAATACCACATTATAAATCTTTTTAGTAGCCTTTCTCAATCTGAAGCCAATGCAATAGTTACTAAATCTTCAGTGGAGTGAGATATTTTGAAACTATCTCAGTGTTTCTGTTTTCCTAGTGAGTAATTTCTTCTAAACCTAAAGTAAAATATTGAGCATTTTAGATGCAGTGGAGCCAGTCAGAGACACCTTACTTTGTGAAAAGTGGATTTTGTTCCACTTTTTTCATCTTTTGCTTTAAAGGATGTACTTTTGTTAGTCTTTATAATGACTATCAGCTGGAACTGTATCATTAGAGATGATTAGCAGAGCTCAGACATCTAAAATAAAAATGATAAAAGTCACTGGTTCGGGGAGTCGCTTCAATTGCGAATCTTCTGTCCTTGAGAGAAAAATACCTGATGGAAAATTGAAGTTCACTCTGAGTGTTTTTGGGAAGCTTTCATCTGCATGCGTTTACATAAAACGTTAAGACAGGTCTGTGAGGACAGTTTGTCTCTACAGTGAGTGAACATAAAGCTGATTTAGCTTTATACCTAAATGCTCCAGATTAAACTAAATACTAAGAAAGGAAATCTGAAGTACTAGTTTTTAGCTTCCATCTTTTGTGCTATAACATGCGCGAGTCATAAACCGTATATATACTGCTACTTATTTCCCAATGCTCCGAACCATGCGGACTATAAAGCAGTGCAGTTTATTTATGGAGTTTTACAGCTAACGGTCACTAAAGGACCTCCTCGATCTATGGATTGTAAATGTTAGGTACCCGGAAAGAGAGAGAGAGAGAGAGAGAGAGAGAGAGAGAGAGAGAGAGAGAGAGAGAGTTCGCCAGAGAGCGGAACAGTTTGCGAAAAGGTAACGTTTATGCATAAACACTCATTATGGAAAACAAAGAAATATTTATGATGCCACTTTTAAGCTAAAGGCAGTTGGCCTCACTTTTAAAGAACGAAATAGAGCGGTTTCACGTACCATTGGCAGCAATTAATCAATGGTGAGACGTTGGTGACGTCAGCCTGAAGAACTGTTTCAATGCAATAAGACGAAAAAAGCTTTCAGAGGTAATAAAAGCATAAAGCATATGGCCTAAACTTGAAGTCTTTCTTGAAGCTTGGCTAAACACACATAGAGGCAGGCGAGGTTTTTCCGCCATGTTAAAATGTTAATAAAATCTAAGCTTTCCCAAACACCAATCACTTTCTAGACAATCCCCTTACATATGGTAATTAAATGTTAGAACACCTGCGGCTTATAATCGAATGCGGCTTGTATTTGTACACGTTTTTGTTTTTCCCCTAAAATAGGCTGTTGCGGCTTATAATCAGGTACAATTTATAGTCTGGACATTACGGTAAAACACATTCAGTTACATAGCTGTAAGTAGATGCTCTTTCTAAATATCTGGTAAGTATGCATTGCTCATTGCAAAATTTGAAATGGAACTCATAGAACTATGAGAAGTCGCTTTCCTGTTTGCCACCAGCCATGCAGAGGAAACATGAAGAACGGAGTGCTTTAGTCAGATTAAACCAAAAATAATTGAAGGTTTTCACCAACTAGCCTATCTATAAACACACCCTCTCCACTGTAAACATATTGTTGGCAGCATCTCCTTGCAGGGACTGAAACTAAAAAACAATGGAGGCTTCCGTTGACAAATGAGAAAAATGTTTAAGGGGTATGACATTTATTTTGGAAAGGTTAACCACCATATCTTGGCTGTGACTTCTCCAGTCTTTCTTATGGTAGTTCTCAAGAATTACACCTAAGTATAACAATTAACTTTACTTTTTTACTTTTTTTTTTTTACTTTATTGAATATAGATAGTTAATGAACTCCTTGTTGTAATATAATCTGCAGTATCAAATTACACAATTCTAATGATGACACCCTTCTTTGGAGGGAGGAGAATGTGCCCGGTTTGATCCACGGTCAATATGTTCTCCAATGAATCTCTTCTATCGGATTTACTTTCTATCGATTTCAATCTAGATTACTATTTCTGTTTTGCTGAATGATTAGTGACACTTTTAACAGTTTGTTAAACACTGAACAGCCAAATTATTTTGAAAATTAAAACATAATTACAAATTAAAGATAAATACAAAGCTAATTTCAACATTTCTTCATTACTTTCCTTACAGCGCTCTTGTTCAGTGTCTAAACAAGGCATGAAATGAAGTGATGGTGACTCCATTTGTTTAACGAGACTCTGCAGCTGCATATACAGGACAACACGATGGAAATGTTCCCTTTCGCTCATTAATTACACAATTATGCTAAGCCGTGTGCTTGCCTATGAACCAGATGTTGTGTAATTAACCTTAGCGTGAAGAGAGCTGGCCCGTTGTCTCTCACCTTCCAGACTGAAACAGAAACCCGGATGAAGCAGAGATAAGATAAAGAATTCCTGAGGGTTCAACAGACATGAGAACCACACTGAGCTTGGCTGAGACATGCCTGATCAAAATGAAGGAATATTTAAAAAAAAGTAATCTGTGGACAGACCAGTCATTTCTATTTCATTAATGTTGTGCAAACATCTTTGATCTTAAAGGTCTCCTTTACGGAAAATCATAGAAATGTGTTTTTTCTTTTCAATACAATGTTTCACCCTGAATTATGTAAGCAGTGGGTAGCACTGTTGCCTTGCAGCAAGAAGGTTTTGGGTTCATATCCCAGCCCAGGGCCTTTCTGCATGGAGTTTGCATGTTCTCCCCGTGCATGTGTGGGTTCCTCCCACAGTCCAAAAACATGACTGTCATGTTAGTTGATCACTCTAAATTGTCCTTGGGTGTGGGTGTGTGCGTGCATGGTTGTTTGTCCTGTCTGTCTCTATGTGGCCCTGTGATGGACTGGCGACCTGTCCAGGGTGTACCCCGCCTCTCGCCCGTTGACAACTCAATTTTCTGCGTCGGTTACAGAAAGTTTATATTGCAAAATTCACCCGGTTCTGTAAAAAGACTGACCTTCGAACGTCAGAAGGCACGGCATCGCCCTGCACCATCTCTCTCAGTGGTGCTGGCCTCCTAGGTTTTATTTATTCAGGTAGCATAGGTCTTGCTGTAGCTGTGAGAAGCTAACACTTACCAACTCCACAACATGGCAGCACACGATATTTGTGGAGCGAACACAACAATGTTACATTTTTTTTACCCATGGAAGAGGAGCTAAAGAAGAAATGGTTAGAATTAGTTATTTTTTCAGTCACTGTGAGAAGAGTGACTTCACAGCTATGGAGCTTTGCCTCGAAGCTATATTTAAAACCAGAATATGTACCAAAAGTGGGAACACCAGCTCCCAGGCTACTGTAAGTAAAAAAAAAAAAAAGTGTTCATCCAATGTTTGACTTTTTAAGTATTGTGTTCAAACACGTAATGACAGTGAAATGTATTACCTGGGCTAACACGCTAATATCGGTGCAACATCCACCCAGAGATGTTTGTCTAACTATCCTCAAACGTAACCTACGCTTCAAACCCCAAAGTGTAATATCAGCAGCCGAATCTGCCAACAGTTAAATCTCCTGGTCTACGGAGCTCGCCATGAGCTCTCACCGCGCGTTAGCCATGTGTGTGTGTGGAGGGGTGGTGGCTGCGGTGCTCGTTCCGAACAGACTATTAGCTCAAATCAGACGAGACACCTCGTTGAATTTAAACATATTGCTAAGCAGAGGAGAATAAATTATCAAGGATTATCTCAGCAGCAAAGAGGGAAGAGCGTGGCGCCGAATACCTGCCTGAGTGGCAGCTGTGTGGCATACCGAATACAGCAGCTCTGGTGCCGGAGTCCACCTGCGGCCAGTCGCGCATCGGAGTCCAGTCTTATTTGGTAATGCTGCCTTAACTGGGTGGTAAACTACAATCTAAGGCTAAATACTGACATCATGTCTAGTGTTACTGATTTTAATAAACCGAGAGAGTAGAGTAGAGCAGTGTTGCGCTTAGCCAATCAGAGGACAGAAACTTGCATGTCATTAATCTCAATGAGCAAGCCTCCAAATCGTGCTGAGTCTCTACGCCCACTCGCATAAACTGAGAAAGACTTGATTTTTTTTTTCTTTTGACAGACACCAACTCAGACGACATTCTTTCATATCAGAGAACACTGAAACATTTATAAAAACAACAGTAAATTAGACCTTCGGGGGTTTATGGCATTAGCATGTTCCTGCGGACTATTGTATCTATTATATTTACTAACATACTGAAAAAAGATATTTAGCCATAATAAATTCTAACATGTGTATCTGATAGTTCAGATATAATGACTGGAGTCACACTTGAGTCAAAAAAACATATTTCAGACTTATCTTATACTGTACTCTAAAGACTTCAGATTTTACTTACATTAATAGTTTGGTCCTCAAGTGGAGTTTTTATATTTGTAATCAATAAAAAATGAACCTGGTATGGAAATCACATATTTACCAGCTGTATTTGAGTTTACTATCCAGGGATGGTTAGGGACTGTTAATAGTAATGACCTCTCAGATGTCTCTCAAACTGGATACTGTCAAAAATGACATGAGGATGTTTTGGAGAAAAATACACTTGCATGACCTTTCATTTTCTCATTGTTTTTTTAAACAAATACTTTCAGCTTTTCAAAGTACAGTAATAGCACCCTGTGTTCTAAACAAACAGATATATAGCATTGACTATTACTCACACAGCACCTCGTTCTTCATTTTGTAGTTATGATATTGTTTCGATCTTGATTATCGTTATAACTTAAATGTTTCAGATGCAGATTTACAAATGGGTCTCTAATAATATTGCAAACCCTCTGATATAGTAAAGAAGGCAATACTCTATAAATCTTATATAATGCCCTGTATCGCAAAACAGTGTTCAGTATGAGTATGAGATAGTTAACATTGATTACAAAGATAGATTAGAAGTGAAGTTTATGATTTGTTTTTTCATATGTCGAAGTTTCAGAATGCAGTTGTTAACAATTGTTAATGAAAGTGAAACCTAAGAATAAAATGTTACACAAGTAGACTTGTAAACCTTAACATTCCCGCTTAAGGATTTGACTTTGGACTTGAGCTTCAAAGACTTGAGCTTACCCCTCATAGCCTTAAGAACTGACAATAGACTTAAACATGCCCCTCACAAACTTGTCTTGGACACGACTCCTTAAAGAATTGAATTGACTTGAATTGATTAAGATTTGTGTCTCCAACACTTAACTTGGCTTTAAACTAAAAGAAGCACTTCATCATCATACAGAACAGTTGGCCTCTTTGTTCAACATTTGTTACTGGATTCCACTTTGGCTGTGGTGTTGTTGGGACATCATAGTTCACCTCCAGTAATATGTTACAGATTACATGACTATTCAATAATTGAAATAAATTGCATGCAGCCAAGGTTATTCAAATCCGTTTGGTTCCTTTTGCTACACAGCATGTGTTGTGTAATGAGGTAATTCATTGGTGAACACCTGGCAACTGAACAGTTACACGTTACAGAACATTAGTTTGACAGAAGGTAGTTCACTTAAACATACACTACAAGAACAGTGTAAAAAGCTCACGTTTTTCTGGGGGTCAACTATGTACTAAATCAAAACTCAGTTGCCTCTTGATTTAAAAGTCTGGAAATCACTTATCCTGATTTAAGTGCATTAAAAAAATTTCTAAATTTTCCTCAGCCACTGTGACCCAAATATCAGCTTTACTTGACAAACTTTGACCCTGTAGTTAAACTAAAGTTTTGAATGAATCACTGGACGCGTAACAAAACCTCTTTAGCTTCTTACTCGGCAGGCCAGGTGCAAATAGACGGGGGTCCTGGGCCGCTGAAGACAGATTACCAGGTACATAAATGAAGTTGCAACCATTTAATGTATTGACCCACGATAACTAGAAAAAGGTGTTGTAGGCTTTTCATTAGGACTTTTGGAGGCAAAAAATACTAAATGCAAACGATCCTTTTGATACGGTTGTAGAGCTTCGCATAATTAAAACAAACAAAAAAAAAACTAGCTCAAGCAGGGACAATGCTAAAACATCATTGGGCTTAGCGAGGCACGTGAAACCTTGAGTTATACCATACCATACCAGTCGGTGGTGGTAATGCACATATTTGCTGTTTGACAACCGCCAATAATCATCACAAAAGAGGAAACAAAATGCCGTTATTTCTACACTAAAATGTGCATGCTGATGATTGCTGTGAGGAAAAAAAGGAATTAACAAGGTTTTGTATAGCAGATCAAATTTGATTATGGATGCAAGAGGAATTACTATTTTAATAGAGGACATTAACTGGAAACCTGCAGTCATTAGAACACTGTTTGTTTGAGATGGCCCTGTTCTTAATGATATGTGGCTTGGAAACATCATCGCACATTTCTTTCATTTTAGATCGTTTCACAAAAGTGTTTGCTGTTTCATGTTATGATCATATCCTTGATTGGCATATATAATTTGAATCGTAACTTTCAAAAGATGTATAATACTTATATCTACATACAGTCAAAAGGGTGTCACAATTAAAATAATATTTAAGAAAACTTTAGCATACCGCCAATGGGACATAAGAAAAAAAAAATCAAAATTTGCTCCTTTGAGGTGTATTTTCTATTTCATTGTTTGCTCCATTATAACAGTCTTTAATCTACTACCTCTTTAATTAAATTAATTTAATGTAATTAGATAAAATAATTAACAAAAAAGCAATTTTATCTTACTTATTAAACAAACATATCACTATAAATGGTTTTTCTAAATTAAGAAAAAGTGAAGACACCTTACCTGCTAGAAGCCAGTTCTACTAACTATGGTAGGAAAAATTTCAGTGCAATGCTTTTTGTAACCATCACCTAGTCTTTCACACCCTTCTAAGGAAAGCTTGCCAAACTCTTCACTTTCAGCTGTAAGATATTTGAGGGGTTCCTTTAATCTACAGCAAGGGTTGGTAACCTTTCTGATGAAGAGTGCCATCAAAAATTTCCTCTCGGGTCAACAGTACATTAACAATAAATGTATAAACACTGCTTATGAACAGCTACACATTATACGGATATAAAACAACTTTATAGAGTTATATTTGACTGATGTTGGCAGAGTGCAGATCAGCTATTTCCGAAAATCACTTAACCAAAACAACAACAACAACAACAAAAATAGAAATGGTATTTATGGTCTCCTGACAACAATGAAAAACATACACTGGGTCCATATATCTTGTTGCCACAGGAAAAAAAACGGTTAATGAGCTCTATGCCCCTGCTTTGTATCTGCCAGTTCTATTATCTGGGAAACACGCGTAGAAAATCTGCTGATACAGATATGTAGAGCCAAATATTATCAATAATTCCGCCATTTAAGGAGGGACAAATCCAACTGGTCATTAGAACTTTCTGGTTTGATCAGAAAGAAAACATTGGTCAGTACAGCTGGAAGTCCTGATTATTATATGTATTTCCGTACTTCCATTGAACGGACAGTACCTGAGGCATTTGAAGTGGCGGAATGTTGATTGATTTTTCAAAAACGTCCAGCTTTTGAACTTAAGCTTTCCATGTCTTGCGCACGTCTAAAACAGTTTGTCCTGCTCGCTTGAGTTTGAGATTAGGCTGTGGTGTGAAGTTACTATATCTGTGAGTAACAAACATTTTTCAACTAGTGTTGTGAAGATTCTAAAATATCAGGAGTCGATACTGAAAAAAACACCCTCGATATCGATACTAAGGTGACTTAAACAAGTACATACAACTAATGACATTCCTTCATTTATAGCGCAAAAATGAAATGTAAACAATTGTTAAGTGTTAACATCTTCACTTGAAAAGTTTAGGAGAAATTTTATACACTTACCAGCAATGTTTTTCAAAGTTCATACAAAAAACTGTTGAAATTTAACACAGTTTAAAACTTTAAATAAAGTCTTAAAATAAGAAAAAAAACAGCACTCAATATGAAAATATATTAACTATATATTACTAAATATTCGGGCCTTCAAACGCTATTTTTTATATCTAATTGTTTACAATTTAGCAGTGAATTAATCATGATTAATCACAATTAACATTCCTAAATATGGTAGAGCTAACCAAAATAAATGAATAGAGTTAACATTTAGATATCACCAGTCTGTGTTAAACATGACATAAATTAAATCTAATATAGACTTAATAATTAAATGTCACCATTTACCATTTTCCTGTAAGTAAAAACATCTTTGATTAATTGATTAATAATAACTGGATTGCCTTAACAGTAGTAGGCCTATGTTTTGTGTATGTGTTGTATTTTCATTTTTTTTATAGTTGCAAAGAAAAAAATATCTTCCTACTCGCACTCTTCTCAAGAGAGCTAAACTTGTGTCATGTCTTTCTGATTGCACAGGTCCAGCACTTTCATGTCAGGAGTAGCATTAGCCTGATATAGGTATCACAATGAGATTTTAGTGGTTTCTGGGGACTTCTTTTATAGTCGTGATCTGCCTGCCAGGTACAATCACTTGGAACGCTAGACCTGTCTATGCTGGCAGTTGTGGTGACTGTCCCACGCTTGGAGACTATCATCTTTACAGAGGAATGGCAGATTTCAGATTCATTTCAGGCCTCTGTTGATTAGTTATCAGACTCATAAGTTGCAAAAACCTGCGATGGGCTGGTGACCTGTCCAGGATGTGTCCTACAACTTGCCCAACAAGGCAACAGCATCCCCCCTACCTCTGCATGTATAAGCGGTATAGATGATGGATAGATAGAAAACCTTCGATCTGAGAGTCTCAGACATCATTGTGGCCTAGCTTTCACCTTTTAACAGTTAAAAAGCTGAGGAACAGTTTGCACATATTGTGGAATATTTTTTCTAACCTGAAACAGGAATATGTTAGAAGGTGTTCTAATTTAGTCTTCTGAGAAATTGAATTTTTCATATATTTTGCAGAGAGTTAAGGGATATTTAAAAGGTATTTTTCTTCCATTTTTGTATTCATAATATTTTAAGAAAATTAAAATTAACAAAAACCTCAGGATAAATATGCGTTCAACTAAGATAGAAAAACAGAAATTGGCTTATCCAAATAATTGGTATGTCTTTATCTTGTGCTTTTGATATTTATTTCATAGGACTTTATGACAGCTTCATAAAAATAAGTTAGAAAATGATATGACTTTCTCAACAAAAACTGATTAATTCAGTTTTTTAATGAAAAATAAAAAAAATTATGTGCGCCTCGTTTGTTTGTGTTTACTTGTGTAAGTACGCCAGTGTTTGCAGATTTGTTCTGACCTGTTGCAGCTCCTCTTGGTCGTCGCCCACCTCCAGTGCAACGGCAACTGAAGCGAAGGGACGACTGGCCATCTGCTGCCGTTCTCTCATCAGCTGCTACACAGAAAAACAGAGAAAAAGGAAAGATTTCAATGGAAAATTTTTGGCTTTTGAATCAATGTGACAGCTTATTTTTTGGGTTGTTTGAAAATCTGTAATTATTTCACAGATTTTGTTGTAAAGTTTTGGTCTGCATGTCTTTGATGGAGTCAGAATTTAAATTGAAGTTGCTTCTAAGACATAGGGGAGTATGGCCAAAGGAAATCAACAACCAGCTTCTATTGTTCAGGCAAAAAAATACAAAAAAATCTATTTAACTGATGGCGAAATGTCAAATATTTTAAACAGCCTTTCTTAGGGATACAGCACTCTTACATTTGTCAATACATTGGCACAGAACCATCAAAGGTTTGGTTGCAAACAGTCAAAATGGTCACACAAAACATGCTGAGAAAAAAAGATAAATTCACTGCAAAGCAAAGACCTACCAGGAACTTATTCTCATGTGGTGCTGTTATGATGTACAACTGCCAGGGCTGTACAGAGTGACATACATGCAGTGCAATAAAAAGCTTTGCAGACGTAGCACTTGATGGTCTCAAGATACAGAGTGGTTGTAGTCAATATTGAAAACCACGTGTTACTTTACCAGTGTAATTAGCCTTAAATCCTACAACAGTTCCTACAATTCCTGCGTGTGTGTTACTGGTCCACCAGTAGATGGCATACACATGCTTAGAGAATCCAACAGAGTTCCAAAGAAGGATTTTTGACGGTACATTCACCTAAAAACAACAACCTGAGTGTGCTGGTACTATTCTTTACCACGATGTGTCCCAGGAGATACTACATCAGAAGAGCCTGACTATTTAGGTCATAATTGACCATGATACAGACACTTCCGACAAAGAGTGTGAGTTGTTTATGTGCACCTGATAAATACAATAATAGAAGACCCACAGCTAGTTGGGTAGTCAGAACTGAAACACAGCCATGCAGTTGATGAGTAACATTATTTATTATTATAGCAGCTGTTAGACTGTAGAACCATTACAGCTCCCAACAAACTCTATAATTGTCAACATGCTTGCTGTTATTTCCAATGTAGTATCACTTCAAATATGATTTCTGTGGTTTATTAGTTCAATGTGAAAATGCTTTATTGATCCCAAAGGACAAAATAATAACTTAGTCTTGTTGTCGGTCATACTATTCGAATTTCTTCAAAGCGTTGTTGTAAATGCTGATGGCTGTGGGCAGGATGGATTTCCTCTAGCAGTCAGGGTTGGAGTGAATCTGATGAAGCCTCTGACTGAAGACACTCTCTGGTTGTATGATAGACTCACAAAAAGGATGCTCAGTGTTGTCCATTATTACACATCTCTGTCGTTTGCACAGTTTTTTGTCACTTTTTGTCAAAAGCCTGTTCATGTATAATTTGCAAATATATTTTTTTTCTTGCTCAGTTGAACATTTCTTGAGCTTGAGTATACCATTTTTTATAACTTCACAGTATTTTAGCGTTGTAATTCTGCCCATACTATAAACTTTTATTGCTAAGTTTGTTTTTTTATATTTTTATTATTTAACTTTGTATGAATCTGTCAGTTTGCTCTTATTACACTTCAATTTCCCCAGTGTGGGACAGTTAAAGGAATTTCAATTCCATTATTTTTATTGCAAAATGACCTAAATTGATATAGTTTCTTAGTACATATGCACACACACCTAATAATGCATCCACACAAACATAAATGAAACTAAAAAGTTACCATTTTCACTGAAATAAAGATGTTTGAAAGTATTTATTGTTATGTTGCATTTATTTTATGTATGTTTTGTCTGTTTTTTAATAATGAGATACACTACAGTTGGTTTTTGGAGACTGTAAAAGTCATTCTGTGTTGATGCTACAACTTTTTTTATCTGTGCTATAAAACCCAGCAACCTCTATAGCAGTTTTGTTGTAGTTAACATAGAACTCTGAGCCTACATGGAGTACCTAGAGGTGCAAGATGTTCAGTGCTCAGGTACATGGCCAAGATACCCCACAAACACTGAACAATACATTTTCATGTTAAAACTTCAAAACTGGGCAGAAATATATGAAAACAGACCTTTCAAAAGATTTATGGACTAATGAGATCAAAGTTACTTTTGACGGACCAGATGGATTGGCCTGTCATTAGATCAGTAATGGACACAGAGCTCAATTTCTGCCAGCGAGGTGGGCTGGGGTATTGATGTTAAGGAGAAGGTAGTAATGCTAACTGCCATGTGCTTGTATAGCACTTTATCTAGGACAGAGGTCACCACACAGCTTCACACAACATTAAATCCTTCACTTGCTGATGGTGATGAGCTACATTGTAGCCTCAGCTTCCCTGGGGTACACTGACAGAATTAAGTTTACCATATAATCGACGCCACCAGGCCCTCTGATGTTAAAAAAGCAGGTGAAGTGTCTCACCCAAGGACACAATGATTTTCCTTACCAACTTGTTGAAAGTGTGTCATGCAAATGTAATTGCCTTGTCTACCTTGCCTTGAAACCGATAGAGCGGGGGCTCGAACTGGTAACCAGGTTCTTACAGGACAAACTCCTACCAACTTTTCTAGTGGAGCATTTTTAAGGTTTTGTGGCCATAGTGGCCGTAATTTTACAAGGACACCATAGAAAAGGGGAAAGAAGTCGGGGATGACAAGCAGCAAAGCTCTGTGAGAATGGGACTCCGACTCCAAACCCTATGCCCCAAGTGGAACATTTTTGGTTTAAAGATGGACCTGAAGTCAACTCTCAAACTTACAGCAATTCTGGTGCAGGAACTTTTTAAGAATACCTCAATTTTTATGAAGGACAATGTTCTCTGAATGAACTCTGCCACACTTGACCAAAATCCAAAAGGGTACTCATGCGATGTTCTTTAAGGAGAAAAAGTCCAGTTGTCCTAACAGTGTCAGGGAGGCAGTACTTACTACTCTACAAAGCGCTGATTAGTTTAAGAGACTGACACACTCCATAAATGGAAGGCGTGTGTCTCTTGATGAAAAGACGGTTTTGGCATTTGTCACTTTACAACCACATACTTCAATGTATTTTCTTGTCATTTTATGTGATAGACCAGGGATCCTCTAGTCCAGGGCTCAAGGGCCGATGTCCTACCAGTTTTAGAGGTGTCTCTGCTCCAACACAGCTGATTCAAATTCTCTAACTTCCTCCTCAGCATTGCAAAGTTATACTGAGGCCTGCTAATGAGCCATTATTTGATTTTTGGTGTGTTGAACCAGGGAAAGAACTAAAACCTGCAGGATACCGGCCCTCGAGGCCTGGAGGTGCGGATCCCTGTGATAGACCAAAACAAACTAGTGCACATTAAAGTAGGACTTCTATCTACCATGAAGGATTTTCCTTCCCCTGAAATTATACACCACTTGACCATGAAATCCGTATAAAATACATTGTGGTGGAGGGTATTAAAAGTTTTGCAAAGCACTGCAGATAAAATAGGAAGGCTTTAGTAATAGGACTGCATTAAAAACAATAGGGAAAAGAGAAAGGGAAGCCATAAATATTGGAAAAATGGGGGCCAAACATCAAAGTAGACATAGAAGGAGAGTAAAGCGGTGCAGTGAAATATGAGTCAGGGGGGCACAACTTTTTTGATTGCGAAATGTTGGGTGAACAAACTCAGATGGCAAGGCCTTTAGCAACATGAGTCAAAACCAAAAACCACAAACAGATCATGTGCTTTATTATCGCACCAAATGTAGAAAGCAGCCTCTCAAAAACAAAAAAGGACGTGCATCTGTCCAAATATCCAGATTCCCATGTGGCAAAATAAAAAAATGCTCATTACACTCTTCATCATGAGTACTATTTCACAGCTTTTTCCACTTCACCAAAAACATGTTAATGGGGTTTTGTCTCAACAGTTAGCTCGAGGGATAGCCACCTGTTTCATCCGCACACGCATACAAAAATCCTGGTCAATTATGAAGAATGCAGTAATCATTGTTGCACTGCTTGTTTTTCTGCCAGATATTCCCTATCCATGCTAGGCTCACATTTCCATCTCACAGAACCACCTCAGGGAAGCCAGCATAGACATGGCAGCATGTTTGTTTAAAGCTTGAAATGCTTTATTTAACTAAGGGCATCAAATACATTTTTAAGAAAGGACAGACAAAAAGACAGCCTGTGACCTTTGCTACAGCTCTTCCCTCCTCAAACGTACAAAGCAAATACCAAAGATCACCCAGCATAGGCGCCGTCGGGGGTGGGGTGGAGGTTAGCACAGACAGGGGGCCCTTTGAGGGCTAGCAATATGTATTGTCTTGTGTAAGTTTTTTAAATGAAATATTTCATTTGATCTGTTAAAATAAGCAAATTATATATGGTTGGGATTCAATATAAAAAAAAATCCTCGAATAATGTATGATATCATTTCACCCCTCTCCCTTACTGAATGGTATCGTCTGACACTGGCAGCGGCACATGCGAAATGTGTACAGTATGCTTCGCCTATGTGAACAATTCCTTCCCTTCACTGCTTTGGAAGATCTTTTATGTCAAACTGTTTCTTAATTTAGGTCAAAGTAGGATTAGCCTTTTAAAACCCAGTGTTACAACTTTTTAGTTTTGTGTGTCAGCCGCTGTGAGATACAGGAGGATGTATAGATGCTGAACTAGCCACGTTGCTACTGGATTGTTAAGTGATAAATGCTTGCTCCTGGGTTATTTGGGCATGATGATACGATATAGTGCCAGGAAAATTGTTTGATAGTTTACCAACTGACACCCTGTCAGTTGTTAATCGCTATTCATTTTATTCTGGTAAATTAATACACTACTGTTAGAAATCGGAGAGGTATTATAAGGTCTAGTGTCTATGTAAGTAACTATAAGCTTTATCAAAAAGGAAGGCCTTAAGCCTAGTCTTAAAAACAGACAGAGTATCTGCCTCACCAACTAAAACTGGGAGCTCTCACAGGAGAGGAGCCTGATAACTAAAAGATCATCCTCCCATTGTACTTTTAGAAATCCTAGGAACTACCAGTAGACCTGCATTCTGAGAACGAAGTGCTCTGTTAGGAACATATGGAACAATCAGATCTCTGATGTACGATGGAGCTTGATTATTAAGGGCTTTATACGTAAGGTGGAGGATCTTAAACTCTATTCTGGATTTAACAGGGAGCCAATGGAGAGAAGCCAAAACGGGAGAAATGTGATCTCTCTTTTTAAAATTCATCAGAACACTTGCTGCTGCATTTTGGATCAACTGAAGGCTTTTAATTGCATGTTGTGGACTTCCTGATAATAAGGAATTACAGTAGTCTAGCCTCGAAGTCACAAATGCATGGACTAGTTTCTCTGCATCACTCCTGGACAGGATGTTTCTAATTTTAGCAATATTCCTAAGGTGAAAGAAAGAAATCCTAGAAATCTGTTTAATATGAGATTTAAATGTCATGTCTTGGTCAAAAATTACACCAAGGTTCTTTTCATTATTACCAGAGGCCAATTTAATTCCATCCAGATGAAGTGATTGACCTAGCAGTTTCCCTTTTAAAGGTTCCAGTCCAAAGACAACAACCTCTGTCTTGTCCGAATTTAGGAGCAGAAAATTCAGAGTCATCCAAGTTTTTATGTGTTCCAGACATGCTTGTAATCTACCTAACTGATTGGTTTCATCAGGTTTTATGGATAAATATAATTGTGTATCATCAGCATAACTGTGGAAATTCATACCATGTTGTCTAATTATTTTACCAATTCGAGGCATATATAATAATAATTGGAACCGCAAAGAAACGAAATTATGACCTGCATAATCAAAAGGTCATATCAAAGCAAAGAGTTAGCCTACAATCTCAACACAATGCAAACATCCCCTGCAGAGCAAGATGGAGGTTTAGAGAATATGTTCTGTAGATGTTTGTACTTTTTCGTGTATTTCTCCATCCATCCATCCATCTGGTGCGTATCACCAGCAATCAGTTGGCGAGAGGCGGGGGGTCTGCTCATATAAAATACTACTTAGTACTTTTTGTGTACAGAGACATAATAGACAGACTTTTTTATCTTTGCCAAAGGACCGAATCTCAGACGTTTTGTTACTGTCAATTATTGATTCTAAATATATATATTTTTTTGCTTAAAGAATATGATTTCTGGAAAAATATGGAAATAAGAAAAATCTAATGGAATTCGCGTTTAAAATTTTCGGAAGAATGAACAACTTTCACGGGCTTTAGGCAAGTAGCTGAAGGCAGACTTACTTTGGTCATTTTAGGCAAGTTGTGGCCAGTGTTGGGGAGAATACTTTGTATTTAATTACAGAATACTGAATACCTGCTTTAAATTGTATTTTGTAAAGTTTTCCATTACTTTGCTGAATCCACTTACTGTATTCTAAATACCTGGAATATTCCCCTTAAAAACAGCATTTAAGTCTGTATGTCACAGAATGTGCTGGTAGCTACTCCTGCAGGAAAACAGGGGGATAAAAATAAAGTATTTCATTATTTTTGGCACAACACTGCTACCGCTCAGCGACAAAAACCATCCAAACAAACAAGCAAACTGTTTTGTAGCTGTAATATCTCTTTACATTTTATTAGATTTTATATTTAGGCATTTGAAATGAAGTTTAGCTGGTTTGCAGCCACAGCCAATTAGGCTATTTTCAACTTTCTGTTATAAATGTGCAAAGTATTCCAATGGTATTACGAAAGTAACTGTATTCTGAATACCATGTTTAAAAATAGTAACTAACGGAATATAGCTACTCATAATTAGTATTCTAAATACGTAATGCTGGTACATGTATTCCGTTACTACCCAACACTGGTGGTGGCCATAGTCAGTCTGTAAGGGTCCTGCATGTTTTAGTTCTGTTCCTGGTTCAACACACCTGAATCAAAGCATGACTCTGCAGAAACTTTGCTAAAACACAGCTGATTCAAATGGTTCAACCAAATCCGCAGATTTGGAGCCGAACATCCATCAGTTCAGAAAAAGGGTTTATTTTTTATGAGTAAATAAATATAGCATATTTGTTGAGTTAGGAAAATTAAATTAGTTAATTAAGTTTAAACTAATATATTTCGTTAAGTTAAAGTACTAATTAAGGTTCTCTCTCAACAGAGTTGCATATGGCCGTGAAGAAGCTGCTACAGGTATAAACCACTATTTATTTTGCTTCTAGGTTTTAAATAATTGTATAAAACATATTTGCTGATCTGTAGGTCATCCAGACATTTGATCTCATCTAAAAACATGAGTTGGACCTCTTGCACATAAAGTTGGAGAGCAGTAAGTGTGTAAGAACCTAAAACATTTTCAAGAAAAAGATGATAAAAGGCCAAAAAATAAAAACATACTTGACGATAAACGAAGGAGAAAGTATTAAGTAATAAAGTTTAAAAAAATCCTGTGAAGAAAATGGAAATAAGCCACTTGTAAATGTCAACAGCAGACACATTGTGTTACCTCTCTCTAAACAGAAGCACTTCTCGTACCTCTGTGTCCTCTCCTGTTTCTGAAAAAGGCTACACGCTGACATTAACTAGCTGTCAGGTGTTGTGGGAGCGAGCCGCCGGCTGCTGGCGTGCCGGTGTCAGGCTCTTTAAGCATGAATGAATACTACACCTGTAGCTACAGCGGCACAGAGTCAGCAGCTCGCTCTGTTAGCATTGCTGCCGCGCCGGCTAATGTGATGTCTTCTCTAGTTAGCTGTCAGTGCTCTGCCAACGCTGCTCAGATGACAGTTTGTGCTCGGTGGTATCGCTGTTAGCTTCCTGCTGATGTCAGCTTGGATCAGTGAGAAGTCAGACGGTGCTGGTGGGATGCTTTGAGAACTTTGGTGTTGGGGAATACATCCTCTCTAAGCTGTTTTAGGTAAGTGGTAAACATGGTGGTTAGCAGCCTTTTTTGATTAGAACTTCAAAGGCATAGTAGTTCCCTACAAACACCAAACAGTGTGTCAAATGCCGGGGTATTTCTCACGTTTCTTGATAACCATAAACTTTGAAAATTGCCTGAACTGCTGTTCTGTAATCAGTCTGCTAAAATTAGAGTAATGACCATGTATAAATACGGCAAAACTATTACAGACAAAAACATAGAGTGTAATTTTCAGAAGCCTTCATCAATTAAATCATTATATACAGCTAATGGTTAGTTCACACTAAACATTGACCCTGAACTAGTGTTGTGCTGAAGTAATGAAAAATAGATTCTGAGTCGATTCTTGTATATTTATTTGATTATTCTATTTATTTTTTAATAAATGCCCGTTTCTCAATATGCGTACTTGTGTGGATTTGTGTACTCGCGTACTTGAGAAACGTCATCATCAGCGGTCCCATGCCTACTCTGAATATTGTCTTTGAATTTCAGAAACAACTCTTCCCTTGTGTTTTAGGTAAACAAGGTTTCATGGTGGATCATTTGACCCAACTTCAACCTAAGGCTTTAAAAGGCTTTAAAGCTTTGATTATTCAATTACTTTAGGCTGAATTGTTTACAGTGCTGCAAACATTTTTTTAAGCAAGGCTTTTTCTTCATTGCAAAAGTATAATCTTAGATATTTTTTTGTTGCACAATCTTACTAGATTTGTAAGAGTCCTAAGGGATATTCCATGAAACGAGAAAAAAATCTAGCCTAATTTGAAATATCCTTGCTTGAATTACCATAACAGTTCAATCCAGGCTTATTTGCTTCCACGAACGAAACTCAGGTAAATTCAACACCCGCTTGTTCAAGCAAGGCTCATGTATGTCAACGCTACACTACATGCAGCACCTGTCAATCAATGCTAGACAGTTGAGGATGGACAGATAGGAAAGAGCTGTGTTCTTCTCCCATGCTGAGAAAACGTATTAATGCAGCCTATGAGCATCACAATTAAAAAATGCCAAAGGGAATGCAGAGAAAATGCAGTCCAGTGATGAAGTAGAAGACGAAGCTAGATTGTCATTCCATGTGTGTTGAAAATTCAGGTTAGCCTCATTCATGGGACATAATCTGGGGAAATTGACTCACGATTGTCAAAGTAAGTCTGACTTTTGAAATTAGCTCGCTTTGGGGAAAAACCCTCTGGATTCTATAGTGCCTTCTTCTGTTCAGGTCACCCCACAGGTTATCAACGGGTCTAGGTTCAGGGACAAAATAATGATTGACCAATTGGAAATGGTAGGGGGTAGGTGTTTTTGTCATTGATCTGTGTTTGTCATGTGGCGGCCATTTTCTTTTCCCCGTGTGTGATATTGTTTAGCTAAATCAGTATTTAAGTTCCCCGATGTCAGTTAAGACGGTCAGTTTGTTTAAGGTTCTGTTACGTATGCTTTTAAGCCTAGTTTATTAAGTTGACCTCCATTATTGGCCTGCTTGTACAAATTTTGGATGTGTTAACCATTTCTCACATTTTTGGGTAAATGAAAACCCAGACTTTGAATTAAACACCAGTGTACTCCATTAAATACCGTGTAGAGATGAACAACCTCCATTATGTCAGGAACAGAAAAAGCCAGAGAAGCATTTGGTATGCAGATAGTATCTAATATTGTTATGTAGGCTTGTTGAGCTTTTTTTTTTTTTACACCCCTTACTAACCTTTTAAATATGGGCCATGTGCTTTTCACCCATCTTTACCTGGGTTGCCAAGACAGTAAAAAATCCTTTGTGAAATGTTTCCTTTTTTTTGCTGTTGTCCTCCTAAAGTCAATATTCCACCCTTAGATTATAAAAAAAGAAAGCCGGTTCTCATCTTGGTTGAGACCACTTGGATGTGCTTGTGCTCTTGAATTGGTTGGGAGTTGTAAAATGCCTTTTGACAAGTCCTTGAGTGGGCAACAAGGACAAGACAGTAACCATCCTTAGTGTCTGCCCGTCAGGCTGTAAATCAGCCATAAAATGCCTAATTAACTCTGCAGTGCTGTAAACAAGCTCCACTGCACTAGCCTTTATCAACTGGAAAGACAAAAAGGAAGAAGACTGGCAGGGGTGTGCATTTCCACATTTCGTCCCCTCGTATAGATTCAAAGCAGGTACCAAAAAATTCAGAGTGAATCACAAAGAGACCCAAAGTTACCATTTAGAGTGAGAAATTCTTCATGCCTGCACTTCCATACACTTGTTTATCTAGCCTCAAGGGGAGGCCTGACATCCAAATACGCATTCAGCCGTCCTTCCATCCTCTCGGCCGTGACAGCCGGACAGACAGACACATAAACAGCCCGGAGCTGCAACAATGAAGCCAATCACATGGCGAATTATGCTTCACAGAACGCCGCTTAACCAAAGCAGCACCTGTGAGCTCAAATTGCCGGTCCTGTTAGATGGATTGGAAATATCTGCGTAATGTGCTGTTTGCTGATTTCGAAAGCACTCCTGTGCAAATGGCAAGCTTAAAAAACACAAGTGGCTCACTGCTACGACAGCTGCAATTAAACACCACTTCAGCTCAGCTAGGGCACAACTGTTGGAAATAAACACACATTTATGTGGAGGTAGATGAGGCATGCATTCTGTATCCTATAGCACCAAATTACGGTAAACATATGCATAAAACCAGTTGCCACTGATGTTTTCTATTGACCAAATATCTAGATGCTTTCAGACATTTCAGAAATATCTTACATCTATAGGAAGCAGTTAGCTTTCTCTTTAGTTTTCTTTAGTCAGCATTGCAGGAACTATGGATGATTAAACCTTTTAAAACTTTTACCTGCTGGGAGCAAGTCCATGGAGCTTTCTGTCTGACACCGGATTCAAAACTATGCTTTTCAGTCACAACTTGGTCGGGGGAGGGGTAGCAAGTATTTAAGGACATCAAATGACCATAGCCATTCTTCCAGCGGCATCAATGGGACATCTGTGGACGTAACTACACAGGAAAAGTTACTGGCTCTTGTCATTTTGTAAGCAGATTTGTAGCAGAGTAGTAGAGAGAAAAACATCCCCCGACTCTGGCTAATCATCATGGACATAAGTTCTGCTTTTTCTGATTAGACTTTTTACAAGTAAAAAAAAAAAAAATTATGATTTCATGACGATGATCTGTTTTTTTTGGGGTTTTTTTCACCTAACACACATCACAAAGTAACATTCTATGTCATAGGTAAGTGTTGTAGAACTTGAAGAAGATAAGAAGCAGGGCTGAGGCACTCATGAGGATCAAAAAGATTTTAAAAAAGCCTTTATTGTTCCATGGCTATAAAAGTAAAAACGTGCCTACGCGTTTCAGCCGTAGGGCCTTCTTCGGGGCACAATGTTTGTGAAACTGTTCACTGTCTTTTGAAACAGAAGATTTGTAACAGCTGTTCTTTATGTTCTAATATTTTAAGTCTCTGTGTTTGTTTTTTGTTTTCATTTTTTGTGAGTTGATGTGTTTCTTGTTTGTGATACGTAGAACAGCTATTACAAATCATGGGAATGATCAGACCCTTGTATTGAAGGGAAAAAAAAACAGCAGCTACACAATTGGACGGCCATCTTAGAAGATTCGGGTTATTGGATCAGCAGTTCATCAACATTTCAATGATTGTGAGCAAATTGTTTTTTAAATAGTATGAGAAGACTGTCTACTAGATGGTTCGAGAGGAGTAAAAGGAGCCGTCTATGTTCGGCATTAAAATCCAACAATCGGGTTCCATCTTTCTAACGCCTACAGTGTAGCCTTAACTCATTTCCCCAGGTTGTTTTTGCAACCATTCACACCTTGGGACATGTGACCACAAAAATCATCAATAAACTTCAAGTAACAGTGAGCAAAACTTTGAACTACAATGGAAGGTACAGCCAGTAACGCATGACTTTAACAACCTCATTAACGACCTTAACGGCCCCATTACTGAGATTGTTCTCACAAAAATTTAGAAATCTTTGAATCCGTATTTAGTGCTGACGAAGTATTTTGTCTGAGACATTTAATTATTGAAGTAAGACGAGAGGAAGCGGTCATAGGGCCTTCTGTTTAAGGACTTCTCTTCTTTGAAAAAGTACATACATCAGGAATCAGAACACTTTATGACAAATCGTGTAGCAATTTTTATTGGGATTTTATGTGATAGACCAACTCAAAGTAGTGTGTAATTGTGAAGCGTAAGGAAATTGGTGCATGGCTTTCAAATTTTTCCAAATTAAACTTTTATGTATTTATATTCAGCTCCCTTCCCACTGATACCCCTAAATAACATCCAGTATAACCAACTGCCATCAAAAGATGAACAATGATTTCTCCTATAAGGCTATAAATGGTTTACTTTATGTGTTACTCTAAATTGTTACAGTATGTTTGCCTAAACAGATCAAAAAGATAAAATAAAATTAACCAACTTATATTTAGAACTTACATGTATATTCAGTACAGTCATATTATAAGTACATATGACCTGTGAAACAGAGCAGCTAAAACTGCTTCAATGATCTAATCAACTGACTAGACTGTCGTAAAAGGAGAACAGATAGGGGCGGGTTTATCAAGATTCCTGATACTGACAGCAAAATTGCCATGGGGCGCTAAAAGATTGCACGAGTGGGTTGTCCTTAATTTGTGGGTGATTTACTAAGATTGCGTGAGCAATTCTCAACGGACGCAAGCAGCACCACGACTAGAGAGAGGAAAAATAATACTGATGGATCCATGATGCGTCTCAGGCACAAAAATTTGGCTAAAATGCTGTTAATTCTGTTTTTAGTTTGTCAGTAATAAATGTAATTAATGCGGTGTACAATGCGCTGCGCTCTGCTGCATGCACACATCGTATTGCAGGGTTAGCCTGATTAAAAGTGCTGCATGTCTAAATTTTGTTATTAAAATGTCATATATAATGCCACTTACCATTCTGGAGTTGTATATGATTTCTACGTTTTATTAATTGGACTCCAGGAAGGTTAACCACTATGTGAGAAACTAATAAGGATCCACTAGGCTCATAACTCACTGTGCGCTCAGCACATCTTTACCAGGTGGAGACGTGATGAGAGCGCAGTGAGTTATGATTCGTCTTTGGGGGAAAAACAGGTAAATATTTACATAACTATCAGGTTTATGACCATCAGAGTGTTAATTACTCTTAGTTTATATTGCGTGTGAATGGCATTTTTTGTTTGTCAATAATAAACTTCCATCCATCCATTTTCCAGCTGTCAACGGGCGAGAGGCGGGGTACAACCTGGACAGGTTGCCAGTCCATCACAGGGCCACATAGAGACAGACAGGACAAACAACCATGCACGCACACACCCACACCCAAGGACAATTTAGAGTTATCAATTAACCTGACAGTCATGTTTTTTGGACTGTGGGAGGAAGCCGGAGTACCCGGAGGGAACCCACACATGCATGGGGAGAACATGCAAACTCCATGCAGAAAGGCCCTGGGCCGGGATATGAACCCACAACCTTCTTGCTGCATGGTAACAGTGCTAACCACTGTGCCACTGTGCAGCCCAATAATAAACTTATGTTAAATTAATTAAATTAAGAAATGCTTTTCAGAAGTGCTAAAAATAGATGCTAAAATAGCCAGCGCTAACATTTTTATGCTTTGTAAATCACACTGCGCCTGGAACACATACTTATTTGCCTGTTCTCAAAATATTTTGCGTCTTCTTACAGAAATGCCCAGATTGCATATTAATCAAGGGAAAAATGTTAAATGGATTGTGTGCGTCTTGCTGTGGGTTTAACAGGTGCCATGATCTCTGCGACGTGTTGATAGATCAGCCAGAGCCTGTTTTTAGGATTCTGTGTTGTTTGCACGGGTTTTAACAAGCACAAAACCGCTGATAAATCAGGACCACATTCTTTAAATTATTATCCTGTTTTAGCAACAACTACCTACAAAGAACAGTGTGAACGCATCATGTAAAGACTGTTTTTTAGTCAATAACTTGTAGGTGTGAGGCAAAAGGCAAACTTCGCCCGCAGAATTTGAAGCCAACCCGGAAGTGTCAAAAATTGCAGTTCAGCCTACAACATTTTATTCGGTTTTGGATGTTAATCTGCAAATATTGGACAAAGACAAATACTGGCTGAAGCTTCACCAGCTGTGGGGGGTCTCTTTCTGGTGGCCGAGAGGAATGCTGTTCTGGTCTGAGCTTTTATCTCTTTTTACACGTGAGTTGGAGCAGGCGATCGGTCGGGTAGCAGCAGAGCAGCAAAGTCGGCAGGACCGATAAACCGCAGAATCCAGAGCGGGAGACGGCTAGATCAGGCTGGAAGACTACAGAGTCGGACTCTAGACAGACTGGATGATCGCTGATTAGATCAGGACTGGTGTGAGGAACACAGCTGGAGGCATAAACTAATGGATGTCTGAGATGTGAGGTGAGTCAAAAGCCTTTTATTTTTTGAGAGGATCTGAGTTTGCATGATGACTTTTTTGCTGGATGTGTTGTTAAGATGAGCCCGCCTATGTCCTCACCCCTTTTGGAGTTTCTGAGAGTGACAAGGCGCGTGACGCGGACAAGATGGCGTCCGTGGGAACCGCCCAGTTGGCTTCATTTTTGCTCTTCAGAAACCTATGGGTGACGTCCCGAGGGTTTGTCTAGTATATATATAGTCTATGGTGTGAGGCTTGCTAGCAGTTACAAAATGTCTCAGGATGACCAAGACAGTCCAGTAATCTCTCGCCATGTCTTACCGGGCTTAATTACTACCAAAAAAAATCACAGGCATTGTGAAGAGGGTAAATATTAAATTTGGACTTTCTACATAAATTCAATGTAGTTGCACAAAAAAGAGCATTGAAACTGATAAAAGGGATTTTGTTGTTCTCCTGTGTCCTATAACTTGTTAATGTTGAAGGCAAAAACATTGTTGCCAATGCCCATACTTTAACCCTACTGTACATATTAAATTAGGGTTGAAAAAGAAACATTAAACAAAAAAATCGTTTTCTACTAAAACTGGAACTTTTTTATGTATAACACAATAACAGAGCAAATGCATTCAAGATGCAAAAGAATCAACTTTAGAAAACCATGTGCACAACTACAAAATCTACATTTGCTTTTAAGTCACTGCTAAAACACATCCAACAAAATGATTCCTCTTTACATGCAATGCAAAAAAAGAGAAGAAAAAAACACCTCTGCCCATGTTTCACCAGTCTGTCCGCAATCTGACAAGATGGTTTAATCAATTCCAGGGAGGGCAACTAGTTTTGTCTGATTGATGTTTTAATCAGACGAACAAGAGAAACTGCCCTTCTTTGACAAAGCATTGTAACTCTCTAACCAGCCACGTTTTTTTAGTTCTAAACTATGCTGCACAGGAAAGATTAAAATGACCAGAAATGCTTGGATGAGAACCAGTAAAAGTTATAATCTAGGTAAAATATTAATCAACACACTTTTGCTGCTATATGAAACATCTACGTTCAAATGCACTAAACATTTCCAACTCCAAGACAGAAATGATACTCTCCTAGATTGAGAGTATCATTTGGTTGTGACTTTGACAATACATTTTACAGTCATATTGCATTGTGTGACTATTATTAGGAATATTAAACTGTAAACTCTCTCTAAAACATCACTTTACGCCACTGAAGAACAGTCTTGGGAATAACGGTGTTTATTTATAACGGCATTTTTATTTTTAGGAAACTAATAAATCTAATGAATTACTTTTCCTATCGTTGCAGCGCCATTACCGTTAGTGGGGATGTGGCACGTTACTACAACGTGGTTGAATGGAGTGCAGTGGTGTCAGGATTTCTTACAGCCACACTTAAGTTGCAGTGAGAGAGCAGGTGTTTCAGTTTTTCTCCAGGTCACTGATACCTCATCTGATGAATCAGAGAGCGGGACGGAAGAACTCAAAACGCCTAAACGGAAAATGCCCCGTGGTATTGGTGGTAGTGGTGGGAAGCCCTGTCTGAGCCAAATGGCAAAAGACGGCACTTTGTGGGTAGAGGAGGACATTGGAACGCCCAGTACAACAGCAGATCACCAATGCTTCACTGCGCAGGCTGGACCTACAGAGTCTGCAAAGGTATGTCATTGTTATAGCACATATGACATTTATATAAACCCATATATTGTTTATATAAACCCATTTACAGTGAGGGTCATGTAAATTAATTATCTATTTGTTTATCTTCCGACAGCGTAAAATTACCAGCGTGCTTCAAAGCTTCCTCTGCCTGATAGATGTGGGAATGTTGCTGACCATCAGAGAGTGTACAGTCCATCAAGCCCGCAGAACAGAGCCGGACTGGAAGTTGGCTCTTCATGAACTTATGGCATTCATTTCCATTCTGTCTGTGAGAGCAATTATGTGTCCCGTTTGTGCCATTGTGGATTGCTGGTCAGAAAACATTCTGGTGCCAGTAATCAAAGACACAATGCCCCGAGATAGATTCCTTCCATTATGCAACACCTTCGCTTTGATAACAAGGATACTAGGGCAGAACGGGTGAAAACAGATACATTTGCTGCTATCTCAGACATCTGGACATGCTTCATCAAGAATTGTTTTGACAGTTTCACTCCAGGACGACACATGACCATAGATGAATAGCTGTTCCCTACAAAGGTTCGTTGTCCATTCACTCAGTATATCGCAACAAAGCCGGACAAATTTGGGATCAAGTTCTGGGTGGCCACGGATTTGGAGACCAAATATGTCTGCAATGCAGCACCTTACTTGGGAAAGGATCCGAGTCGTCCGAAGGGGGAGCGGCTGGCAGAGAATGTGGTCATGAAACTCATGGAGCCATTTCTTGATGCCAGGAGAAATGTAACTACGGACAATTTCTTCACCTCACTGGCACTGTCACACAGACTGCTTCAGCGAAAAACAACCCTACTGGGCACCATAAATAAAGTTCGCCGTGAACTTCCTCAGCAAGCTAAACACACTGGAAAACGGGAGGTATTCTCCACTTCTGCCCTTAGAAGTGGATGTGTCTCCTTGACAATTTATGCACCCAAAAAAAACAAGACAGTGTGTGTTGTGAGTTCATTTCACCAAGCTATTACGATCGATGCTGGCACAAAGAGAAAGCCCAACACAATAATAGACTACATACACATGAAAGTATGTGAATGTGTGTATAATTTTACAACAGCGATACAATTTTTATGATATGTACTTTACAAGCTTATAGAAAAAATAATATATACTCATGATTGTCTCTCTCACTCTCTACTTTTACAGTGTGGTGTCGATGTGTTGGACCAAATGGCACAGATTTATTCCGTTAGAGGAGCAACACGGAGGTGGCCAGTAGCCGTGTTCTACAATATCCTGGACTTGGCGGCGGTGAACGCCTACATTCTGTACAAGGCATGTAAAGGATGGGACGGCAAAAGAAGATTGTTTTTGAGTCTTCTTGCAAAGGAACTCCGTTGCCGTTTCATGCAGCTCAAAGAACTAGAGGCACAGAACAAGGCTCTGAAGCTCCCGAGGGCTCCTGTTGGCTCTGAGGCTTCTGCAGCTGCTGAACCAGGGAGGGTTTGGACAACCCAGTGTCAAGTGCTGAAGGCATGCAAGAGGAATCGCAGCAAGTTTACCTGTGCAGCATGCCAAAGATTCACCTGTGCCAAATGCAGGGATGATGGACACTGGGTTTGCAAAGACTGCAAAGTTTGAAACATATGTTTCTGCTGTTGAAACTTGTATATAGTGGTTATTTTTGTATATAGTTGTTGTTTTTGAGGTGCAAGACAGTTATACAGTAACCGTATTACCTATGCTACCTGTGCAAAATGCTCCAAAGTTTGAACATGAAAACTGTTTCTAGTGTTGGAACTTGTGTGAGAAAATAAAAATTCCAATGTTTACATTCTTTTGGACCGTTGTCTGACCTTATTCCAAGGGCCACATGGTTTCTGCATGGTAAAAAAAAATTCTATTCATTACATTGATTGTCACATTGAAACTCAGAAACTCACTTCCTCCAAAACAATCTTCTCCGAACTGGCTAAAACTATTCACCTGGCAAAGACATCTATTCATTACATTGACTGTTACACCTAAACTCAGAAACTCACTTCACCCAAAACAATCTTCCCCCAACTGGCAAATGCAAAAGTGGTAATGTGAAATTGTACATTTCAGTTAATGGGCCATCAGTGCAACAAAAGATGAGCTCTGCAGAAGCTCAGGCTTGCAGGAGGAATACATTTTCCAGTAAATCTAGTGTTTAGGACGTCATTGAAAACACGGTAATGATTTGCAGGGTGGGCACTCTCACTGCATGTTGTAAGACCGCAGTGAACGTAGTTTTATGTTGGATATTCAACGGACGGAGACTCCCGGCAAAGTCTCAGCAAGAACTGCGTTAATAGAGCCGATACGTCGCTGCCGAAGGCTCGCTCCGGAAGGCGGTGGTTTTTGTTAGGGTTTGGTTTTCGGTGATTCTTCATTCATCCCAGAAAAGAAATCAATATATATAAGATACTAAAAAAGTATCCCCACAATATTGACAAATCCATGCTAAACACCCAAGGAACATGACACACAAACGATGCAATTTTTTTTTTTTTCATATTTAGCTACAGTTTCTTATTAATATGTTTATGTAAAATATGTGATTTTTTTTCAATAAGTTCTAGTTCATATGACCAGGTGACACCAAATTAATTGTGAAATCTCTTACTAAATATACAGAACAAGACACAAGCTATTTCACGTTTATTTGCAAGGAATATTTCATATTTTTATTTTACTGTAATATTTCAGATTTTCCTTTAATAACTTCCAGGTCATGTGACCTGGTCATGGATAGTGCTCTGTTTACTGTACTGTAATATTACAGATACAGATGTTTGCACAACTTAATAGACAGATGTTCCTTTGTTTCTTTTTACCCACATTCTTCTGTCTTAGTTTTGCACTTTAATAAAACGTGTGATTATGTATTCCCAATATTTATTTTTTGTATATTTATATTTTTTCTTATTGAGTTAAGTTTAAATACCAAATGTTCTAAAATATTGTATATGATGTTTTTTTTTTTATCATTCAGTTATAAAAAAAAAGTTACGTTATAGATATTATAGAATGTAACTGCATTACAGAACATAGAAACAATGTCACAGTTACTTTGGTGAGTAACTAATTACTTTTACAGAGTGCTAACTGAGTTACTAACTCAATTACTTTCTTGAAAAAATAATTTGTTACTATAACTGAATAATTTTTTAATCTAAGATGCCACGCACTGCTGAAGACACCAGATTGAAAAGTAAGGTATATTAGGTTGAAAGATATCTCTTTCCTTAGTTACTCCTGTAACTTAGGATGGTATAGGATGTAACTTACATAAAGGGAACATAATTAATTTGAAAGGAATATTAATTCAATATGTTGGCTAAATTGGGGAAGTTCTAAGATAAAACTCTATGTTTCACGGAAAATTTGAGTGTTTAAGCAGAAAGACAAAGTTGTGTAAATACCACTAACATGGTGGTAGTGGCTAAACTGTAGTTTACTTGCTCTAGTGCTGTACATGAGTCCCAAACCAAGAAAAACAAAGTAAATTGCATTGAACTACTGTATTTATCTCTATAGACAGCTTCTGACATACTGTAATTTTCATCTTTAGCAAAGCTTATAACTAACATTTTAGCTAATGTAAAGTTGTACACTTTGTTTAAATAAACAGATTTGCATCCTTTAGTTTAAACTACAGTAAGACTTTGACAAATTTTTTCGCAATATTTCTTGTGTAGTTACGTCTAGTGTAGTGACATCTTATATGCGACTTCTGATTTGTATGCATTTTCATTGACATTTTTACAATTAAATAAATCTCAAATCTTTAGTTATAATTTAAATTGAGGTACATCATATGTGTGATTCAGGAGGTAAGACAAACCGGACCATTCATTATTTTTTTTTTCAGCCAAGGGACCATAAGGTGACAGGAAGGGGAGGAGACTTAGGCTCCCCATTTGAAGAGTGTTTGGGTTACACCTGTGTGGAACACACAGAATCTTCTCAGAAAATGCCAAACAACTTTTATGAAGGCAGTGTGATGGGTTTTGGAGTGGGAAATCCTTCTACATAAAGACAAGGATTGTCTTTTTTATAGCCATCTTTTCAAGTTACAGCAGTGTTTAAATAAGGCTCTGCAATAGGGGGCAATCCCATATCTTGGGGAACTAGCTCTTACTATTTTTTATTAATGCTGGCCAACACATGGATGGATTTATTAGAGACTACCTTCTGATTGGTATTCTGGCAGTCCTGAACCCAACACTCTTGACCACTTGTAGAATCAGCTAACGGGGTGCTGTTGTTGCCAGAGTTACCGACACAAACACATCGGCTGACTGGCAACAAATGCCGCTTGAAGAAGGGCTGGCATCCCACAGCAATGTGTGACCAAGCTGGTGACCAGTGACCTGAAAAAGCGCCAGGTTGTTGTGGTTGTGTACATTTTTGAAATTTGTTTGGTTTCTTGAAACCTCGGTCATTCAATCCAGTGCACAACACCAAACAAGAGTCAATAACAGGATAGGCTAATTCTTCATGGCCACACAACGCTGTGAGTTAAAAGTATTTTCCATATATGTGGCACATTTTAAAGTAAAAAAATCTAAACTTCCAACTGTGTACGAACGAGATGCACTACTACACAAATTTCCATACATTTTGCAGTAAGTTTAGATACTACGATTCCACAACTTAAAGAATTGAAGCTACTTTTAGAAAATTATTTCATTTACTAGAAACAATTGTGTCAGAGACCCCTTAAATATATGGATGGATTGATATTTGGATATAAACTTTTATTGTTACAGATGTTCAAATTGAAATTTGTCCAGAATAAGAAAAATGTCTACTTTATCTGTTCATTTATTGTCACTCAAGACAAATTGAAATCAAATATGTTTATTGAAAATTTTCCAACAAAATCTCTAGTAACTAAAGCTCTAAAGTAAAATACAATGGGCCTGATTTATCAAGAAGTCTTCAGAGCAGGGATCAAATTTCAAGAAAATCACACAGAACTTCAGAAAAAAACATCTTTGACCTCTCAAATCTAAAATTGAAACATTTTGCCAAAATTAACAGTAAGCCTACTGGTTCGTCAAATAACTTTATAGTTGGAGTTTTTTCATTCGTGAAATTTAGTGAACTGATTTATTTAGTACCTGTTTTAAATGTCTAAATATATTTATATGACTAACAACAGTTTCATTACGAATTCATTTCATTAAGAATTAGGTAAGAACCGAGTCCAAAAAGCACTGCTGCTTCCACCAGAAAGCTTGAATGTCACAAGTATAAAAGCCACATTCACAACCCCAATACACACAACGATGCCGGGACATGCTGATGCTTCTTAAAAAGATTATAGATGTAGGCCTACCAATAGACACACACTGAAATCATTGCTTTGTTGGAACGTCATAAAAGCCATCAAGACACATAAGGCATTCATAAAACTCTGATTGATACTGATAAGTATTCACTTATTCCTTGATTATGGTGCTTTGAAGCTCAGCGTTGTGAGTGGAGACATGATTTCCAGCTTTGCCTCTAAGCATAAAGATATTAGCTTTTGAAAGGAGAATGAATGCATGCAGACGATATGTCCACAGAGAGGCCACTGTTCTGATTATTTGATACAATGCAGCTGCTTTTTATAAAAGGATGCACACATGGGTGATCTTGCAAATTTACATCATAAAAAGCACTTGGCTAAAAAGACAAACATGTGCAGACAAACAGGTGCGCGCAATGGCGGACATACTGGGAATCACACTCAAACTCAGACACACATACACACACACACACACACACCTCCCTGTCGGTGAAATCTGTATGACGGGCGAGCCAGAATTGGGAAGCGATAACAAATCTAATTTCCGGCATGTTTGCCAAGTTTGCAGACAGCATTTGTCTCCTGGTTGAATGTGGGGAGTGGGACTGGAGTAGAGTAAACAAGGGAACAGATATCCATGTCTGATAGAATTTGCCACTTCTTACCAGCTTCCATCAGAGACTGGACAAACACTCAGCATTTGCTGCACAACAACGGCTTTAGAGGTTCAAGACACAGATTGAACCAATTCCAGGGAAACGTCCCGGTTCTACTCGAAGTTGTCACTCACAAACACACCGATCACCTGTGGATAAGTGTATATTTGAAATCAGACATTTGTTTGGTCTTTATTTCAAACTTCTTTGAACAAAATCAGCTATTTGAAATGCAATGTGATCCAAGATTGGTTTATAACATATAAAAAAACACAACACTTTTTTTTACTTTAAATATGGCGTCATCCCTAAATCTGGTATTTGTAAATCCCCAGATATGCTTTCTGTTGTGTAATATTCCAATGGAAAGACTGGTGCTGGTATTTCCAGTTAGGTTTTACCATCTGTGATTTTTTTTGAAAGGCTCTAAACTCCAACCTTGCAGCTCAATCCCCTCACTGGTGTGTAGTTTTAGATATCAAAAATGTACGATTTACAGTAAGTTTTTTACCATTTACCAGAGGTGGGTAGTAACAACTTACATTTACTAGAGTGACTTTTTGGCAAAAGAACAACTTTACTTTTAAGAGTAGTTTTACTATACCATGCTTTTGATTTTACTTGAGTGATATTGTTATGAAGTATTGCCACACTTGAGTAAAATTTGTAGATCCTCTACCTACTCTGATTAACTCTACTGAATGAAGAACAAACACGTTTCAATATAACATAAGAAGACGTAGATAAACACCTATAGTTATTACAGGAGACCTGCAGTTTCTACACAAATTTTGTTTTTATTTTTATTTGTTATCTGTTCAGCTTCTTGCATTTTGAGCTCAAGTAAATATATAGTGAACACCGTAAATTGTTGCTGGATGTTCTTTTATATACTGTTCTAATCTAGGACCGATATTTGCACATATTGTAGTGATCAGAAATCAGCTATATTAGCTGATGAGTCATGCTAATCTTTACGAAAGTGTGTCCTTACGTTTCACGGTGATTAAACAATAATTCAAACCTATATAGCAGTGCAAGCAAGGACTGTCAATTGCCACAAATCAGTATAGCAGATTAAACACAGTCCTAATGTGGGTAACATTACTTCAACAAATATGCTTAACCGTACTTTAACTACACGATAAAGGCATATAAACTCACCTTCTGGTATTTGCATACAACAATAAAATGAAATAAACAGAGAAAAACTTCTCTTTATGTCCTGCAGTGGGAGAGAAAAAAGGCAGACACTGAGCTGCACCTGTGCTGCATTCGAATTTGGGAGTTTGGGAGCATATGATATTTCAGCTTATAGTGAAAACACCATTAATGATGAAACTTAGAACAATTTGGGCCTTCCAACTCTGGTATTCACTCAAAAATATAGTGAATGTGATCCCATAAAAGTGGAAGCGCAGCATTTTGCAAACCGGCATATGGCCTACCAGAAATACTTTTAAAAAAATCTTACTGTACTGTACAAAGTAAGTTTTTTGCTTTTCACTTTTGTCTGAAATATTAAACTGAAGTTGATCTTTATTTCTGTGAGATTTGGATTTCATGGTATTTACAACAATAATGGTAATGCTTCTTAATGAAATGAGTCTATTAAAAAGTTAAGTAGGGTTACTTGTAAAAATATTTCAGTTTTATGAATTTAAATTCTAAAGGCAAAAGGTCGGCTTGGGACTCGAAATCAGATCGTCTTTGAGGTGAAAAAAAACCGATCAGAATCTTTTCATGAAAACAATATTTTGCTTTCCCAGTATTTTTTTAGGACTCGTGTAGCCTTTATACCAAATACTTTTTCACACTTAGTCAAGTACGTTTTTGGGCAGTTACTCTTAAGTTACTGAGCCACCTTCAAAAGCAAAGGGTCTTTGGAACAGACGCAGGTCCTTCTTGTAATAAAAGATCTCATAGTTGGCTTTTCTGCAATCTGGTGATTGATAGGGTGAGAAATAGATGAAGTATGCTGTAAGCCTCTGTTCAAGGTGAAATAATAAGACAAACTTTAAAAAATGCTTTAAATTGCATTGCTAGCATTGATCAGATTTAATGCACTTAGCAAAAGAAGCATCTTGCAAACCTTTTCACTTATAATTAAGTATTTCAATCAAATTTACAATTAGTTATCTAATAAAGAATAATAAAGAAATAATAAAGAAATCAAACCTCTGCCACATGTGCCATACTATGATGTGGTGTCCACCTTTTTTCAAGTTGTTTGTGGCATGAGAGGAGTTGTACTTACTTGTATTTAGAAGTTACCAAGGGGGAAAAAAAAGTAACAGCATCACACGGTTCTGGTCCATTTCAAATATAACAAAGATGCCCAGAGCCCATGAGTGACTATTGGTGCTGGGTTAAGAAGAGTTGATGCAATCCAATTGTAAGCATGCCATAAACAAACAATTTCTCCAGTTACAGCATCTAATATGTTTTGTTTGACCTTTTTACAATTAAATCTAGAGTTCTGATGATTCGCAGCACTTTGGATTCTTTTTGTATCAAAACCCTCTTTAGAAAGCGGGCTGTAAAACTTGCACAGTTTCTTTGACACATTCTGACAAGGCCATAAAGTAAACCCCAATTGATTTGGAGAGCTAATTAGAGAAGGCCAGTGAGACACAGCGAGACAGAAGAGGCTTATAGATCGGACAGCTTGTAGCTGTAAGTCTGAACAATACCCACGCGCTCTTGTGTGGCGACCAATCACTTCTATTCACATTTAACTGTCAATTACTGCTGGTGCTTTGATGCAACAAAGAAAGAAATGGACGTCTAAATAAAGACGGAAAAGAACACTATTCAACAGTAAATATAAAGAAATGTAGATAGGAATAAATTATGTAAAATATGTGAGAGAAAAAAAAGATAGCTGCACAGACAGCTGACTATGCTATAGAACTAAAAAGCAGAGCTTCGGAGGTTCCCCAGGAAATAAAATGGAAGACCAAGTAGATTTGTGGAATTATTGACACGATTAGAGCAAGAGTATTTCTCTTTACTGAGTCGTCAAGATTGTTTTGTTTTTTGAATTAGCATTGCTCTCTAATAACTAGTGCAATTATGATGAGGAAGCCCAACTGTCCTATCGACATTTACTAAGTATAATGTTAAAAAAATGCTAAAAATACAATTTTGCCAAGTTCAATCCCGTACTGGTAGTAGTATTTGTTCTTTAACGGAATGTAGCTATATCCTGAGTTTACGTCTACACAGCAGTGTAGAGCTTTATTTAGGTATTTAGAGGGTTTTAACCAATTGCCGCTGGCTGTTCTACTTTGTGACCGCATACCATGGAGGCCGCCATTGCTCCGCCATTGCTCCTCCATTGCTGTAGTATCTCCATTTGGCCGCTAGGCCCCCATTGAAAAGCATTGGACTTTAGACACGTTAAAAACAACTTTAATGCCTGGTGCCCATTTTTTTTAAAACTTTCTATGGCTACATATTCTTCCTGAGATAACGCTGGGCTAGTCAAAAACATAGGCACCAGGCTGGTTTTCATAAGATAATTTTTTGAAATCTTGCATAATTAATGAGGGGCCGGACTTTGATTGACAGGCCGTTTCCTTGGACTTTAATTATAGTAACACTACATTTTAATAATTATTTTAAGTGACTAGTTCTTACCTTTTGAGGTTTGAGAAATAGGAGAACCGTCGGAGGAGCGCAGATACGGCAACAGTCAGGCATGGGGCTATTATCCTTTAGCTTAGCTAGCCAAGTTTAGCATCAGAGCTTGAACTAGGATACCTTTTGTAAGAATGGTGAGAAGGCTTCCTAAGAACAGTGATGTAAACCGTCCATGAATCATTTGTGCCTAAAAGCTTCCAGAAAAAGAAATAATCAACATTGTCTGAAGCTTCGGCTGATGAGCAGAAAACATTGAATAGGTGTGAACAAAATGCGGTGCATTTGTAGATAAAACACTGAAATGGTAATCCAAAAAGAAGTATTTGGTGACTGTTGGGCACCAGTTAGCACAGTCTTTCTGTACATATCATACTGTTATTTCCCATACTGGCATTCACAGCACGACTTTGATAGCTTCCTATTCAGCCGAATGACCCTCTTTCTTAGTTTTGCACTTTAGATAAAAAAGAGTGTATGATTATACATTTCCAATATTTACTTTTTGCTTATTTTTATATTTCTGCATACTTACATTTCAAAATTAGGGAGTCAAGTTCAGGTATGAAAATATTTGACATTATAGATATTGTAGAACGTAACTGCATTATGGAACATAGAAATAACGACAGTTACTTTGCTGAGTAACTAATTATTTTTACAGTGTGGTAACTAAGTTAATAACTCAATTAATTTTTGGAAAAAGTAATTTGTAAATATTGCTAATGAAAATTTTAATGTAAGATGCCCAACACTGCTTGACAGTAACATTTTAGACCTCATTTGGAGTAAGAAACCCACGCAGATGCATAAACATTAGCCTCAAAAACCCAAAGATCTAAGCTTCAGTTTTTATTATTTAGCAGCTGTTCTTAAAATAATGCAGTTTTGGCTTCACCCTCATTTGCACTCCTCTCCACAATCTGGCTTGTAATGGAGTCCAATACTGTTGGGCTAGTTTCTTTATCAGCATTGGCTCATTTGTCTATTCCATCTGCCACAGACTAACAAAAAATATAAAAATGAAAACTTCTTTAAAGATATGAAAGAAATTTAGACGATCAGGTCAAGTCATTTCTTTGCTCCTTCTCTAGTTGCCTTCTCAGTTTGGTCTAAACTAGGTATTGTATCAGTCACAGACATAAGGATGTATTGGGGGTAGGTTATTGACACATTGTCAAAGATTACTGGGGAGCAGATATAGCCTGCAGCTACCATTGCTCTCTTTGAAGCTGACCATCATTCATTTGTTTGCAAGGCATCTCATACTCCTGAAGTGGAAATCTGTTTCAGCACCATCACATACATATTAGATCAGATAAATTCTCTATTTTGCTAAATTGGAAAGACTGAGATGTTGAAAGGCAGTATACTGTGGAGCTCCTTTAATGATTAAGCAGGGAAGCTGGACTTCCGTGAGGTTTTAGATTGATCGTCCAGTTTGAACTCTGTTTGATAGCAGCTTTTCTTTTTTCTTTTCATCTTTTTTTGTCATCTTTCAGATATCTGTTTTCTGTGGATCCAACAGATACAAGTTTGGAGTTTTGTTTGCGTATCTATAATTAATTATGTCTGTCATTATAGTTTGTCTCTGGAGTTTCGTCTGTAAAATTCAAAATTCAAACAAGATTGTTTTTAAAGAACAAACAAAAAAAACGCTCACATGTTTTAACAGAAGCAAGATTTTAAAGATTTATTGCCCCAGGCACTCTCATAGAGTTACATTGTGAGATTCTTTTTTTTTTCAAAGTTTGGACCTTACAATGCATTTCAATGGGCACGGAAGTGCTTGCCCCAATGTGATTTTGTAATACGCTCTGATGCGTACAGCTTTAGATATGCGTGTCTCTGCCTACAGCAGGCACACGGCTAGTGACAAACCACGGGAGCTGGATACAAACGAAAAGAGACACAAAATGCAGAAATAAAAAATTATAATTTTGTCATATAGCTCAAGACAATACTGTTCGAGAGAAAAACAGCAGGAGAAACTTGACGTAAAATAGCACGGACCTGATTATCAGCTAAATATAAATACCAATAAGCAGTAAAACAAAAGTAAAAAGTGTTGTATTAATGTGGAATTATGCATTTTGGGTCACTGTATAGCTTGAGTACATTTCATAGTAAGGTACCGCTGCGTTACAAATGCTCATTATTCAGTTAAAGTAATGTTTTCAGACTTAAATTACTGCTAATAGTTAGCAGTAACTAATGGCACATAGCGGAGGTAGCTGTGTAGATGCACAACTTCACAATAAGAGCATGTAGTCATATTGTTTAGATTGAGAGTTTATTTGCTGAGTGTTTACATTTTGGAAAAAAGGGAATTGTGACATTTTATTACTAAGTCTATATTACGTTTGATTTATTTAATATTTAACACAGCTGCATTGCATTTGTTCTTATTTTTCATATGAGATCACACATATCATCTCCCTCCTCACATTTACATCACCTAAAGCTGTATCAGCAGCTTTTTGGAAATAATAAAGAACAATAGAAATATAATAGTCTTTTCTCGACCACATTTTCTCACACTCTGAATGGCTTTAAGTGGAGCTCTGGCAGGTTCTCCCAGTGTTAACAGTGATCCCATCCTGAACCAGAACCTCTATAGACAGCTCAGTGTTTCCTCCTCTACAGTAGCAGTCTGTTCTCGCAAAACTGTTGAAGCCTCTGACTGAAATCATTCTATTGTCGTAGAATAGTCCCATTTAGGGATGATCAGGGTTGTTCAACATGATTGAGAAACAGTCAGCTTTAAATGCAGAAAATTTTCGGCAGTTAATTTTCCTTAGCAACTGGCTAAAAGATAAAACAATCTATGAATCACTCCTTTTTTTTAATGAAAAAGAGCTATGGTTATTGGTTATTGTCCCTTTACACCGCAAATTGTATTTATTATTACTTTTGTCATATTTGGAATGTTAATTAGTCAGGATTAACTCACAGCTACCCTGTAATTAATTAGGTAAAAAAAAAATGTAATCGTGTGGAAGCTAACATTTAACCATCATAGTCATAGCCCCCCCTGGAGAAAATTCCACCAGTCGCCACTGGGCAAGAAGCCAGAGAAGACTGTTCGGTTGCTTGTATTCACTTAGCGCACCACTAGTGGAGGTAATTCTTACACTAAGAGGCTTTGACTTTTACTCAAATAAAAATATGTTGAAGTAATACAGCTCTTACTTGAGAACAGGTTTTGCGTACTCTACCCACCTCCGATCGCAACATAAAACCATGCCAGAATACTTCCAAATGTTGCGTGATTGAGAGCAATGAGGAGAGAGAGATTTTTCAGTGGCAGAACTTGTGATTCAAGAACGGAGAAAACGTCCCAATTCAGGGACTGTGGACCATACTAAGTTTTTTTTTTCTGACAACTCTGGATCAAATGAATTGCAGCGGTGATAAGCAGCATTCCATGTAAATAAAATGGCAGCGATTCATAATTATCAAATGACAAGTCCAAATAATATTGAAATATATATTCATTACATGAGCAGAACTGCAGATTTAGAGACTGATGGTAGAGCTCAGCAAAGGTGGTATACTGCATCTGTAGCCTACCCATAGACTATATATTAGATAGACAGAGCCTTGATGATGTCACCTATAGGTCTCTGAAAAGGCAAATTGAGGCCAACTGGGCCGTCTCCACAACCGCCATCGTGTCACATGTCTCGACACGCCCGGAAAAGTAAAAAAATGGGCAAAGAGGTGGAACTAAGAGTGGGGCTGTGAGGGTGGGGTTGGATGATTGACACTCTGAGCCAATGTAATTAAGAGCTATTCGAACTAACATGGAGCTAAGTGAAGCTAACAGAGGTTAGCGAGCGCGTTAAAAAAGTAAACTGCGGTTGAGCGTCTCTGCTAACCCTTTGCCTTCTAGGCAGATTCAATAATTTTGTCAAATAAAATCATGAAGCCTTGTCGGTCCACAACTTTCACTAAAACAATGGGGAGACTAAGTCACGCCCTTCTACTTCCGATCCATGGGTCCTCGACTGCCAAAAAATATGAATGAGAGTTAATGGAGTGATAAAAGTTATTTTCTGATCCAGTTTGAAATGCACCGTTGATCGAACATATGATGTCAGTGAATTTAAAAAAAAATTTTGATGTAGAGAAAATGCTGATTTTCGACCGGAGGCAAAAGTTACTTTAGGTTTTGTGTGAAAACGTTTAGCGGACTGCAACTGCAGAAGATGAAGGAGAGAGAGGGTTGTAAACTCCAGGACGAAGAAAGAGTATTAAACACGGAGAAAACCTCGAAAATCTGACCATGTGGAAAGTAGCAGCTATGTCGGGGGTAAAGCAGTTGGTGGAGTGATGGCCAGCATGGAGGAGAAGCTCTACAAGGTCTAGGTTAGTGTTTTACGTGCTATACCTAGTGCTAACTCCCGTTAGCCAAATGGCATCATATGTGCAACTTCTGACTTCTCATTTGTAGGCATTTTAAATGTGAATTTTTACAATTAAATAAATCCCAAATCACTGGACAAACACATTCGAAATGTACATCATTAGTTATCAGTTAGATTGAAGTACAACATATGTGTGATTCAGGACGTAAGACAAAGCAGACCAGAAAATACATTTTATCGCTCCGTTGACTTCCATTCATTATTTTTTCGGTTTGGGGACCCATGGGCCGACCGGAAGGGGAGGAGACTTAGGCTCCCCATTCTTAAAAATCGATATGTAAGTTCTCCCCTCATCTTAGTGAATGAAGGGGGAACTGCAATTTTGTGACTTCCAGGTTTGCATCACATGGAGTTTTACCCTTGAGCCTTCACAAAGATATTCTACAAAAGGAAGATGCCGCGATCACATGTCACTCACAAACACAGACACACAACAAGATCATAACGGTGGCTCAGTTGTGACATCACTGTGGCTGGTTTTGGAGTACAAAAAGCCTCTTTCCACCGGCCCTACAGCAGAACGGTCCTTCGGGAACACTCCCGAACCTTCCTATGGCCAGCCTGCCCTGAATGTGGGTAATAAAGTTCAGATGGCCTATAGGTGGATTTAAGTTTTGTTTTGGGGAGCTCTGTTAAATGGCTAAATGTAACCTCAGCATTTGGCAGTGGGGCGATCTGGTCTAATAAATCAGGACCTGTTGACAGAACAAGGCAAAGACACGAGACCTTAAAGATGAAAATAAGGGGTGTTTTTAAAACTCAACTATTACACCATATCACATTAGCAATGACCCCTGGCCAGCTCAGACAGCAGTCATTCATCCCCATTTTCCAAAAGCCAACACACATACTGTCCAACAGAATGAATGGATGACTGAGGGTGTGCATTCTCCTGAACTCAGCTCTTTATGCCATTTCTTTCTTCACATCATTTGCAGCTGGAGTTAATCTGGAGTACTCTGCTCATTGAAGTCTCAAGCAGCACGTCTAGGTTTCCCAAGTCTGAAGCCTCCCAGTGTTTGCACCATTTAATATGTTCTGTTGGTTCCCATAGATGTATTTCATCTTAACATCTGTAACCAACAGAGTCAGATAGCAATCAATCTAATCTTTAACTAGTGTTTGAAAGACATTACTTTTTCATAACGTCATTACATGCAAGCCAGCTAGAAAGTTACAAGTTATCCTTTAACTATTAGGTGACTATATGTAGGAATTCTTCATGCTAAGTTACATGTATGATTTGCTACTTTTTAACCCTCAAACCTAAGATTCAGCCGCTGCCAATGTAGCCTTTTGGTAATCAATGACCAAAGAATTTTTATTTTCTTAAATATGAAAATACTGCATATATTTTCAATAAGACCAACTCAATAATTGAAAGTAATTTCAGTAGAAACATGAATCACTCTTAAAACACACATTTGTCAAATATCTTTTACTTCCTGAACTCAATCTGGATTATCATATATAACACGCTCTATATCCAGCTGCATTAATGCATACAGGTAAAGCTGCTAACAGATAATCATTGATGTAATGTTAGATTAGAATTTCTGTTTAATTTTATAATATTCACTCAATGTCACCAATTTAGCTGTGTGCTTTTGGTCATTGTCTGCTTGAATGACCCAATCGTGCCGCAGCTTTGACTTCCTGGCTTATGATGTAGGATAGTCATCATAGTATTTACTGATAATGTAATCTATTTTTGAAAGTTCACAAGTCTCTTCTACAGCAAAACACTCAGAAAATGATGTTACATCACAGTGGGGATAGTATTCTCAGGTTTAGTCAGTGTGCTCAAGTAGTTATAGTTTTAACAGACCACAGGACATGTCTCCAAAGAAACAAGAGTCCCAGAATATCTTTGCAGACCGCAATCCGGCTTTTTATTTTGCATATCGGAGTAAAGTCAAGTTTATACTCCTCCATCTGCGTAGGTACGGATAGATGCAACAGCACTATCCTTCAAAGCAAGGGCTCTCCATTACCTATGCAAGCATGGACGGAGTAGAAACAAATTTTTAACTATCCCTCGAATGCATCAGAGAGCGCACGCCTGTGATTGGTCAGCCCAACAACACCCCGGGATCATTTCACCGGAAAAGGAGCTTTATAGCTGATTTAATTAGCAGTCAATGCAGCTCTTGGCACTAGATGCTTTTTATTTCAAGGCCGGTTTACCTAATATGGTCTTTCTTAATATGGCGATTTTGAACACCAGGAGATGAAGAGAACAACAAAACAGACCACTGTAATTGTTTACAGTGTTATATTAGCTGTAGTAAGAAGCTTTCCAGTTCAATCAAAAATCACTTTCTGTAGGCCATTGGAATTGTGTTTATAAGCTGAAGAAGTAAATAAACTTTAACTGACCGAAGACGTTGCTGCAATTGTAGGTAGATTGGAAAAGACCAGCACCCCTGCTGCCTTGGGGGTGGAATTGCTTTGCAACACTCAAACACCAGCGGAGAAGTATCTATCAATAGGTGTATGTGTGAGTGCAAACTGGCTGTTGTAGAAGTATAAACTAAGCTTAATGGCTTCTTCTTCTCTGAATGAACTTTCAGCCCATCCTACTACAGGACGCATTTCACTGAGAATAATGACATTTGCATCAAACAGCATAATTATTCTTGTGTTGCATTTGGAAATGTTGCAACAAAACTCTGGGACATCCATCTTCATGTACAGTATGATGGTCGGACAATGCAGTGGTGCTCATACTTGCGTAAAATTGCTCAAACAAATGAATGTAGCACCATCAGGTATTCGGAAATCGTCCCCAAGAACGACCCAGATTAGACTTCTCTTCTACATATGTTACCTGATTTATTCTGATTTTCAGTTGGATTTGTTACAGAAAACAGCAGCTTACTTGATGTGCTGCCTTCAAATACATCCACACATGTGCTTCTATTTCACTTTGATGTTAAGATTCAGATTAAAAGAAGCTTACAGAGCAATGGATTTCCCAAAAGCCATTGTAAGCTAAGTGTACACAAACATCTGAATTTGAAGAAAGCAATAAAAAGCTAGTGAAGATTTTTGGAAAGAGGACAGAACAGGTAGAGGAGGTGCATACAAAGCAGGCAGGGGTTTAAACTCAACACTCATACAGAAAACATCTCATAAAATTGTAAAACCATTGGAGCAATGGTTACAGAGCTGAGGAAAGCCAAATAGTATAGATCAAATTTGACAGGGAGGTGCTGACATCTAATACAGGCAGGCGAGACATTCGCATACAGCTAAGCTAGGAAACGGTTCAGTGTATGCGCCAGCCCAGGTTTAAATTGAATTAAGCAATGCCTACCACATGAAAATGTTTTTCATGGAGTTCCCAAAAACACTGTTAGGAAAGAATTGTTCAATGTTGAGTCAGAAATTCATCCTAGCATGTGAACTCAGATAAAACAGTTTGATAATTATTTAAAGGATAATTTTTGTCTCATCAGTGAGGTGCAGAAACTAAGAATGAATTCATGCCTTTATACACATATCTTCTCCAAGAGATTTAGGCTCGCATATGTCTGCATGCGCTGAAAGCTGCAGGTGGTTCTTATTATCACCTTGACAGTTTGATTTACAGGATTTAAACAAGCACACATCCCTTTGACCGCATCTGTCTCACACAAACAGTCCACAGTGGGCACACAGACCTGTAAACCTGCCACTCTTTAACCACACACATTATGCAAACAGTAACTGCAGTGCACTGCCAATCTATTATGCTGTTTGCCTCCTTACACACACGCACAGTCCTTTGGTTTCCTTGGGAACAGTCCATTAGTCCATTTAGCCGTGTGTCCTATTAGCATCAACCTCCCATCTGTCTACCCAGCCTCAAAGGAGCATCAGTGTGTGTCTGTGTTGTCTATGTATCTCCCTACATATGTGTAGGTCTATTTGTGTCCACGCCGAATGTTTGTATGTGTGAGTTGCTGATCAACCCCCCCATGCCCATTTTCACAAACTAATCTAATATCAGATTAACTTCCATCAATTCCCACCTGCACCAGCGACACTGCACATAATTATTATCCCTGACCTCTCTGGTTGGCTGCTTGCCTCCCGTCCCATCCACCAATTAAACTGCGCAGCTGACGTGCCAGCTGACTGCCACTTCCTGCCCTGTGTCCAATTAGATTGGATCAAGGAGGTGACCCCGTCAAGGGGAGGCTGGATGAGGCTGTCGACCCTTAAGGTCAAGGAGAGTGAGAATAACTGCTTGTTAATGGGGTAACAATCACACAGGCGAACCTTTTTCTTAATGGGATCATTACATCTTTACAACAGGATAATTTCAGGAGATGTTTCATCTTCCTGGACCTAATACACTGTCAAATCTGATTTTATTCAAACCCCAACAACCCCAAAGACATTACTTTGAGCTTGACTTTGAGGAAAAGTAACATTTCGCTACAAATCATAAACTTAAAGAACCAACGGAAAGTGAATTGATGGTCAAGCCTCCAAAGTTTAATTTTTTTTTTTACACTCCCCCCTTTTAACGTCTTGAGTTCACTACTCAAATAATGTGAACTAGAGATTTTGCCAAGATGAGCAAAGAAGCTGCAGCTCCTTATGTTGCATTCACACCGCCCCAAACGGCAGCGTCAGTTGCGGCAACATAACATGTAAAGTCTATGGTCGAGTCCGTCAGAGGTCCGTCAGAGTCTCTGCGGTGCGTTGGCTCTGTCAACTTTTCAAGCGTTACTCTCGTTTCAAGCGGCAAACACAAGGAACACAGAAGTTTAGCTAGCTGAACTTTTGACGGACTTGACACAGTGCTGCAACCAATCAGAGCGTCTCGCTGTAGTGACGTTGCCCGACATCAACCATGTAAACCATGTATGTAAACCCAAACTTTACATACACACTGACAGAAGCACAGACTAGCGCCACCGGTCCACCAGCAGGCAATTCAGGTGAATTCAGGTAACTTTCAACCCCCAGTCTGAAGTCTGTTGCCTCAGTGGGAATGGTGTGTTCAGGGTAATATTCAGTATTAGGTGTCTGCCAGGCCACACACCAACGGCCCAGGGAGGGGACTGTCCATTCAGTTATCGGGTCAACCCAAGAAAGATTACAATGCCCATGTAAATTAAGTAGCAACAATGCAATGTATTGACCCAAGACAACCAATAGAGGGTACTGCAGGATATAAATTGGGATTTTTGGTGGCAGAAAATAAGATACTCTAATATGGCTGTATGCCAAAATGGACATTGGAGCTTTGCTAGCACAAGCAGAGATAATGCTAACACATCACCAGTCTAAGAGTTTGTAGAACCCTTAAATCACATTCTAGTTCACACTCAATACCAATCGGTGGTGGTAATGCACCGGTTTGTTGCTTTCCAGTCACCAATAAACCCCACAAAGGAAGAAGAAGAAGGGTACATGTCAGTGGTAGTTATGATGAAAACTTTGAGAAATACAATCAAGGCCAATTACAAAGGTTTTCAGTGGCAGGTTATGTTGGACTGTGGACGTGAGACTTGTGGACAAACTGTTTTATTGGACTACATTGATTGGACCCTTGTGGATGGAAGAAAAACAGTTTTTGTTCGAGATTTTTCTGTTCTGTCAATGACTTGGAAAGATGAGTTGTGTGTTATATAATATTTCTGAGTGGTTTGTAAAACCATTTACCTTGTCTATTGTTAACAGTTTATTCAAAATAGCATACATAATTGTCCCATCAGTTTTCCAATCATGTACAATATGTATATGAATGCAGAAAGGCTGCATCAAAGAAAGGCAGATTTGACCTGGAAGTATGTAACCTATAGGCAACAGGATTTAAAAAACACTAGGAGTTTAAAAAAAGCTATTGTTTTTGATTACCTCAGGAAACTTTTAATAACATCTTAAAAATGACAATGGTTCAAGTTTATTTAACTCCCTATTAATCAGAACATATTTACCGCCACGTTGTAATGGTTCAATGTAATACATTAAGGTTTGTGTTTGTAATGTAACTGACTGAAAAGTTTATTAACACAGCGGATGCGCACGCAACCTAGCCGCAGAAAGAAATGGTAGAATGACATAATTCCGGATCAAATTGTTATTATTTGCAGGTAACTTACAGCTGCAGTGTTGGTTAGTTATTAGCTTGTTTGTTGTCAAAGTTACCTCATTTTAATGGTTAGATAAAGATATGAACAACATCTAGTTTATCTGGTTATAATTACAGCAATAAAAACATCGTTCCAGCTGTTTGGTTCCCTGGTTTGCTTGCCGATACGCCCAGCGACCTTCCTGAACGGTGTCCATTTTAGAGGAGTTTAACTAACAGCTAAAGTTAGCCAGTGAGTTAGCTCACCGATCCAGAAGGAAAGTTGCCATTTCCGGGTGTGTTTGATACAGAGGAAATGGTTTGTGTGGGTCCATCTAGTGCAGGGGTAACCTAAAACTACTCTAGTTTCTGTTCTTCTGCGGTGACTCCTCTCCTGAGATGGATAACAATCTCTCCGGGGCTCTGAAGCAGCTGCTGGACTTGCTGACGCCACCATTTTTCCCAGTGCGAGCTGAGCTTTGTTTGCCTTAAAAGGGGTGCGAGTCCATTTAAATCATTAGAACATGTTCTTATTTTCATCCAAGCAATTTTCCAACCAACAGCACAAGTAGACATGATCTGGTCTCTTTCTGTAAATGATATGCAGTAGAGGAGAAAGTTACATACCTAATCCCTCTATAAGATTTCTTAACCAGTTACGTAGATCTAGTCTTTGTTCTTTTTTCTTTCTTTCTACCCCTTTTACTGATCATTTTTAAATATCATTTATCAAAGGTAATCCTGTCAAATTGGACCAGTTTATTTGAACTAATAGTTAGATACCCACTAAACACAAAAATCTCTGCACATTCCCACAGAGAAAACGGACCGGTGGAAACCTTGTAAAGTACAGAACTAATAGGTACAAGTCTGAATTTACCATCATCCTTTTGGATCTCTTTCTACCTTTCCACTGGTGCATCTATTCTCCAAAAGTTTTTTTTTTTTTAGCGCCTCTAAAATTTGCAGGTAAAGCTGCAGATCGCAGCACTACTCAACACAACAAGGTCCCGTCTCATTAAAAATGGCCTCAGGTCGCCAGTACACACAACTCATCAACTGAGTGTGTGTGCAAACTGTCGCTTTATTTGTTCGTGTCAAAGGAGTCAGCAAGTTTCCCGACCTGGCTGCAGGCCTCCTCCTCAGATCCTATAACAAGGAGCCGGTCAATCAATCTGTGATCAATAACTATCTGGAGCACGCCATCAGAAAGGTGTGTTTGCGTGCACCGCTGTGTGTGTTTCAAGCTGACTAAATCAGACATCTAGACATAAAGCGGTCAGGCTGCTGGGCCTTATTTTGGTGCCAGTGTTAGAAATGAAAAAGCAGCGGCATCTTTCCTTGAGTTCTTGGAGTCCACGAGGGAAAGGTGGCACACATTGAGAAGTCAATAACGTCGGTCTGAGCAAATATTCTGAGAAAGCGAAGGAGGGGCCCAGAGTATGAACACACTAAGAACAGAGGGAGAGAAGGCCAGGCTTTCGGCAACAAAAAAGCAAGCGCAGCACTGCTGCAGATGGAAGTGGACCTTAAATTTACAGAATAGACACATTACAGAGTACATCCCCTTAGACCAACACAGAGAGCTGATCCTGCATCTGTGGAGGGATGTATACATGAATCTGTGTGGGAATGTGGAGAAAACGGTTTGTGGTCAACAGACTGCATTTATTTATTTTTAGTATGTATGGTATTATTTTTCTGTACTTTTAAGGATTTTAGAATTGTAATACACTACTTCTATATTATGAAATTATATCAAGGCCTTTTTTTTGTTGCTGCAACATTTTGCCAGTAGAATATGTATTGTATTTATTAAATTCTATGCAAAGCTGTTTTTAAGGGAATAATGTGGGGTTTTTTTGGTCATAACCAACATGACTGAATGTTTCTGCTATACAGATACATTTTATTTGATTTTTAAAATATGTGATTGGTCTTGAAGTTTGCTCTCCCAAACTACCATCAGTCCAACAAAAACAAAACAAGTATTAATTTGCTTATTATTATTACCTATTATTATTATTATTATTACTATTATTATTATATTTTAGCTAAAAATTCATTGGTTTGGTTTCAAAAAACTGTAAGGATGAAAGAAAGGTAACATGCCTTGAATGATAAAACAAGAAGACAAATAATACTTTTTAACTTTCTGAAAGAGAAACTGAATCTGACTCTATGGACTGATTTAGAAAATATTTATTCTGATATGAATCAGATTTTTCATTACAATACTGATTATATTTGGAATAACCTAAAATGAATTCAGAATGCTTATCCGGAGTCGAGAGTGGTGTCCCAGTTTACATGTCACTCAGACAATTGAGTCACACAGATAGTAAACAAATGCTAATGTCAGTGAGGCAGATGGAGTAAAAGCAGGATATGCACAATGAGCAAAGAAATGGACAGCGACAACCATGCAGCACAGCACATTTTGTAAGTACTGCCCTGTTTGATTTTGTTACAGTCGTTGATGCTCTTTCTGTTGTTGGTATACCTGCTACTTGATGGCTAGGGCTTCCAAAAGCTCGGCTTCTAATGACTAGCCTTTACATGCAGAGAAATTTGATTTTCCGTTTGCATTAGTCCATTTTTCATTTGCTTTAGTCCGATTGCTCAAACTCCCGTTCCGTTCAACTTAAGTTGAGCTAAGGTTTGTAAATACATTTCAAAAGTCTGATTTCAGTCAGAGCAAGGCAGTAATTTGACTTTCTCTTGCTGCATGTAAATGCACAGAGGATTGAGAAGAGTAGACGGGTACAGAGCAATGCAGCAAGATGGATGTTCAACAGGTTAGGGTGATTAATACGGTGGCCTAGAAGTGTGAAACAAAAATAAATTTTTACCGAAACAAAATTACATTTTTACGAAACACTTTTACATTTTTACCGGAACAAAATTAAATTTTTACCGAAACAAAATTACGTTTTTAGCGAAACAAAATTACATTTTTACTGAAACACTTTTACATTTTTACCGAAACAAAATTACATTTTTACCGAAACCCTTTTACATTTTTACCGAAACAAAATGACATTAACCTGAAACACTTTTACATTTTTACCGAAACACATTTACAAGTTTACCAAAACAATTTTACAAAGACATGACACGGAAGTGATAATGCGGGGAACGGAATCAGTTGCCAAAGTTAACGCAATTTTGTTATCAGCTCAACTTGTGGAGATGTTTTGCGGAATCTATATTCAAGTTTTAAGGACTTTTTGTGGTGATTGTGGACATAATTTGGACTTTCTCGCTGATGCAGAGGGAGAAGCTGTCGATTTTATGGACTGGCTCGTTAAGTATTTCAACGAAGGCCACGCATACAATGTGATTGTTGACATGATGAAACGGCTTCACAGTGTCTGCCTGTCTTTGCGGACCGTGAAAACTAAATTAAATAATGCCGGATTCTACTAAACTATTCATCCGAACTAGACATCAGACATGCCATCAGACTGGATCTTCGTGGACAAGGGCTGCTGTTTGGGTACAGGGCAATGACTCAGGTGCTTAGGCAGAAGTACAAACTTCGAGTGAGGAGAGACAATGTAATGAATCTTCTGCATGAGCTTATCCCTCGAAGTTGTGAGAGGAGGTCTAGGAGAAGATTTGATAGACGGACATATCACTCTTTGGGAGCGAACTATATGTGGCATGCGGACGGCTATAATAAGCTGAAGCAGTTTGGCCTTGCCATTTCAGGTTGAATTGATTACTTTTCCAGGAAGGTTTTATGGCTCCAATGTGGATCTAGTAATAACAATCCAAAGGTCATCGCTTACAATTATCTGGAATGTGTGAGAAAGCTTGGTGTTGTTCCAATGAGACTGCGGACTGATTGCGGTACAGAGAACGGTATCCTTGCTGCTATTCAAAGTACCCTGTGCGATTCTCACAGTGACTACTTCTCTGGAGCCTCCAGCTACATGTATGGGTCGTCAACTGCAAATCAACGCATCTAATCCTGGTGGTCCATCTTCAGAAAATCTAGGTAAATGGGCTATGTCAGTAGTGTACTCTGGTGTATTTTTCTTTGTTGGCAGGTATTACATTTGTTGGATAAATAAACCCTCTTAGTGATACCTATACTGTCCTGTAGGTCACAGTTCTGGATGGACTTATTTGCTGACCTCAGAGACACTGGACATTGTTTAATCATTATGTAGAGTGGTCCTGCATACTGTACATAACTTTAGCCACTTGCAAACACATTGTTTTCGAAAATGCATCACTCACGTGGTTTAGCACATACCCCCTGATTACTCGGTCCCACCATCTCCTCCTCAATGTCTTTTAGGACATGAAGGGACCGTCCACAAAACTCACAAAAAGTATTTTTTTTAATGAGCGAACTACCACAAAATGGGCAAAACATCTCCACAGGTTGAGCTAATAAGATTGCGTTAACTTTGGCAACTGATAAGAAAAAAAAAAAAAAACTTTGGCAGCTGATTCGGTTCCCTGCATTATCACTTCCGGGTCATGCCTTTGTAAAAGTGTTTCGGTAAAAATGTAATTTTGTTTCGGCAAAAATGTAATTTTTGTTTCGGTAAAAATGTAATTTTGTTTCGGTAAAAATGTAAAAGTGTTTCGGTAAAAATGTAATTTTGTTTATGTAAAAATGTAATTTTGTTTCGGTAAAAATGTAAAAGTGTTTTGGTAAAAATGTAATTTTGTTTCGGTAAAAATGTCCTTCATCAACATTTAATTATTTGTCTCATTAAAAATGTAATAATTTTTACAACTGGTTTCTCTTGTGGTGTTATGCACGTGGGTCAGGAAACTTAACAAGGCAGTTGTATCTGGAAGACAGCTATGGACCTCTAAAGGTCTGGTTGATCCTTGAGGTCTGGTTGATGCTTGGTTAAAACTTCCATATACCTGAAGGTGCCATGTTTATCTATTCAGTCCATTTTATGCAAAAAAAAAGGTTAGGCATGTCCTTCCATCAATATTACTCAAGAGTTACCTTTGAAGTTGCCCCTGAAGATGTGAGCACGGAAAATATAGACTAAGTTCAAAAAAGTTATTGAAATGAACAATAGGCCTAATCGTATTTTGTGGCTTAAGGACAACATAGTCAATGGTTTGGAGTGGCCATTTGCAAAGCCCATTTCAAAAGAGCTGAAGATAGCCAACAATCTGATTCTGTTACACATTCTCTGTTAGGAATGGACCAAAATTCCAGCAAACTATTGTGAAAGGATATCCAAAACGTTCAGCATATGTCAAAGAGTTTAAATGACAATTTAACCAAATTCTTAAGAAATGTATGCAAACCTCTGACACAGTTAAAGAAAATGGTAAAAATGTTACCTATCATTTTGGATTTTTATACAGTGTATGCAAATATGTAGGTTTACACTAAACTGACTTGGATAAAAAAACAGAATGAAAATATATTTTCTGACAGGAGCTCAGTATTTGGTGTCAGTTCAGACGTGAAAAAAATGTCTGCTATTTATATTTACATTTTCCTGTCCATATGTATTACCTTTACACTCAGCTCAGCAAACTGCTCTCAAATGTTGTACATAGGGTGTGTGCATGTGTGTGTGTGTGTGTGCACTGCCACGTGTGAAGTGTAATTTGTTATTATTTGCTGCCCTGCAGCTTTGAGTAGTGGCTCATTATCTGCTTAGATTCGTATCTCTTGTGCCTCAGGGCCGTAACAGTCGCAAAACCATTGATTTGTTTCGCTTCCTGAAACAATGGACGATGAATTAATCTGTGATGGAATAATGGAATAGATTTCTAACCTGCCTGGTATGGTTGAGCCTAAAACAGGATTTCTATGATTTATTTCTGTGACAAATCGCAGATACAGCCTAAAAAAATGTTCTCCGAGGTCAGAGCGTTTCGTAGAGGTAAGCTTGAAGACAAGAACAGTGCTGCAACTGGGTCTTATATCATCATCAGTTTCCTTATTATTGAGAGAAAAGGGTAGAATAATTCCTTTTGAAAGTGGTAGGACACAGCAATTAGCCCTGTGATAACTCATGTACATTTCTGCTTAAAAGCCCAACAGTCTTCTGTCCTTGGAGGCAAAACTGGTTTTATTTGGACCATTTTGCCACAATATAAATGTTTATGGTTTCATCATAAAAGTGTCCAACGAAGTAAAACTCTTTTGCATCTATAGCAACATATTTACAACCCAAAATCACTTTAGCTGCCATTCTCCACAGTAGTATACTATGGGTTTAGCAATGCTTTCACACCATAAGCAACAAACCCTTGTCCTGAATGTCAAAAAATTGTAAAAGTATTTCTAGAACTGTGCTGCTCTGGGTGGCAGCATGTTGTAATGGCTCTGTTAGCAAAATTTTGAATTTAATTTTTTTTCAGACATTGCTTCCCCTTTTTTTCTTGAGAAAAAAGCAATTTTTTTGAACCTGCATGCTTCACAGGTTTTTATCCTGTGAAGTTGGAAGGATTTTTGCTGCTATTTTTTCCCTTTTTGATCATATGCTATGATGTGTAACAAAGTCAACAAGGTGGTTTAATTCAGTTCAATTCAATTCAAAAATACTTTATTGATCCCAGAGGGAAATTAAGTGTTCTTGTAGCTCATTACTAATTCATTCTTCAATAAGTTGTTGTAAACCATGATATAGAAAGGATTTCCTATTGCAGTCTGCATTGCAGCGAAACCGAAGAAGCCTCTGTTGCTGTAGGATAGTCTCATGAAGAGAAAGCTCAGGGTTGTCCATAATCTTTTTAATTTTATGAAGAATCCCTCTTTGCATCATCATCTCCAGTTGTTCCACAGTTGTCCTCAGAACAGAACAAGCCTTCTTCATCAGGTTATTTAGCCGTTTTAAGTCCCTGGACCTGATGCTGCAAGCTGAACAGATGATGGACAAAGAAATAACACTCTCCACAACAGACTTGTAGAAGATTTATAGCTTCTTGAAGGACGTCAGCTTCCTCAAAAAGTACAGTCTGCTCTGTCCCTTCTTGTAGATGGCTTCACTGTTGATTCTCCAGTCCAGTCTGTTGTCCATATGAACTCCGAGGTATTTATACTCCTTAAACACCTCCACTTCTTCTCCCATGATGGAGAGAGTCTTTGACTTATCCCTGTTTCTTCTGAATTCTACAATCATCTCCTTTGTTTTGTTCACATTCAAGGTAAGATGATTGTTTCCACACCATTCCACAAAGTGGTCTACCAGCTCTCTGTATCCATCTCCTTCTCCATCTCTGATACACCCTTCAATTGCAGAGTCATCTGAGTATTTCTGCAGATGACAGGTGTCCATCTTTACTGGAAGTTTGAGGTGTACAGAGTGAAAAGGAATGGTGAGAGTACAGTCCCCTGTGGTGCTCCTGTGCTGCTCACCAGTTGGTTTGACACACAATCCTTCAGTCTCACAAACTGTGGTCTCTATGTCGGGCAGTCATTCATCCAGCTGATTGTTGAGGCCTCCACCTGTGTCTTCAAAGCAGATAAGGCTGAATTGTGTTGAATGCACTGGATAAATCAAAGAACATGATTCTCACAGTGCTGCCTGCTTTGCCCAGATGACAGTGAGTTGGTTGAAGCAGTTTGATGTTGGCATCTTCAACGCCAACTCCATGGCGATAAGCAAATTGCAGAGGGTCCTAATAGGTTGTAATTTGCTTACTCAAGTGGGGCAACAGGAGTCTCTCTAGGACCTTCATGATGTTGGATTTCAGGGCAACAGGTCTATAGTCTATGATGACTGATCGGTGAGTTTTCTCAAAAATCACGGACAACCCTGAGCATCCTCTTCATGAAACTATCCTTCAGCAGTTCCTGAAATGGCCTCGAAACCAGCACGCTGCAGTAACTAAAAAGAGTCACTAGATGGCAGGCCCCCTCTGTGACTACTCATTTTTGTTATTATGTTTGTGCTGGCTGTTGGCTGTATGTAGTCCATCTTTTGAAATAAGATTTACTGTACACATTTTTATTAATAAAACCAATGGTTATAGTCTATTCTAAAAAAGGCATAGGCCTCTGTGCTGTAAGATGAAGAAATTGTAATACTAAAATTAAAAATCAAATCGAGGACTTGAAAAAGTGTGACACCCTTAATATATATATTTATACAACAGTTAGTTCCAACCCAGTAATTTGATTGAACAAGAGACATTCATTGAGTGCTGACATTAGAGTACAACAGTAGTGGGACATTTTACAGACATTTTCACTCACTACAGGCATTCTAATGTTTGTGTTTGAAATAATGTGTGGACGAAATGTTTGCATTGACTGGCAACACCCTTTGAGTTGGAATAATTTGTGTTGGTAGAGCTAAATAAATTATTACATAAACCAATAAATTGCATCTGTTGTTGCTCATTATGCGCTTGAACAATTGTTGTAAAAAAGCAATACCACACTTAAGCTCGTGCTGTTGTGCATAATATCAGCATATGTGTGATCATCTGCGGCACTCCACTTGCAGCCTCATGCCTATGACTGAATCAAACCGGTGCTGACAGTGTTCAACAACAATTGACAAGGTGTAGGGCATGTATTTGACTCGCCGTATTCTGCTGACACAGGTGTATTTTAATTTATCTCTTTATTTGAAGTATCATAGCTTAGGACAGATAGGGAGCAAACTCATGCCTTGTCCACACATAGTCAGGTATCTTACAAATGGAGATTATTTTTAAAATTTGGCCTGTCATCAACACGTACCAAAAACTAATCTTTTTAAAAACTCAAAGCCAAAGGGAAGATCTGCGTTTTCTCCATTTCAATGTCTGCATGTGGACAGATGAAACCGGAGTTTTAAGTGATGCAACGTCAGTGTCCACGACGAAAAATATTCCCTAATCACTCGTATAAAATGCGTTTCCACTCAGAAACCGCAATAATCCCTCAGAGCTGTGTTGGCATTATTGATTGTCAAAGCGCTTTTTGCTCGCTTGTCTTCAGAAGCTATTACTGCTGTATGCCATGATTACAGAGCAGAAAGTTACTCTGAGCAGAAAGGATTTGGCGATGTACTGCCCACTACGAATGTATTTGAATGTATTTGAAACTCATTTATCTGATTACGTGTGGATAAAAAAATGTTTTTTTAAAGGAGCAGTAGAAAATATATTTTTTTTAAAAACCCAGCCACGTGTTTACATGGCCACAGTCTGGCCGCCAAGGAGATCTGTGACAATTGGTTTTCACCAAGCATTCCTACGCAATAAACCAAAAGAAAAACTGAACGAAGTTCTTTTCCACTTGGCTACTCAGTGCAGATGCCTGCACTTTCTCTCCATAATGAAAATTGGAAGAACAAATGCTACTGCTAAGAAAAAGGTAAATGGGGACAAAGGCTATTTGAAGGCTAAATGACACAAAGATTATTAAAAGCCAGATAAGGAGGGAGGGGTAGAACTTCTAAGAGACAGAGATGGAAGAACGATAAAAAAAACCTCATTCATTGAAGTATCGAAGAGTCAGACTTTACCCCTAAGAACCAAGCCTTATTCCTAGGAGGAAACACTTCAAAAATGTGTGTGTTTGTGTGTGTGTGTGTCTGTTTGTGTATACTGAGATGGGTTACGATTCCAAATGTCAAACAGGGGTGAGAGCTTTTAAAATTGCTGCGAAACAGTGAGAGGGGAGATAAAAGATGTGTGTTGATACAAGGCAGTGACACTCAACACGGCACAGAGCTCAAGTTTCATTCAAAAAGGAAGAGAAGATGAAAAGAGGATGGGGAGAATGGATCAGCAGCTGAGCTGGAGATCTGGAAGAAGTGGTGTCTGATGAGGGGGAAAAAGAGGCAGCACGGAGATGGAAACAGACATTTTCTGTAAAACGAGAGATAGAGAGAGAGAGGCTATAAAATGTGTCAAGACAACATTATTTTGGCTAACCTCAGGAGAGACCGCTTACAATGATGTACCAATGGACAGGGGAAGAGAAATGCTAAAACATATTGATTTGGGTTAGAAAAGTTTGGTTTGTTGTCTTGCTACAAACTCAATAATGTCCCCCAAGTTTTTAATAATAACCATTTATCTATCTAGTTTATACGTTCACATTTTGTGTTCCTATTACCACAAACTTCAATGTTTTTTGGGAATGTCGTGTTCATTAATCGAACATTTTATTGTTTTGCTTTATTGAATAAATGACTATCTTACCTCTTGAAGAGAAATGTCACCAAAGCTGCATCGGTTTTGAAACCTTTTAGGATTCTAATACAGCTACATTCTTGAAACGCATGTGTGATGTAAATACTATTCCAGTCTCTAAGGCGTTTTTTTGGTGAATTTAGTCTCCGGACTTTTCTTAGTTTTTCTTTCAAAAGTTGATGTAGCCCTCTGTAGCTGGGTAATTGCTTTAGCTGTAGTTTGCTCCGACTTCTCCATGACCGCTCTCTCCCATTATGGTGTAAACAGGAAGACACAGAGCAACCTGTGTGCATGGCCCCATCATCACAGGTTTACCGATGTGCATGTATGTTGATTGACAACTGACAAAGCGAAACCTGGATTCTATTGACAAGAGGAATTCACTGGTCAATGTGAATTGTATAGGGTTCCATGGGAGGAAGGGAGGACTTAAGAAGAATAAAAAATATTGTGAAGCACTGACCAAATTATCATTTAAAAGATTTAGAAATCGTTGACACATAAATTAATTCTCTGGACTGTAGCTTTAATAAAAACTGAATAAACTTTATCAGTCATCTATTTAAAAAAGAAACTCCACATGCACATAAAATAAAAAATAAAATTAAATAAAGAGCAGTGTTAGGTTCTACAATAATATTCCAAACTCACAGAGCAAGTTTTATTCCATCATTTGAAAATGAAGCGAGTATAGCACAAAAGCAAACCAGGCAGGCAGGTAGGAGGGGTAATCATCACAGATACAGTCAAAAGGCCAGCGGTAACTCTGGAGGAGCTGCATAGATCAATCGCTCAGGTAGGAGAATCGTAAAAGAGTGTAAGGAAGAACGCTGTCGTTGGGTGTAAAAAAAATAGCCGTCGTAAGTCTTCTAGTTTCTCGCACAGATAAGACCAGAAATGAATTTTTTTTTTTTTTTTTTTTAAAGAGACCATTCCCACCATAAAACATGGTACTGGCAGCATCTTGCTGTGGGATTCTTCTCTATAGAAGGGACAACGAAGCTGGTCCAACTCGCATTCATACAACTTTTGGACCGTTACTTGCATCCCCATTACTTCTAAATATTAAAAAGCCTCAGTTTAAATATCCTTCCATTATCCACATCGGCTAAGGCCACAGGGGAGATGGTGCCTACCTCCAACCCTAACCCCTAACCCAAGTACGCTCATATCTAAGACCAATTAACCTAACAGTCAAGTTTCTGGACTTTGGGAGGATGATGGAGTACTGAGACAGACCCCCAAGCATTCAAAGGGAAACATGCAAACTCCATGCAGCAAGAGTCCCAGAGAGGATTCGAACCTGAACTCTTCTTGCTTAAAAATCAACAGCACAACCAATGTCCCACCATGCAGCATAAACCACCACACGTTCATAATATTCAAACCTGTCAGAAAACCTCAAATGCATATAAATTATTCCAAATATTATTCTACTTTCGTATTCATAATCTTTATGTTCTCAATTTTAGACTTTAGATGATGACAGAACTGCAAACTGGCCCTTTGAGACGAGGCTATTAAGGAGGAAAAAATGAACAGAAAGTCTGTGCAGAGAAAAATAAAATGAAACGTGCTGCATAGCAACTTTTTAGCTCTTTTGTTCCAAACCATTACTAAACACAGCACTAATGCTCCTCCATTCATCTTACTCAGAGCCTGACTTTAACTAATATCAAACCCATTGTTATAACTCCTTCCACCTGGAAAAGAACCCATTTTCAGACGTTAAGCAAAGATTTTATTGTCGTTTTTTGGCTCTGATACCAAACATGATACAGAAAAAAGGCCCTCACTAATAGTAATGAATCACTTTGTTTCTTTTAAAAAAAAGAACTGAAGTGGTTGGTAAACAAAATACTTAAAATGACTGGAAGTCTGATTATGGTGTTTCACCAAATTACTTTTTAAAATGTTTTAAAAATGATGGTGCTCTTCTTAGACATCAGTGTTGGAAATATTTTAAGACATGACAAACTGGTTTCAAAAACCGTGTTTTAGAAAAAGGAAGCTGTTCGTAGGGAGAGAAACAGTATTGATTTGTGCATACTGAATCCTCTCTACCTCTTTTTTTTTTTTTACAAAGTTAGCTTTTATTTCATAATAGGGTTTTTTTCATAATGGTGTATTTATTTCAAAATGCCATTTAACATAATCTCTTAGCCAGCCAATCAGAATTAGCTGTTGGGACCTGGATGCTTATTGGTTGGTGCTTAAACATGATGTTCCTGCAGGAGGAAAACGGCGAGGACCGGCTAAGTCGTTTAACACTGTTATTGAATTTAAAGCCTTTTGGATTTTATGTATGGCTTTATAATTCTAATAATACTGGCAGAATATTTGATCACTTTTGTAATGGGGATGTCTAATCCAAACAGCCGGTGCTGCTCCAGTGTTCTAGGTGTAAAGCTGCTCAGGGCGCCATGCCCGTGATTAGACTGGGGAAAGAGACTCAGGTAGGCTGTTTGGTACGATCATTAAAACATTTCAGAAATAACACAGAACACGTTTAAATAATCTCCCTTTAACTGACTGTAGCTAACAACCAACCAGGGCTTCCTCTCCCATCTCCTCCTAGTTGTGCTGGACAAAACAGAAAAGATAACATCAGAACACCGGTGCTACTTTCAGACAGCTGAGAGCTGATTAATAAAAATAATTCAGATTATATCCTCCAGACGAATCAAGATGGGTCTCTGAAACAGTTCATGATAAGTTATTCCTCTCAATATGACCTGTTAGAGCAACCAGAGCTGAACAAAGTTCCTGCAGCTCCGACCCTTTACTTAGCATGCTGCTAGCTGCTCACAGAGCCACAACAACGGCTATCCAGGAAGACTAATCTTAGTTCCAGCCAATCAGCGTCCAGGTCTCAATTATACCATTATGAAAATTATACCATTATTATGAAAAACCTCATTATGAAATAAAACCTGACTTTGGGAATAAAAACTGATGGAATTAAATAAAAATGTCTTGAAATAATTTATTAATTATGAAGTAAATTGCAGTGAAATAAATATTTAATGAAATTTATATATATATATATATATATATATAATATGGCATGCCGTTCAGGAAAATATTATATATTTATATTGATATGTTGGAATATATGGAATGAACCTTGAATATATGGAAGGTAAATCTGAATATATTGAATGATAGTCTGAATATATTGATTGAACTTTGAATATATTGAATGAACCTTGAATATATGGAATGAAAATCTGAATGTATTGAATGAAAGTCTGAATATATTGAATGAAGTTTGAATATATGGAATGAAAGTCTGAATATATGGAATGAAAGTCTGAATATATGGAATGAACCTTGAATATATGGAATGAAAGTCTGAATATATGGAATGAAGTTTGAATATATGGAATGAACCTTGAATATATGGAATGAAAGTCTGAATATATGGAATGAAAGTCTGAATATATGGAATGAAGTTTGAATGTATGGAATGAACCTTGAATATATGGAATGAAAGTCTGAATATATGGAATGAAGTTTGAATATATGGAATGAACCTTGAATATATGGAATGAAAGTCTGAATATATGGAATGAAAGTCTGAATATATGGAATGAAGTTTGAATATATAGAATGAACCTTGAATATATGGAATGAAAGTCTGAATATATGGAATGAACCTTGAATATATGGAATGAAAGTCTGAATATATGGAATGAACCTTGAATATATGGAATGAAAGTCTGAATATATGGAATGAACCTTGAATATATGGAATGAACCTTGAATATATGGAATGAAAGTCTGAATATATGGAATGAAAGTATGAATATATGGAATGAAGTTTGAATATATGGAATGAACCATGAATATATGGAATCAAAGTCTGAATATATGGAATGAAAGTCTGAATATATGGAATGAAGTTTGAATGGCCAGCGTCAGTAAAGTCTGAATATTAATTAATGGTTTTCCTGAGATGAACTTTATGATTTAGGCATCAAGTTGCCTATTTCAACAACTGAATCTCAGTTATTTAATTTCTAACTTCTCATTAGGAATTTTCCTGTTTTTGAAACCTTGAAAACAAATTGGACTTTGTCAAAAGCGAGAGATATATGTATCGTCCAATTCATGAAAAGCAGGGATTATTTCCTTATTTGACCTTTTTTTTTGGGGGGGGGGCAGTTATTACAGTAGCGGATAAATATGGAGGGTTTCTGTAATTTTAAAAAATTTTATATTTTATCCTCTCTGGGGAGAGGGGTTGGACGTGGGGGGTGTGGTTTGAGGCTGAGTAAGAGGTTATACCAAGAGAGTGATGAGGACAGGATGAGACTGTGAAGAACGTTGTGGCGCGGGACTTAGCCGTGGATGGGGGGGGAGGGGAGGTGGGGTGAACAACGGGTTCTCTGGAGGTTGAGGAAGTGGACGACGAGAGGACGATAGGGGGGGGGGGTAGGGTTGGGACATTGTATTTGTTGGCGGATGAAGGGGAGAGCGCCGGAAGAGAACTGATTCATTTGTCCGTTTGTCGTGCAGAAACGTGGAATACAGTTAACTAAATTAAAAAAAAGAGATTTACATTTGAAGCATTTGTGCATAATTTCATGGCATCTCATTATCAATGAGCTAGCAGTGTGTTTCAAGATTTACGGAGGCTTTGGAGCAGTCACAGTCCTGCTCCAAAAACCGTAACCCTGTACAGAAGTTGTGCTTACTACTGAACTTACTCCCGCTGAAGCAGTTAAAACTAAGATGATGATTGTATTTCAGTCTCCAGTGTGGTAGTGGAGCACAGATTCAGCTTTCAGAACATTTAATGCCTTATCCACATGTAGCTGGGTATCTCAGAAAACTGAGATATTTTTCTACGATTTGGCCTGTCATCCACACGTAAACTGAGATTTTTGGCACAAAAAAAACCCAACATTTTTTTAAATCTGGCCAAATTGGAGATCTGCTATTTCTCCATTTTCAGCATCTATGTGTGGACGGATGAAAACTGAGTTTTAAGTGCTATAACTTCACAAGCTGCATTTACACTCAGAAACAACATTTATGCCCTCAGAGCTGTGTTGGAATCATCAATTGTCAAAGCATGTTTTGTTTGTTTACTTTTAGAGCTCTGTTACTGCTGCAGGCTGAATATAGAGAATAGAAAGTTACTCTGAGTGGATAGGATTTGGGAGAACTATTGCCCCTACAGGTTTGCCATGTCTATGAAAGTGCTGAAAAACACATTAATCCGGATTTTTTTTCTAAAGAAGCGGTGGAAAATCTTTGGGTTTTTTATTAAACGGCTATGTGTGGATATGGCCTAAATCCTTAGAAGTCCAAAACTCAAAACAATAGGCTACTGTATGTGCAGTTCAGATCCATGCGAATAGAGGTATTTGTGACTTGTTTAGGCCACAGTAGGTGAACTTTTCATATTTTACGTTTAAAATGGGAGGTTTTTATTGTTAACATGAAGTTAATGGGGCCACAATCAGTGGTTGTCACTGTGGAAAAAAAAATAAAAAGAATCTGCTTGAGATTGAACTTTCTGGCCTTAATTGTAAGTGTGGAGAAAACCAGGCACTGCTCCTTAGCAGCCCAACAAAACCCTACAGTAAAACATGGTGGTGGGAGTATCATGTTGTGGGGGTGTTTTTCAGCTGCAGGGACAGAACTGGTTGTAACTGAAGGAAAGATGAATGCGGCCAAGTACATCCTGCAAGAAAACTTCTACCAGAGTAATTAGGACCCCAGACTGGGTTGAAGCTCCACCTTTCAACACGACAGTGACCTAAGCACACACCTAAAATAAAAAATGGTGTGGCTTTGGAATAACTCTGTGACCGTTCTTGACTGGCCCAGTCAGATCCTTGACCCAAACACAATTGAGCATCTCTGGAGACCTGAAAATGGCTGTCCACCAACATTCAACATCCAACCTGATAGTATATATAGATTTAAAAAGAAATTGGTACAATTTATAGCAGTAGTGGTGTTGTTCTGTTGATTAGAACAATATACAGAGCTGATGTAAACATCCATGTTTGTTGGCAGCAGTTTTGATTGAACAGTCTATCAGCTGCAGAGAGGAAGGACCTGCAGAAAAGCTCCTTCCTGCATCTAGGATACAGCAGTCTGTCAATGAAGGAGCTCTACAATCCAGCAACATTTCCATGCATGGGGTGGGAGATTCTCTCCATTAGAGATGTTATTTTAACCAGAGTCCTTCTGTCTCCAACCACCTGTACTGGATCCAGGGTGCGTACTAGAACAGAGCTGGCCTTCCTGATGAGTTTATCTTATCTCTTCCTCTCAGCTGTCGATATACTAATGCTCCAACATACAACAATGTAAAAAATGACAGAAGTCACCACAGGGTCATAGAAGGTCTTTAACAGCGCTCCCTGGACTCCAAATGACCTCAGCCGCTCAGCAGGTAGTCTGCTCTGATCCTTACCACAGAGCTTGTTGCTGTAGGATAGTCTCATGAAGAGGATGATCAGGGTTGTCCATAATTTGTTTTAATTTTATGAATAATCCTTCTTTGCATCACTATCTCCAGTTGTTATACTGTATATACATAGAAAAAGGGTAAAATATATTGGAGGGATTTTTTCTTCCCCATTGGTAATCTCTGACATAAAGCATCCCTGTGTTTCTTACTGATGAGCTATGATACTCATCTGCAATATGGATGATCACAAAATGATCTTATAATTTGTCAGCAAATTTTATAATTTTCCTCTTGGGATTTACAAACTATATTGCTTCACTTAAATGAAGATGGTATTATAACAAATAGTTTAATTTTTTTGGCATCCTCTCTTTTTTTAATTAAATATACTGATTATAAAAGAAACATTATTTCATTGATAAATAAATGGTACATTTTGAAATCCATCCACTAAAGAAGGATTACATAAACCCAACCTCAAAAAATAAACACTAAAATAACACATCCTAGACCATAACGATTAAAATAAATGTTGAACTGCAGAGGTCCTTCAGTGACAGACTGCTGCATCCTAGATTCATGAAGGAGTATTTCTACAGGTCCTTACTTTATGCAGCTGTCAGATTTTATAATCGATACTGCTTCCAACATAGATTTTTACATTACTGCTGTAAATTGCACTAATCAACCGAAGACTACTGTTATAACTTGCACATTCTTTTTCACAGACTATATACTAACTTATTGGAAATTACTTACATATACTTTTTAAGGCACAGTAAATGCGGAATCTGCACTTTTCTAAAATTCTAATTATTTAAACATCTTTAAGTATCCTGCTGTTTGCACTCAACCTGGGTTTAACACCTTATCTGTACTTAACCTGTTTTTGTAAGTATTGTACATGTAAATATTTTCTTTCTGTTCTGTTTCCTGTTCAGTTTGTATATGTGTTTTTGTTGTTGCTGCTTTTAAGACCAAATTTCCCCTTGTGGGACAATTAAAGGATTATTTTACTCTATTCTTATTAAACACATTGTTCTTTACATAGTTGACAAAACAATTATACAAATAGAATGATCAATTATCAATGGAAATCAAATTGAACCCAGAGAGGTCTGGATTTGAAGTCACACTCCAAATTTAAGTAGAAAACACATTACAGGCTGATCCAACTTTGATTTAATGTTCTTATAACAAGTCAGAATGAGGCTCAGTATTGTGGCCTCCACCTGCCTGTACGATCTCCCTACAACACCGGGCATGCTCCTGATGAGGTGGCGGATGGTCTCCAGGGGGATCTTCTGCCAGACCTGGACTAAAACATCCACCAACTCTCATCTGTGGTGTAACGTGGTGTTGGTGGATGGAACACGACGTGATGCCCCAGATGAGCTCAACTGGATTCTGGTCTGGGAAACGGACAGGCCAGTCCAGTATCAATCTCTCCATTCTGCAGGAAGTACTGACACACTCCAGCCACATGAGGTCTAGCATTGTCTGGCATTAGAAGGAACCCAAGGAACTCATCTACACAATGTCAGAGCACTGGGTTCCTCTTTCTCCTTTTCATGCCAACTAGCTACGATAATTGACAGAATGTCTGCTGCAGAAAGCGTTATAACATTTTTTTAAAGGCAACAGCTTTGTTACGTGTCCAGTTGTGCTTTAAAATAAACTTGGAAAAGATTTAGGCACCTCAAAATCTCTGAATTTCCAGTTCTAGAATACAGAATCATATCCCACTCTTTGTGGTTAATGTGTTGAATTCCTGCATGTGCTGATTAAAAAGTGTGTTCAGATACAATACAACAAAGAACTAAAACAAAAACCTGTTTTTGGTTAGCCATGAACACCAGTGACCTCATAAATCATTTTCCTTATTGTTAAAGTAAGATCAGAATTAACTGCTAAAATGTTTTAAGCACAGATTATTATACAGGGAAAAAAACAATAGTGAAAGCTGTGAAAGATAGATGAATGTTTTATTCTTGTTATGAGAATTTATTTGTGGTCAAAGATTTTCCTTGTGGCTCTTCATCAACCTTGATGCTCCCCGGTTAGGTGCCAATCCAGAAGGAAAAGTAGTGGATACACGAAGGGGAAGGTTGGCCCAGACACGTCATACTGAGGGACAAAAGACA
>JAPXFQ010001356.1:0-10067 GCA_028564705.1 Apricaphanius iberus
CAGCCAGAATCTCGGCCTAAAGTGGGTAGCGATGTTGGATCTAAACCCTCCGATACAGAGCTGCTACATCCAACACGAACACAAAACCTATGATTTAGAAACACTTGGGCAACACAGCCCGACCACCACACACACCTACATCTAGCGGTAAGGTGCCAACATCCCAAACTTTTGGTCTTCGAGAAGAGTGCACTGCCTCCGTTCTGTTGCGAGCCTCCGGGCACCCCCATCCCATGACCCTCGTGGGTCGTCGGCTTGCGCCGACGACTCCACACAGGGTAGGACAGAGAGTATCTCTCACAACACCTAACCAGCCAGAATCTCGGCCTAAAGTGGGTAGCGATGTTGGATCTAAACCCTCCGACACAGAGCTGCTACATCCAACACGACCAATCCATACAAACTATTCACAAAGCAGTTACAAGCCACACCCCCTTCCCATTACACAGGAACTGGAAAAAGTAAGAAGAAATAATGACAAACCAAGACAACTCAAACACTTTGAACAAAAACTACAAATAAAACACACTTTGTTTAAAAGATAAAGCAAAAACACCCACCTAAAACTTACAATTCTGACCAATCCATACAAACGATTCACAAAGTGATTACAAGCCACACCCCCTTCCCATTACACAGGAACTGGAAAAAGTAATATAAAAAGAAATAATGACAGACAAAAACTACAAATAAAACACATGTTTAAAAGATACAAAGAAACACCCACAAACAACTACAATTCTGACCAATCCATACAAATCCATACAAAAAAGGATCCTACCTATTTTGCAAATCTTACACAACTCCCCAAATCTACAACTGACAGACAGCCCAGAAATCCAACAAGACGTTAATAAGGCTAAAAGATTTTCCAGTAACACAACACCATCAACTTACCAATAAATTAAACTCTAACCTTAAAATAACTGATCCCAACACATCATGAACAGATTACAAATAGACTAGGCTCTAAACTTAACATAACTGACCTCAACACATTATCAACAGATTAGCAATAAACCAAAAAACTCTACTCATAGAAGAATCAACCAGAACACAACACCATCAGATCAGAAGCAGTTACAAGCCACACCCCCTTCCCATTACACAGGAACTGGAAAAAGTAAGAAGAAATAATGACAAACCAAGACAACTCAAACACTTTGAACAAAAACTACAAATAAAACACACTTTGTTTAAAAGATAAAACAAAAACACCCACCTAAAACTTACAATTCTGACCAATCCATACAAACGATTCACAAAGTGATTACAAGCCACACCCCCTTCCCATTACACAGGAACTGGAAAAAGTAATATAAAAAGAAATAATGACAGACAAAAACTACAAATAAAACACACTTTGTTTAAAAGATAAAAGCAAAAACAACCACCTAAAACTTACAATTCTGACCAATCCATACAAATCCATACAAAAAAGGATCCTACCTATTTTGCAAATCTTACACAACTCCCCAAATCTACAACTGACAGACAGCCCAGAAATCCAACAAGACGTTAATAAGGCTAAAAGATTTTCCAGTAACACAACACCATCAACTTACCAATAAATTAAACTCTAACCTTAAAATAACTGATCCCAACACATCATGAACAGATTACAAATAGACTAGGCTCTAAACTTAACATAACTGACCTCAACACATTATCAACAGATTAGCAATAAACCAAAAAACTCTACTCATAGAAGAATCAACCAGAACACAACACCATCAGATCAGAAGCAGTTACAAGCCACACCCCCTTCCCATTACACAGGAACTGGAAAAAGTAAGAAGAAATAATGACAAACCAAGACAACTCAAACACTTTGAACAAAAACTACAAATAAAACACACTTTGTTTAAAAGATAAAACAAAAACACCCACCTAAAACTTACAATTCTGACCAATCCATACAAATGATTCACAAAGTGATTACAAGCCACACCCCCTTCTCATTATACAGGAACTGGAAAAAGTAATATAAAAAGAAATACTGACAGACAAAAACTACAAATAAAACACACTTTGTTTTAAAAAATAAAAGCAAAAACACCCACATAAAACTTACAATTCTGACCAATCCATACAAATTATTCACAAAGTGATTACAAGCCACACCCCCTTCCCATTACACAGGAACTGAAAAAGTAATATAAAAAGAAGAAAAAGTGACAAACCAAGACAACTCGATCACTTTGAACAAAAACTACAAATAAAACACACTTTGTGTAATAGATAAAGCAAAATCACCCACCTAAAACTTACAATTCTGACCAATCTATACAAACGATTCACAAAGTGATTACAAGCCACACCCCCTTCCCATTACACGGGAACTGGAAAAAGTAATATAAAAAGAAGAAAAACTGACAAACCAAGACAACTCAAACACTTTGAACAAAAACTACAAATAAAACACACTTTGTTTAAAAGATAAAACAAAAACACCCACCTAAAACTTACAATTCTGACCAATCCATACAAACGATTCACAAAGTGATTACAAGCCACACCCCCTTCCCATTACACAGGAACTGGAAAAAGTAATATAAAAGGAAATAATGACAGACAAAAACTACAAATAAAACACACTTGGTTTAAAAGATAAAAGCAAAAACAACCACCTAAAACTTACAATTCTGACCAATCCATACAAATCCATACAAAAAAGGATCCTACCTATTTTGCAAATCTTACACAACTCCCCAAATCTACAACTGACAGACAGCCCAGAAATCCAACAAGACGTTAATAAGGCTAAAAGATTTTCCAGTAACACAACACCATCAACTTACCAATAAATTAAACTCTAACCTTAAAATAACTGATCCCAACACATCATGAACAGATTACAAATAGACTAGGCTCTAAACTTAACATAACTGACCTCAACACATTATCAACAGATTAGCAATAAACCAAAAAACTCTACTCATAGAAGAATCAACCAGAACACAACACCATCAGATCAGAAGCAGTTACAAGCCACACCCCCTTCCCATTACACAGGAACTGGAAAAAGTAAGAAGAAATAATGACAAACCAAGACAACTCAAACACTTTGAACAAAAACTACAAATAAAACACACTTTGTTTAAAAGATAAAACAAAAACACCCACCTAAAACTTACAATTCTGACCAATCCATACAAATGATTCACAAAGTGATTACAAGCCACACCCCCTTCTCATTATACAGGAACTGGAAAAAGTAATATAAAAAGAAATACTGACAGACAAAAACTACAAATAAAACACACTTTGTTTTTAAAAAATAAAAGCAAAAACACCCACATAAAACTTACAATTCTGACCAATCCATACAAATTATTCACAAAGTGATTACAAGCCACACCCCCTTCCCATTACACAGGAACTGAAAAAGTAATATAAAAAGAAGAAAAAGTGACAAACCAAGACAACTCGATCACTTTGAACAAAAACTACAAATAAAACACACTTTGTGTAATAGATAAAGCAAAATCACCCACCTAAAACTTACAATTCTGACCAATCTATACAAACGATTCACAAAGTGATTACAAGCCACACCCCCTTCCCATTACACGGGAACTGGAAAAAGTAATATAAAAAGAAGAAAAACTGACAAACCAAGACAACTCAAACACTTTGAACAAAAACTACAAATAAAACACACTGTGTTTAATAGATAAAACAAAAACACCCACCTAAAACTTACAATTCTGACCAATCCATACAAACGACTCACAAAGTGATTACAAACCACACCCCCTTCCCATTACACGGGAACTGGAAAAAGTAAGAAGAAAAACTGACAAACCAAGACAACTCAAACACTTTGAACAAAAACACCCACCTAAATCATAGAACTCTGACCAATAAGCACAAACTAATCCCAAAGTAGTTACAAGCCACACCCCCTACCCTTCACACGGAGGACTGAGTACTGCAACACCCACACCCACTCCCAGCAGGCACTGCACCGTTAAAGGTAACACCACGTCCAAGGACATAGTCCTGAAAAGTGACCATCCCATACGAAACTGGAACAAAACACCATTCTTGGAAAATCATCGGGACCTCCGGGATCTGAAGCACCTCTACATCCTGACCCCAAGGGAAGAACAAGAGAACTACAAGCAACTCCGAGGGATTTGAGATAGATTGAGTTTGGCAAAAACAGTTCTTTTCAGAACTAACGGCCTAGCAAGCCAAAAAAAGCCCTGTTCAGGGCTCTCTGCCCTCATATCTGGACAAATCCCCAACCTTGCTACGGACTCCAGAACGCCACCTGGACCTCAACACAACGCCCTCCCAAAGGGGAGTCGCTCTACTCCACCATCGCCAGCGGCCGCCATCTTGAACACAACACTCAACTCTAACCACTACCCTTTCTCTAGCTCCCACTTGCACCCCTCCTGAGGAAGAAATCTACATGACTGTTGACACCTAGCGGTGATAACGTTAGCAGTCCGCCATCGTAAGTATAGCGCCCTACAGTAAGGGGGTCTTGGTTAAGGACCTTAATGCGACCGAGTCTTCTATAGAGGAATACCTCAACACACACCAGAACATTTCTGCACCTCACACGTCTCTAGGAACCACAAAATATCAATTGGCTGGCCTCAAATTGTCACACTATTACTAGATCAAATACCTAACAGCCTTTAGTAGAACTGCTCCTTAGGTAAAACTGGACCTAGAACAAACTTTATAAACCCAACTTACCTTTATGGTTTACTTAAAAGAATTTTTTTTAAACTATTAGCATCAACAATAACTACCACTTTATTCTTATTGTGAACTTTCACTCTCACAACAAAAATTCCTTAAAAAGTAACCTACGTATTCAGATTAAATCTTCTTAAACTATACGAAAACCCACAGAAATTACCAGCTAAACCCTTAAAACGTATACAAATTTTATTAAATCAATCTGACCTCCTAAAACCAATACATAGAAATCTACCCAAACAAAACCGTTTACAGGGACAGAAACACTCGCTTAATCACCAAAATCACCACTCTATTGGACTCCTGAACCTGCCCAGGGGTTGATCTCCCTGAGGACGCACGCCAGAGGAGAGACTCGTATGGTGGTTAAAACGGCCGAAACGAGTCGTTTGTATCCTCTGGTCCACCACTGATGAGAGGTTCTTGAAATTATCCGAAAGAACTTAATCTAGCTACCCAATAAAGGTAAAATATCCTTGATATCTTGCCCCATTTATTGTGGAAATAAAAAACATAGGACCTTACTAGAAGCTCTAAAACAAAACAAAAAAACACAGGGAAAACACGCTCTTCAGTTTATTAAAATGCCAAAACCAAATATGAAAAACGACTTCTGGGCCAACAAGATCCTACCCATTTTCCAAATCCTACATAATTTCCCAAATCTACATCCGACAGACAGCCCAGAAATCCAACAGACGTTAGCAAGTCTAGAAGACTTTCCAATTCAACAACTACAGAGAACCCTCAATCTTAGCACGGCTAAAGCCCAACGTACCATTAAAGGTATAAAGCAAGCTACACTAGGCAGAAGCAGAAAACTAATTCAGGACCACCTTAACAACGGCCCTGCATACTTAACACCCACAGTTGGAACAATGCCCAGCCCGAGAATGGAGACAAATGCCGGAATAGAACAGAAAGTCACCCAAGGGACTCATATGCCTCCCAAGCACACAGGACATAAAAACAGCACCACACCCACCCAAACAGATAAATTAAGCTTCAAAAACCACAAGAAAAGAAAACTAAGTGAAAACAGTGAAAGTACAACTAACGACGAAAAATCTATCCCTCCACTAACCCCCGCTTTAAACCCAATAAAAAGCCCCACTAGAAAGGAACCGCCAATGAGCAGCCGAACAACTGAATCCACCACACCCCTTAAACTACCACCAGAACTAGCTCGCTTTACAAAAAACTTGCCAACCCTAGCGCTAAAACGAATACATCTCCCAACAGGTAACGCAACCATCAGACTGAATCTCCCAGACTTTTCTCCACCAGCCGATAAACTAGTCGAACCCGCAACTCACCCACATCTGGGGAACAAATTCGAAAACTGGTCCCTCTCCCCAAAAAAACCATTCATAATAATGGGGGACTCAAACTTAAAAAGACTTCCCCCAACAAACCACCCACATATCCAAATCGACAGCTATCCGGGCGCACAAATTAAACATGCCACACACATTCTTAAAAGAAAAACACCAACCAGTCCAAACACCCAAAGAGTAATTATTTCATTTGGTATCAATAACAAAGACTGGACTAATACCAAGAAAATAATATCCCAAATGATCACAGCGGCAGAAGATACTTTTCCAAACGCAGACATTTATGTACCTTTACTGAATTACTCCGACAAACTGAACCTACAACAAAAACAAAACCTCGATCAACTGAATCAACACTTTAAATCCAGAATACCCCCACAGAACATAATTCCAGCCATCCCCAAAAATCAGTTCTATACAACGACAGACCAAATCCACTGGACACGAACCACGGCCAATACAATCTGGAACCATTGGTTGGAATTTTTAAACTGAATGGCCCTTATGAATTCCGGGGACTTCTAAAGAATTCTGACACAAATCTATGGAAGGAAAACAAAAAAAGCACCTCCCCAACACCAATTCAAAACAAAGCAGTTATTAACCTTTCTACAACACTAAGATTAACCAAGGACGCACACAACTTACTAAACAAAGGCCTCTCCTTCATACCATCCAATAACATTAAAACCAAACGCGACACACTTAAGTTCGACATACAACAATTCAACAGACGCGCCAAACTAGCTGAATTTTTCCAAGATGAACCCCTAACAGAACGACCCCTAAAACGCCTTTTCACGGGTCCTTCCATTTGGGAACCGCCCGATAACAAATTACACCCGGAAATCCTAGAATTCACACACCGAAATATGAAAGATATAAAAACAATGAGCCCTCACCCGACCAAACCCAATCTACCACCAGGGGAAATGAAGGCGCTTGAAAAACTCCGTAAACTACATTCAATCATCATAAAACCAGCAGACAAAGGCTCTTCCATTGTAATTATGGATCGTAGCGATTACATCACGGAAGCCACTCGACAATTGGAGGATTTGGAATACTACCAGCCTCTCGCGTCACCCATTTTCCCCCAAACAACTCTGGAGATTAGAGCAATCCTGAAGAATTTACAAACCAAAAAATATATTAACCGCAAACAATTACAATTTCTCAGAGGTACAGACCCGCCCCGTCCCAGGTATTTCTACCTACTTCCAAAGATCCACAAACCCTCAGAATCTTGGACGATTCCACACTGCATCCCTAAGGGACGCCCCATCATTTCGGACTGCAGCAGTGAATCCTATGGTTCGGCCCTTTACCTGGACCACTTCCTGACACCACTATCCAACCGACATCCCAGCTACCTACGAGACACATCGGACTTCCTTACCAAAGTCAAAGCCCTGGATACCCCCGAAAAGGCCCTCCTCTTCACCTGTGATGTCGAAAGCCTATACACAAACATTGAAACACACTTGGGAATGAAAGCAATCAGGGAATGCCTCCAGGACAACCCAGACCCCATGAGACCAGACACAGAGATCCTACAACTCCTAGAAATCAACCTCACAAAAAATGATTTCCAATTTGGTGAAAAATACTTTCTCCAAACAAAAGGAACAGCCATGGGCAAACGCTTCTCCCCAGCATACGCTAACATTTACATGGCAAAATGGGAACAAGAGGCGTTCCAAAAATGCCCAAACCTACCCTTGGCATACTACCGTTACCTGGATGACATATTTGGCATCTGGACACACTCTAAAACCGCGTTTGAACACTTCATCGACACACTCAACCAACACCACCCCTCCATCAAAATCGTACCATTGATACACCAACAAAAAGTGAACTTTCTAGATGTTACTATCTACAAAGGATCCAACTTTGCCCACACACACAAACTCGACTCAACTTTATACATAAAACCTACAGACACACACGCACTCTTACACACGGATAGTTTCCACCCAAAACATACGTTTCCAGGGATTCTAAAATCACAACTCATCCGATACCAACGCATACACTCGGATCCCAACCAGTTTAAAGACAATAAAAAGAAACTCTTTCAAGCTCTCAAAAAGAGGGGCTACACGCGATCACTCATCCAGAAAGTGCACAATACTACAAGGGAAATCAAAATACGGCACAACACTCCTGGGAACCAAAAAATCCTACTTCTAAGCACAATGTTTAATCCCACCAGCGAAAAAATGCACAAAAGAATAAAGAAAAATCTCGACGCCCTCAAAACTAACCTACCACGAACTAATAACCTCAAAATAGTCTCAGCCTACAGAAAGAACCCTAACTTACGGGATCTCCTGGTGCAATCAAAATTGCAAAACAAAAGGAAATCAATATCCCAACCAGGACCAAAAACACACCTCACCCAGGCCACAACCACCAAAAACAGGTTTACAACCCAACCTAACCTCACGCATGGTACCAGGAACCAAGTCTACCTCATCTGGTGCCACAAATGCAAAAAACAATACGTGGGGGAAACAAGAAACTCCCTATTCACAAGACTGCATGCACACAAATACAACATCCGGAAAGGGATCAAAGCCAACACACCGCTGGTCCAGCACTTCCAAAACCATGGACTTGAAAACTTGCGCAGCAAACCACTCCAACACGCATCGGATTGGACCACAAGGGAAAGACAAAAACAAGAAAGAGTCTGGATCCACCGTCTCAAAACGATTCAACCCGAGGGATTGAATGAGAGACACTAAATAAAAGGGAAATCAAACAATAAATAGAAGATAATCTAGGTAGAGTATCCAGAGGTGAACAAGACGGTTCCAGATAAATACACACAACCCTCATACTGTATTCATTTTCCAACACCTGAAACAGGAATACCAAACTCATGAACAGAATATCAATAAACTAGACTCTAAACTGAAAACAACTGACCTCAACACATTATCAACAGATTAACAATAAACCAAAAAACTCTACTCATAGAAGAATCAACCATAACACAACACCATCAGATCACCGAAGAATTAAACTCTAATCTTAAAAGAAGTGATCCCAACAAAATATTAAAAAATTATCAATAAACTAGGCTCTAAACTTAAAATAACTGACCTCAACACATTATCAACAGATTAACAACTAACCAACTTAATTTAACAAACTTAACACCCACAACTAAAACAATTCCCAACCCGAGATGAGACACGAACACAAGAATAGAACAGAAAGATGACCAAGAGATTTCAGGATCTCCCATGCACACAGGACATGAACACAGCACCACAAATGAAAAAATTAAGCTTGAAAAAACCACAAGAAAAGGAGACATAAAATAATTGACCTCAACACATTATCAACAGTATGCCCTGATCCCAAGATAATTGACCACTTAAGCCATCCTCCCTAAACACACTCCATATCCAATTAATGGATCAAAGAGAATGAGCCCTCTTCTCCAACACATTTCTGAACTCTATCATCAACACACACTTAAGATTTATAAACACTCGGGCAACACAGCCCGACCACCACACACACCTACATCTAGCGGTAAGGTGCCAACATCCCAAACTTTTGGTCTTCGAGAAGAGTGCACTGCCTCCGTTCTGTTGCGAGCCTCCGGGCACCCCCATCCCATGACCCTCGTGGGACTCCACACAGGGTAGGACAGAGAGTATCTCTCACAACACCTAACCAGCCAGAATCTCGGCCTAAAGTGGGTAGCGATGTTGGATCTAAACCCTCCGATACAGAGCTGCTACATCCAACACGAACACAAAACCTATGATTTAGAAACACTTGGGCAACACAGCCCGACCACCACACACACCTACATCTAGCGGTAAGGTGCCAACATCCCAAACTTTTGGTCTTCGAGAAGAGTGCACTGCCTCCGTTCTGTTGCGAGCCTCCGGGCACCCCCATCCCATGACCCTCGTGGGTCGTCGGCTTGCGCCGACGACTCCACACAGGGTAGGACAGAGAGTATCTCTCACAACACCTAAC